>JAIPRN010000038.1:0-131719 GCA_025469175.1 Geopemphigus sp. TES_GeoC_2020
TATATATATATATATATATATATATATATACAAATAGATAGATAATAATACTCTACATAAAATAAATATTAATTTACTAATCTAAATAAAATGGGCATGGATTCAATTTATAACTACGTGAAAATCTATAATTTAATATTTCAACATTTAGAGGTAATAATTATATTATAAGCTATCGTATTGAAAAAAACTATTTTATCACACTATATTCTTCATCAGTTTTCTAGGGATTGGTATAATTACTTATTTTTAATTTGGTTAAAAAATACTTACAATCAGAAGTTAGGTATAATTATCATTAGAGTATATATACAATTTAATTTATTTTAATATACTTGCTCATGAAAATCTATTAATATCATTGATAAATAAAATTAAAGCAATAAATGTAGTCATTTACTTAATTACCTAAATTATATAATACAATTTTAACAATGTTTAAGAGCCTTAGGATTTATTTTTCAAATTTAATTTTAAAATATTTAAAAAAAAACGTTTGAAAGGTCAAAATATTCAGAACAAAACCTTAAAACAGTCAAACAGAAAAATAACTTTTTTATTTATTTAATTTACAAATTACATTAGAGAAATACATTAATGGGGGATAACTAATACAAACCTAATAACAAGTTTTGGCAAACGCAATTATAGTCATAGAATTTCAGTTAAAAAATACAAGCAATAGTTATTGTCTTCGATAGAATGTGATTTCTCGAAATTATATACACCAATGCTATTAGACAGATACTTCCTCTAAAATGCATGTGTGATATATAATACACAGTTAAATCTTACCAAGTGCATGTCTCGTCGAATACCGGTCGCCATTTTTCGATGGACGATAACGACGACAAATCGTTTAAAAAATAAAGAAATTCAAGATTTTCTCCAAACAAAAGCGTACCACAGAAAAGTGACAAATTTGTGCTTTTGTACTGAATAATTCGTTTCGTACTATCCTACCATAGACGTGTCGAACTTGAAGTTACAACAAAAATAGTTTTGAAAAACCGAAAGATGTCGACCACGAAAATAGAAAAAAGCAATAATAACTAATAAACCAAAAAGTGTCAACAATTATTATATAAAGTAAAGATCAAACAAGAACAAGTCCATACAAACGTATTTTTCAATTGTAATTATTTAACGGTTTTCCCCCCACTAGCGATCGACCACCGATATATCAATGTTTAATGTTAGGGTGTGACCAACGATATAAAATTTACACACGAACAGATTTATAAAATTTAATAATGGATTTTCAAAATTTTAAAATTAATGGATTGTTGACTTTTTATGAAATTTGCTTGTAATTTATAGAATTTATAATGAAATATATTGTAACTATAAAATTTTAAATTGAAACCTATACTTTAGTTTTACAGTTAAAGAGTTGTGGCTTAATGTGATAATAGTTTTGATAAGTGTTTTCGGTAACCATTGACCGTTAAGTTTAATATTTTAACTATATGGAATTTTATTTTTTTACACACGTTGGTAGTATTTTTAAATAGAACACCTAAAGTTCCATAAATCTTTAGTTTGTATTTTACAATCACTAATCGTTCTTTTCTTTTGTTTTTCTGATCTAAAATCCTTTTAATAATATTTAAATAATTGACAATATTGTTTTATATATTTTTGTACTTAGTACTTATAATTAATATAATTATTTTCTGGAAATTAAACAGAAACAATGTCCGTAATAGTTCCCAGGTAATAAATCATATAATTTAACCCTAACAAGTTTGGTTTAAAAGTTTTAAATGTTTATATAAATTAGATTTTAATTATTGATGTCTATATAAATAAATTTATTTTTGATAATTAACAATTTACAAGATGTTCAGAATGTTTATATTGATTTAATATTTCACTTTCCATAATTTTATCTTTAATTGGGTTTTACAATTTTTTCTAGTATGAAATCACAAGAAACATTAAATAATTGTCTTAGTGAAGTTGATATAATAAGACAAGATAATTTGGCATACGAATACTTATGTCATTTAGAAGAAACAAAAATGTAATTTTCATATTTTATATTATTAATAACGAATAAACATTTAAATATTTACTATTATGTTGTATCTACGTTAATTTTTATTATTTTAGTTGGTTAGAGTCTTGCTTAAAGACAACTTTACCACCTGTTATGGAACTTGAAGACCATTTACGAAATGGTGTTTTACTAGCAAAGTTAGGAAATTTCATAGCTCCTTCAACTGTACCAATATCGTGCATTTATGATCGTGATGAAAGACGTTATAAAACAGCTGGTCTTCAATTCCGTCATACGGATAACATTAATTATTGGTTGAAATCCTTAAATACTATTAATCTTCCTAAGGTATTAATATTACTTTATTAGTAATTGTTTTTTAAACATAGTGTTCTTTTAGATATTTCACCCTGAAACCACTGATGTTTATGATAAGAAAAATATGCCAAAAGTAATTTATTGTTTGCATGCTCTTAGTACGCATTTATTTAAACAAGGACAAGCACCGTTAATTCAAGATTTATATGGGAAAATTGATTTTTCAGGTGACGAAAATTGTATAAAATTTGTTTAGCTAATAAAATGTAATATTTTTCATATTTTATTTCTATCTTAGCTGAAACAATAACAGCTACTAGGAAAGAATTAGCAGAGAATGGTATAGAACTTCCCAAGTTCCAAAAAATTGCTGGATTATTATCAGAAGACGTAAAAGGAGACACACTAATATTACATGATGCAATTATGGAAATAAATAATGCTATTATATCAAAGGTAATTCTATTAAAAATACCTTTTTAATTTTTTCTAATTATATATATTTTAGGATATTAATTATTTCACTAAAAGTCTATGCAACAAAGCAGCAAAATTACAATTTATCAACTTGAATTATATAGATAAGTATTTAGAAGTATTACGTGATGCTAAACATATAAAAGAAGAATCTACTATGAATAAGGTAAATATAATATAATTTTAAAAACAATTATAGATTACCTAATAATTTTATATTTTATATAATGTAATATTAATAATAATATTTACAAAACAATAATTTGTTTTAAAAAATTATATTTTTTTAGTCTTTAAGTGAAAGTTTTGAACCAGATATTTATGACGACATTTTAACTCAAAATGAAATACAGGGATATATATCTTCAATTAATAGTAAGAGAAATTATTTTTTTTATATTTTTTAAATTATAAATTTATTATTATTTATAGTTGACCAAAAGTGGAATGAACTAAGTAAAGCAAACTGTGAAGATGAAATTGTGTCCATATTAAAATCAAAATACGTGCCACTGATAGTAATTATTATAAATGTTTATTTTTATTTTGGATATATTTCTCCACTTATAAATTTAATTTAGGATGTGCAAAAGCAAAATGGTAAATATTATAGATTAGAATTTCAAAATCTATCGAAGACTCTTAATTATAAGAATTTAAATACAATTGATAAAAAATGTTTTCTTCAACGTATTGTTAATGTTGGAAATCAATCTGCATTAAAATATCACAAACGTAAGATATTATTTTTGTTTTTTATTTTGGTAATTTACTAATTGTTTATATTTTTAGAGGAGAACTTAATAAAAAAATTAAATGAAACATTAATTATTGACGACATGGATGGTTTTACACATGTTCTTAAAAATCCTATTTTAAATTTGAATCATCTTCTTAATGAATTTGCAATTCCTCTATATTTTGAAGAATTGAAAGTTGATCGATGTGATATAAATGTAAGACATTATTTTATTTTACGTTACATTACATTAATAGAATATTATTTATTTTCGTATTATTTTGTGTTTATAATATTTTAATTATTATCTAGTCATTGTAGACATTAAAATTGTGAACACAATTTCATACATTTTAAAATAAGTTGGTATTATTAATTTTTTTTTTTTTTTTTACAGAAAAATCTAAATTATAATGATATTATACAGAGTTTACAAGTATTAAATCTAATAGCTGATGTTACGAAAGCTGTTCTTTCTGAAAATATTGATTTAACATGGGATCGTCTTGCAAAATTAAAAAAATTTTTTCCTGTAAAATTATTTACATTTGAAATTATAAATATACATTTTTTAGTATTACAAATGTTCATTTACAGGATCAAGAATTGGATGCAGGGTTAAAATTACAATATTGGAGTGCCTTTGATGCATGTAGAAGATTTAAAATTATAAACACTGGTAGTTTTGGGATATTATCATTTATGAATATTAAGGATTGTGTGAATATTGTTCATAATCAATTAGAACAAAATAAAGAAGGTATTTTTTTAAGTATATAATTGTCAAACAATTTCCTCACTTTTTAAACATTATTTTATAGTTATAAATGTTTTACAACAACTTAACTATGCTTTAAAATGGAATGATTTCAACACAGTGAAACAATGCATTACAAATTCTATACTGCAATTAGAATATTCAGTTAAAGCCAAAGATTTGCAGTATGCATATAAATTATTATTGGTAGGCTTAATAGTAATATAATTTTAGTTAACTTACATATTAAATATTCAAAGTAAATTTTAATAGTTGTATGCCCAATATATTATTATGATTTTCAGGATCGACGAAATGACTCTGAAGATGGAGTAGAAATCTGGAAAGATGATGTAGAAGATGTTTTAAAAAGGGTATGTGATGAAGTTGAAAGTATCCAAAGAAGTAGGTTTTACAATCATTCTTTTATAATTATTACATTTTAACCAAATAAATATATCTTAATTAAGGCACCGAATGGCTTTTATCAGTAAATTTGTCTTTGGTTAAAAATGAAAGAAGTAAGTTAGCACAAGAGTTTCTTAAACTTGTTCCTATGACGGAAATAGAACAAGAAGAAGTTTTCGTTACATTACTACATTTACTAGAATCAAAGGTAAGTTTTGTTTAAAAAATATACCATGATAGCTGTATTGGAAGTAGATATGTATAGATAATAGTTATTAAATTTATATCGGAATTTGTCTTTAAATAAAAATTATACCACATATATATTCATACTTTTCCCTTTTTTAGGCAAAGAATAGAGGCCCTTGGATCACACATCAAACACCTTATGGTCGATGTGTTTATTTAAACCTTGAAACTTTAGATTACTCATGGGAAAGTCCAACTTTTTCTCCTGCTACAAAATATTTAAATATGGAAGAAATACAAGTAAGTTAAGAGTAAGTTAAGAAAGTGAATCAATTAATTTATAATATTTAAAATATAGACAACAATAATGAATATGAAAAAAAGTTATGAGCATCGAAAACAGTCTAATGAAATAAATGAAATATTTACTCAATTTCAAGCACATATTCGTGGATATTTAACAAGACAAAAAATAAAAAATAAAATTCAATATTGCAATAAACAAGAATTATATGCCATGAAAATTCAAGTCAGTTGTTTTACATATTGTATCCACATAATCTAATCAAAATATTATTACAGAATTGGTGGCGGCGTATTTTGTTTCGAAAACAATGGTTGGCATACATTAAGCAAGTTCGAAAACAATTAAAACCTTCTCAACGTGTCTATACCAAAAGTGATGTTAGTTTAAAATTATAATTATTTAATTACCATACAGTATTAAAAGTTTTGTGAATGTTTTAACTTCTAGATGAAACTTATAATAAAATTGCAAGCCATTTGGAGAGGTAAAATGGTTCGCAAACATTTTTATCATTTGTTTCATACAGTAAATCCTCCCTACAAAATTGTTAAACATTTTTCTCGTTTACTTAATTTTAATTTGGAGGACTATCATCGGGAACTAGAATTACAAGTAGGTGATGGTTTTTATTATTTTGTATTCCTCAATTTGTATCTAATTTGTTATATTATTATAAATATAGAATCTCCGAGGTAAAATTACTCAACTTATACGTCAAAGCAATAAAATGTCACACGAAGCGGATGAATTGGATATAAAAATTGGTTTACTTATTCAAAATAGAATTTCTTTACAGGTATTATTTAATAATGTGTGTGTGTGTGTGTGTGTGTGTGTGTGTGTGTGTGTGTGTGTGTGTGTGTGTGTGTGTGTGTGTGTGTGTGTGTGTGTGTGTGTGTGTGTGTGTTACGCTTTTATTGTTAAAAAGAAAAGTAATTGTTAATAAGTTTTTTTTATAATTTAGGATGTTATTAATCATAAAATGAAAACAAATGAAGATATTAATAAAGTACAACCAAATAATACACAAAATTCTATTAGTTTAATGTCCTTAAACAAAAATAGCAAACATCTTTTGGAGTGTTATCAACATTTATTTTATATGCTTCAAACAAAACCTTATTATTTAACAAAACTTATATTTTGTTTACCTTATTCAGTTCGTCATATTTCTAAGTATTTATTCATTTTGATGAAATTATCATAATTTTACATTTTAAATAATGTATTTTTATCTATTTATCAATATTCTAATATAATTTTTTTCAGATTTTTAGAACAAATTCTTATGTCGATTTTCAATGCTGGAAGTAATAGTCGTGATGCTTATTTTATGCTAAAGCTATTGACGCTAGCATTAAAAGAGGAAATTAAAATAAATTGTACCAAAGCAGCAGAAATTAAAACTTCAAATTTATACATATTAAAAGCTATTGTTGATCAAGCAAGATGTTTTGATAATCAAAAACGTTTAAACACAATATTTAGAACAGTAGTAGAAAAGGCACGTATTATATTTACTTATAAAGATATGTGTATATACATTTAAAAAATAGTGTGATTATAACTTTATATTTTTAATTTTCTCTTGGTGTAATGTATTGTATAAATATATTTTTTTAGCTGATACATCGTAGAAATAACCTATTTATTGATACAAACCCTGTAACAATTTATAGAACATGGCGTAATGAACTAGAAACCAATACTGGGGAGATTTCGTAAGAACTACTCATGTTATATTGTTACATAAATTATTAATATTATATCATTTTATTTTCAGAGATTTACCAAACTCTGTGGATCAATATACAGCTTTAAAATATGAAGAAGTACAAAATAGATTAGCTTATAACTTAGAACAGTTACAAAAAATTACTGAAGAATTTTTAAATAAAATTTTAAATTCTAAACCATTAATACCTTATGCTATATTGTACACGGCTCGTGTGTTACGTGAAACTATACGAGAACTATTTCCTGAGACCCGAGAATCTGAGATTTATAAAGTATGTGTTTTTATTATTTTGTAAAATTACTATGTCAGAATTAAAAATATGTTTATTTAGATAATTGGATATTTTGTCTATAATTTGTACATGAATCCAGTAATCATAACACCCGAAATATATGATATATTTGAAACTAAAATTGAAGATGGAATAAGTTATCGTCAACGACATAACTTAGCAAGTGTAGCAAAAATTTTACAATATGCATCAAATAAAAAGGGGGTAAAATAATACTTCACCTTTATTAATATATTTTATACATATTTCTTTTTTTTTTTAGTATAAGGATGAAATTCATCTAAAATGTATGAATCCATTTATACTAGATTGTTATACGAAATTAAAATTATTTTTTAACAACTGTAGTAATGTTGATGATCCAGAAGTGTATTATAATATAAATGAATTTACAGACATTACACTTCTTACTAAACCAACCATAAATATAACATTACAAGTATATAAAATTGAATTTGCTATTAATGTAGTCTATTTGATTTTACACAAATAAAAAAATTATACTTGTTTTACCCAATTTTAGGAAATACAAGAAACACATTCTTTATTGTTAGATAATATTGATCAAATAGCACCAGATCCTAATGATCAAATTCATGAATTACTTGATGAATTAGGACCTTCAGCGCCATCAATTTCACAACTTTATGGATGTAAGTAAATATAATTTATTTGCCATTTAATCGAAACTTATTTGTTTATAGCTGATGATGATGACATTATGGTACAAAGACGCATTGCTGCAGTTCAAGTGTGTCTTACACTTTCTGACAAATTTGAACCTAATACTAAAACTGCTTCCGTGACCAAATTATTTATTAAGTAGGTTTTATTTTAAATTCTTATAAATCCATAAATATTTATATAAATGTTACTATAGAACCAAAGAGTTATTGATAAGAGTGCTTCCATACTTAAGTGGACATACATTGCTTGGATCTTTAAGAATAGATTCAACACCGGACGAAGAAGCACGTTTTGCTGATAGAGAAAATAAAATAGGATCATCTGGAAAAAGTGCAGTTTATGAGGAGTATATAATTTATTATTTTGTGTGCATCTCTAGTATATTTGTATTTTAATTTTTACCCTTTTAAAATATGTATAGAGGTACATTAAAAGAAATCAAAGCAAAATTAAGAAAACATTTGAAAGTATTGGAAGAGGAGTATATTGTGTCAAAAGATGACGGATATCAAGGTATAATTACATCAGTAGCAAAAGATATTTGTAATCGAAATAAATACCGTCAAATACAAATCAAGGTGTGTACTAAAGAAATGAATATTTCATATCAAATATTAGTTTCTATAAATAAATTTGCTTATTTACTTTAAGGAATTGCTAATGTTTAAATCTACCAAACAGAGATTGGATGAAAAAATTAAATATTTAGATGAAAAAATTAAATCATATGAACAATATATTCAAACTTGTTTAGATAAACATACCACTGGCCAGAAGTAAAAATTACACTATTGCATAAATTATTTTTAATGTAATGATTTTATTTTCTTAATTCAGAAAACAAAAAAGTTCATCTAATAAAGGTAAACAATTGAAATTTAAGAAAAGTATACGATACACAGCAGCAAAATTACGAGAGAAAGGTATTTTAATCGAAGTTGAAGGTCTTCCTGATGGACAATTTAAAAATGCTCAATTTGAAATTTGCTCAACTGATACACATGGAGTGTTTTTAGTCAAGGGAAAATTTATGGGTGTAGAAATGGAAACTATCAATATCGACATACAGGTATATTTTAATGAAATTATATGTTTAAAAATACAGTATTATTAAATAACCATAAATATATTTACTACTATTTTAACTCTATATATTATTTATTCAAGGACTTGTTAAAACGTCAATTTGAAGGAGCAACTATAATGGATATTTTTGGCACTGCTAAAGTCAATGTTAATTTATTACTGTTTTTATTAAACAAAAAATTTTATTGCAAACATTGACATAAACAACACCAACATATATAATTTTGAAAATTATAATTAGTTTGTAATAATTAATATAGTTATAATAACCTGTAATATGACTACATAAAAAATTGTTTACATAATTATTTTATATTTTATACGTTTGGTATTGTAATCACTGTTACACAATATATAATATATCTAAATTCATTAATTTTATGCACTTTATATCTTATATTGTTTTAACTACTATTAATGTTTTTAATTATTAAATAATCTTTAACAATTAAATATTTCATTGATTCTAAAAAAAATATAAAGACAAAGTAATCATTGAGATTGAAATTTAAAGTAATATTATTTTAAGTTAAAAATTTAAAGATACTTGAAAATTTTTGTAAATGAATTATTAGATAAAACATTTTTGTTCAATAATCAATTTCATATAAAATAAATAAATGCAACAAATTATGTAAAAAATGCTTTTATCATTGTAATAATATTTTATATGTATTAATGCGTAATAAATTATATTTTACAATAAAAAGATACACAAATATTCTTTTAAATAATTTATGTATCAAAGTGCATTAATATGATATTATTATTATTAAATATTTAGATGATAATAGTTATTAATTACATATGTATTTATCAAAATGAAATCATTAAGTATGTGATTATATTCAGGTCAAAGGTATGTATACAAAATAGAAAAAATACTATAGTTAACATAGGAATCATTTTCTATACAAATGTAAAAAATAAATTTTATTAAAATGAAAAAACTTGTCCTTTTTGGAATAATTTGTATGTTAATTACCAATTGTTTAAGTCAATGTAAGTATAAATTATTAAATTCTTGAGTAATCTTATAGAATGTTTGACATATTACAAAGGAAAATTATACTAACGGTCATTATTTTTACTATTTACATACTTTGCTTAATTGAAAATAAATATTGCTTTGTTAATGTATTTTTTATTTATGTAAAATTTTAATTTAAATGACTAGATGACTTGAAAATTATAGTTAAAAAGTTTTTGAAATAATCCTTATACACATAATTCATTGGTATTTTTATTAATAACAAAAGTTGTTAGGTATAAAGTTATTTTCAACAATATATGATGCACATAATTACTGATTTGAAGTAATATATTATCTTTATTAATTATATCATTTTATAAATACGCCATTGATAAACAATTTTATATAATATTTGGATTTATAAAATGACTTATAAATTGATTTTTATTTAAAGAAAAAGACCCAAATCTATGGAAATTTTGTGTTTAATTTAACAAATGCGCATATCTAAATTAAATTAAGTAAATTTCGTAAACAATATTTTCATCAGTATACACAACAATAAAAACACCGATTATGAAATACATGTTTTCTATATAAAACAAAACTGTTTTGTATAAGTAAATTTTCTTTAATTATATAATATTTCTCTACACATTTAAAACATAATTTTTCTATTATTATTATTATTATTATTATTTCAAGTCTATGCATTTGATGATGATGGACCATCTCCATCAGAAGCTGATGAACGTATTATGAATTTGACTTTGTTGACAAAAAATGTACTTGAACATTATCAAAATCCTGATCCTGTAGGACTACCTGAAGCTATTACACCACCATATTCAGACCCTGAACCTATACCTGATACAGAGAGCCCTTTATGGAGTATGAACAACTCAACAATGAGAGGTCATTCAAAATTTAGATTAAAAAAATTATACCTCAATATGGTTGAATTACAAGTATGTATAAAATAACAATGTATAAACATAATTCTCAATGTTGTTTATTCTTTCAGTTAGAATTTGGAATATCAATTGATACATTAGTGGTGGTAGGAAATTATTCTTATTGGAAAATGTATGAAGGATATTACAATGTCACATTAATAGAACTGCATATAGATGGTCATTTAAGCTTACAAGTAAGTGAATCTGGACACTTGGAAACAAATAATTTAAATATGAATATGAACTATAAGAATTTACATATGGATACAGATAAATTAAATTTACCATTTTATGATACATTTGTCAACAGTTTTACAAATTTTGTTGTTCAAACTATTAAGCCTATAATTATGAAACTTGTCAATATAATGATTAAAGACGAACTTGATGCCAAAATGAAACATTTTAAACGTTTTCCTAATACCATACCACCTATAGATTTACTAATAGCCGAAAGTCGTCAACAAATAAAATCCATGGGATATGATCCTTGGCAAATAGACGATTTAATAAATGCAGTAAATTTTAATATATTTAGTTTGGATATTAATGAAATATGGATATCAGGCCTATCTAGTATATATAGATTAGGAGATATACATATAAGTATAGAAAATCAAACAATTATATCCGTTATACATATAGGAACTCAAGAATTAGAAGGCCACTGTCAATGGAAAATTGGTGCAGCTGGTATACTTAAAACAACAGGTATTTTAAGTTTTTCAATTGATTATATACAGCTTGAAGCCAATGTAACTCAGCCAATGGATACAAGATTAGCGCCATATTTAAATGAATTTGGATTGTCAGTGGGAAATATTCAATTACGTATGGATGGAGCTGGTACAATTGATTATTTAGCTGAAGCACTTGTCAATATTGTACCAAATATCTTGAGAAATAAAATTGTGGATGCTATAGAAATTCCTATTAAGAAACGAATCCAGGATTTCTTAGATAAAGTTGATGTGCAAGAAAAAATTGTTCAACGAGTTCCACCAATTATAGATAAAATGATGGAACACAATATTACAGATATATTTAAAGAGAATGAAATATTGCATGAAGATATTAATATTGTTAGCAAGGAAGATTTTTAACATGATAGATTTTTATAATATATTTGTAGAAATTAAAAAAAATTACTAAACTATTTTATTGTCATATAACAACATATAAAATATGTATTTTATATTTATATAAAGCTATTGTAAAATAAAACAATTATTTTTAACCAATTTTATTATATTAAACAATTACATTAATCAGTCTTATTTATATTTTGTAACATTTCAAGTACATGATTACCAAGTGGTTCATCTTCATTAGCCCATGAAATTATAATTTTCTTTTTATTGTTATCTACACCATCTTCTACAGTTATTAAAATTGATGCCAGTGATATTGATCCATCAGACATAGTAAGTTTGTTTTTAAAAATTGGCAAATTATTTTCTAGTAAACTATATAATTTTGCTTTAGTTTTTTGAACTGTCAAAGATTCTTTAATTTCCACTGTACATGTAAATCTAAAAATAATAAGCTGAATTTAACTTCATTGAATGATACCAACGTTAATATTATAATATATTATATATATATATATATTTACAAACCTTAATGTGTGACGTTGTAGATCCAATTCTTTAAATGTATCTTTTACACTCATAGCATTTAAATTAGTGGACCCATTTTTTAAAACAAATGCTCCATGTATCAAACGTTTTCCATTTCCCAAATTATTTGATTGATCGTCCAATATTTCTTTAACCAATTTTGTACTCATATTGAATGTATGTATATTTGCAGTTTCAATTTCTACAGTTTCTCCATTAGCAGGCATATAACAATTTATATTAAATTCTTGCATTATTTTGGCTCTGAGAAATTTCATTTTTTCCTCTTCTCCGTGTACTAATAACACATTCTGTGGTTCACAATTTTTTATTAGTTGTATAATACCTTTACCATCAGCATGAGCTGAAAACGATAAATATTCAACTGACATTTTAACATCAATGAATTTATTTGGTTCGGCTTCAATTTTTTTAGCACCACTTAAGACTTTATTACCAACTGTTCCTGACACACAATAACCTGGTACAATCAACATATTTTTTTCATCTGGAGCCCATTTTTTAAATATATTCAATGATAATCCAGCATGCAACATGCCTGGAGTTGCAAATACAACCATAGGACCTGGATTATGCATGTATGTTTTATCAAATGGTTTAATATGTTTGAAATCGAACATGTTCCGTTGTACAAAGGTTTGTCTAACTTTCTGATTTGTCCAAGTAATAAACATTTTGTAATAACTATTTGCTTTTTCAGTTAATCCTGCAGCAAAATAAACGGGAACTTTAAGACCCATACGATCCCAATATGTGTCAATAAGAATACATAACTCTTGAGCTCTACCCAAAGCAAAAATTGGTATTAATACTTTTCCACCTCGATCTATACATTCATGTACATTTTTTAAAAAGTCTCGTTCTCTGCATCGTTTTGAATCTCTGATTGTTGTAGCATATGTTGATTCTGTTATAAGTAATGTTGGTCGGCATTTATCAATCCAAGCAGCTCCTAAGTGACGATCAGGAGTCATAGAGAAATCTCCTGTGTATACCACAGAGTCATTTCCAACTTTAATATAAAACATGGCAGCGCCTAAAACATGCCCAGCATAATATGCTTTTAATTCTATATCATCTTTAACCATTACAACTTCATGTAAATTTACTGCAGTTACTTTTTTCATACAATCTCGAATTGCACTTGATGTGAAATATTTTGCTTCTTCTTCATATTCCACTAAATGTTTGCGCATATCTTCTAACAAAATTGGAGCAATTGCTTTTGTAGGATGTGTCATATAAATAGGGCCATGATAACCAAGATTTTCTGTCAAATAAGACAAAGCACCACAATGGTCCAAATGAAAATGTGAAATAATTACACAATCTATTATGTCTGTAATATTTCCATCAGATGTAATATATGAAAAATCGGGGAATTTTCGTTCATCTTGATAACCCATATGCATTCCGCAATCAAGCATAATATTGCGATTACCAATTGTTATTAAGATGCAGCTACGACCAACATCCTGACCAGCTCCCAATGGAGTTATTATAATGCGATTACTGATGTTCATGATTACAATATTGTTAAAATACAAAACTAAAAACAATAACAATTCATTTCAGTAAATATTAACATAATATTTGAGTAAATAAGTATAAAAATATAATTAATTATACTAAATACCATTTGCTATATTTATTTATTAAGAAACTATTTGTATTGTATTACATGATTTCTTATTTGTGACATACAATTATATATTTCTACTCATATTATGAAACAAATTTCAATACGTCAGTCAATTGATTTACAAGACATTTTGAAATATTAAACTTCAATCATTGCTTTTAAAATATTATTAGTTAACAAATATCAATTTCAGAATTATAATCAATCAATACCTAATCTACAAATATATAAATGTTATAGTATGAAGTATATAATTATGTTTGAAATATATATAAGATTGTACAGCCATTAGGTTATAATAGTACATGGAATAAATATCATTTATTGTCTCCTCAAATTTTTTTTATTAATATATTTTAAGGCTTTATAAAACAATAGTTTCATTTATAACTTTAATTAGTTTTATATAAGTAACACCTGTTTAAAGTTTAAAATTACTGTTGGTGCAAACTATTTTACGCATATAATGTAGAAACTTCCTTCATTATCAAGTTTGTCTTTTTCTATCTATAATTAAATTAATACTGATAAAACATGAGCACTAATCTAGTTTATAGCCTACTCAAATATTTTTATTTTTTTATTTTTCAAATAAAAAATTCTATGAGAGCTAAACTAAATTTAATTGATATAATATAGTCTTATGTCTTGCATAAGTTATATAAGATTTTTGTAATATCACTAATTGTAAATATATATATTTAATAAAAAATTTGTATACTTACATTATTTTCAAATAATGTATAGTGTTTTTACATAGGGTAATTTTGAGAATATATTTTTTTAACACTTGGTCAAATACATAATAATATGAATATGAATTGCTTAAAATAATTATATAATTGGTTTATGGTCGGAATTAATCAATCATATTTCTTATTTTATTTAATATTCATAAGAAAATAAATTGCAGATATTATGTATAACAATATAGAATAATAGTTTTACTGATACCACTATATAATGTAATAGGTAAACATACACAAATACCAAAGTATAGTTAGACTTGTTAAACGAAAGATTATCATTTTCGATTCATGGTTGAACGAGACATGTATAGCAGCATCTTTTGGGCTGCGTAAAGGAGTTGCGTTACCAATTGTCGCATAAATATATTGTACCCTATTTCCATTATTTTCATTTTTTTCCTGGAATACTTAACCTAGATAACAGAAACGGCCTTAAATATTACTATATTCCAATAGCATATGCTCATGTTTCAAGTAATTTTTGTAATTTAAAATAAATGTCGTTTTTAAAACAGTTTTTGAGTTTTAAAATAAAATTAGTAAAAGCTAACAACTTACGGCCGATAAAATACGGTTAAAAAAATCAAATTACTCGATAAATTCAGGGGAACAATCAGACGACCCATAAAATGTATATCGTATATATGGTCACACTGCATTTGCGAGTAATAATCCTTGTTTTTTCATTGTATTTATTATTATTATTATTATTATTATTGTGTTTTCTACGGGGGTCGTCCATATTGTTTTTGTTGTGAAAGTCGCAAAAAAAACATTGCAAATTCGTTTTTGTTCTTCAAATGTTCGCCAATATTTGCTCGTTCAGTTCGCGCCATTTTCCTCGATGTTTTTACACAAATTTGACTGGTTAAAAGACAATGCATTATGTTCGCTATATTTCTAGTGTTATAAAATGGTTACAATCGTCATTTACTGTAAGTATCTAATTCCATTATAGTCTAATCTGTAATGATAAAATAATATGCAAGAGTCGATAGTATCCTCGGATTGACTACAATTTTCTTTGTTAGAATTTCAATAACAACGAAATCCATACACTGTAATGTGGCTATTACCATTTTTCAATTGACGTTTTAAGTATAATTTCGTATGTACCATCAATTGTGCAAAAATAATTGTGCACATTTCTCGCCTCTAGTGTATCTACTTATAATTTATTTAAAAACTTTTTTCAACTGATTGCTCAATGATTTTCGTTATGTTAAATAGATTTTTATTATAAAATTTTTGTTAACAATGTCTGATTAGATGTAATGTTTGATCCGTAAATATATTATAACTTCTTAATATTTTCTACATAGTCTACTACTAAAATGCTGTGTGATTTCTGTTTATAAAATCTTTTTTCAATTGTTTAATGTCTATGTACACATAGTCTTATCAATTCTTCAATTAGATTCATAGTTAAATCATAAATGATGTATACGAAGTTCCATATCAAATCAAATTCCATATTAAAAATGATCCGTTATTATTTTTTCTACCTATAATATTATCTATTAATAAAATTATCCATGCAATTTGATCAAATTAAGGTATAATTTATATTTGGTGCTTAGAAACAATTAAAAATAAGTATATTATGATATAATTTTTTTATGGACAAATAGTTATAAATAAAATAAATATAAATAATCAATATTTGTGGATACTATAAATCTTCTAATAGATATAAAATATAAAAAATAAGTTTTATATTAGATATTAAGTAGAATCAATGATATTTGTAGTTGTAGATATTTGGACAACATATGTAGGTGCCCTCATTAAAAACACATTTTAAGGTACACGTATTTTCAATCTATTTAATATGATTTTAAATTGTTGGTCTTTAGTAATTACATTAACACCAAACTATAAATTCAACACAAAAGTGTATATTTCTTATTTTATTTTGTTAAACCAATTTTTAGTTATTAACCTGTCATACACCTGCATTTAGTTAAAAAACAGTTTGAGTACCACTGAATTGTTAAACTAATCTATTATTTTAATAGATTAATTATTAATTATTCATAATTACTGCTACCACTAAGCTAGAAACAGCTTGTATTATAAGAAAAGTGGGCTAACGTACAACTAAATACTAGAGTGATTATTCATCTTAGTACTAATAACATTTAGCATAGATTAACACCTGACATCAATTTTACTAATTCACCATATCAAATGTAAACCACAACTTTATTTTATTTTAACGTTATTTCTTCTTAAAATCATAGACATTGTATTTCATTTTATGTATAAATATTTTTATTAAACATTTTATTGTTATATTCAAATATATATTTTAAAGCGTATAACTTCAAATTAAATTTTAATTTTTCTAATTTCATTGCATGTCGATAATTTTATAAAAATGTATTTTCAGAATATGGATACTGAAATCTCTAATTGATATAAAATAGTAAACCTAGTACTAAAGTAGAAAAATGGAACAAAAACTATGGATATGGATATGTAGTGTACTAATCTTAGTTACTATATGTAACTGTGCAAGTCGAGTGCATACTTCAACATCCATTATTAAATGCGAGTACTACAACCAGACTTTGTGTGAATTTTCTAATGGTAAACAAGGTTGTGGGAATGATACTCAAGAATGTACCTCTACTGAAAATGATAAACCATCCTATTGTTACGCTGTTTGGTTGAATAACACAAAAACAAATCAATTATCTATAAAGCTTAAGGTAATACACATTTTTCCATACAAAAATTATGTAAACTTTTTTTTTAAAACGTTTATTATTACAGGGATGTTTTTTAAACAATGTCGAATGCCATGGTCAAAAAAAATGCAAAGATAAGAAAGGAGAAATTAAGCCTAATAGTTATCTGTTTTGCTGTTGTGAAGAAGATTTGTGTAATTCTGAACTTCTTTGGGACCCAGTCCCAACAACTCCTAGAATAGAACCATGTAAATAAAATATACTTATTAATAGAAACTGGACATGTCTTCAATAGAAAGTAGGATACCAAGAAAGTCTGCCACCCAAAACTAATAAATTCTACAAACATAAATATTCAGATAGCTACATATTTGAATTAAATATTTCAATATAAAATACATATTAATATGCCATATTTAAGTTTTATGGCACTATTAACTTCTAGTTATATTGGTAGAATTATCATTAAACAATTCATAATCTGGTATGGTTTTAAATGGTCTATTAATACATATAACATTAAAATATGATGTTTCTGTAAAATTAAATAAGAAATATAGACATCTTTTTAATCATACTTAATAATAGTAAAATAATAAACTAATAATTTTTCTTACAGATTACCAAATTTTGTATTATATATATATATATATATATATAGTAATTAAGTAAAATATACTATCAAATAATAGTAATTACATTTCACAACATTAATCAATAAATTAAAATTTAAAAACATCCAAAATCAATTGAAAAACTCGTACACATTTTAAGTAATAAAATATTGAAATAATTTTTATAATACAATTTTCTTTTAATATATTAAGCCTATAAATATCCAATGTATGTCCCATACTCATTCTATGACATAAATTTTAAACTAATTACTGATGGAAATATTAATGAAGAAACACTTTAGTTTGTATTGTAAAAAATAGGAATTCAATTAACCCATTTATCTATTATCTATGACAAGGATAAATTATATTTTTTATTAATTTAAGATTTCTTTTACGTGCTAACTTATTTGTTAATTTAATTATCTTGGCATTTTTTAAAACTACATCATGAATAATTTTAATTTATTTTGAATTTCTAAACTAATTTTAAACTTTGATTCCAAGTATAAGAACACTCAGTAGATGATTAAATAACATTCAATTATTTAGATAATATGTAATAACTATCAATATCAATTAGACGTATAAAAAATGTATGTATTAGAATCAGTGAAAATTAGTTGATGGCAGTAGTCAATGTTTCTTTATATATAATCGTAATATACAATGTGTAATTGTATACATATATATTATTCTTTAATTTAGCGGCAATACCAGTTCATGATAATGAATTAATACATACTATAGTATTTTCTACTATACCATTGGTAGCTGTGGCTAGTATGTTCTTGTTTGTTTATTGGGTGTACAAAAGAAGAAAAATTCCTCAATTTTCACATGTAAGTAAATACAATGTAGCTTCTTTAATATTTTTTAATAGTTTATAAAACATGTTATTTATAAAGTATTTTATTAATGGGAAATTAATTTTATGAGTATAAATAATAAAATTATTTACTAAAAATATATTTATATTAATTTTACCAAAGAATTAAATAATATATTGGCATGCTTAAATAAAACAAATTATATTGTAAAGGACAAAAATGAAAATTTAAAAAGTAAATATTTTTAAAGTACTTTTTGGTAATATTATTTATTTCAATTTTTACATAAAAAATTCAAAGTAAGTCTGTCACAGAATTACGTTTTACAACATTAAAAATTAACTGAATTTTTATTTGTTTTTTAATCATTACTTTCTTTGGAATTTAAATCTTTAGTGGGTGAGTTAAACTGATGTACACAAATTGTTTAATTTTGTGTTATAATTAATTTTTTCCAATATTTTAAGGTTCCTTCATCAGACAGCTCTCACTTAGGAAATTGTTCTCCCATACTCAGCAATCGGCCTATTCAATTAGTTGAGGTCAAAGCACGAGGTCGTTATGGTGCTGTGTGGAAAGCTCTTCACAAGAAAGATACAGTGGCTGTTAAAATATTTCCTCCTCAGGTATATATAGTATTATTTTATATATTTTTTATTTCCTTAATCATTAATATGTCTTATTATTATTATGAAGGATAAAAACTCATGGTTGGTAGAACAAGATATTTACCAATTACCGCATATGCAACATGACAATATATTGTCTTTCATTGGTGCTGAAAAACACGCAAGTGTTATTGAAGGTGCCAAAAATGAATATTGGTTAATTACTGCTTACCATGAATATGGATCATTATGTGACTACTTAAAATCAAATATATTAACTTGGGATCAACTCTGTCATATTGCCCAATCAATGGCAAGGTAAAAATATTTGATAATCTTAATAACAGACCGGTTTTCTTTTAAATAATAATTTTATTATAGAGGTTTAATGCACTTGCATGAAGAAATTCCTTCAGAACGTTCAGATCAATATAAGCCAGCAATTGCTCATAGGGATTTTAAGAGCAATAATGTTTTGCTAAAACATGATTTAACAGCTTGCATTGCTGATTTTGGTCTTGCATTAGTGTTTCAACCTGGCAAGTCATGTGGTGATACACATGGACAAGTAAGCTCTCGTGATTATCAAACACCTGTAGGAATGAAAAATAATTGTTATTTATTGGCTAGGTTGGAACAAGAAGATATATGGCACCAGAAGTATTGGAGGGTGCAATCAATTTCTCTAGAGATGCATTTTTAAGAATAGACATGTATGCATGTGGATTAGTGCTGTGGGAATTGGCAACTAGATGTACAGCACAACAAGGAGCTATACGGGATTATAAGTTACCTTTTGAAGAAGAAGTTGGACAACATCCATCTTTAGAGGACATGCAAGAGTGTGTTGTACATAAAAAATTAAGGCCAGCATTTAAAGATACATGGAAGTCACATCCGGTAATAAATATATTTTTGATTAAAACAAAATTGTCATTAATATCCAATTTAATAGTGTAACTTAATTATATAGTCTATATAATATAAAATTAATTTTTTAGGGTTTAATTGCTTTGTGTGATACAATGGAGGAATGTTGGGATCATGACGCTGAAGCTAGGTTATCAGCATCATGTGTAATGGAACGCATCATATGGCAATGTCGTCAATATAATGGAATAGCAATGACAACGGTAGTGCCATCAGTACAATAAAAAATGTTATTTATGTTGTATAAAACAGTAACATAGCTTTTGCTATTTTCTTATATTTGAGTGAACTGTTTATAATAATACTCGTAAATTTCTAAAGAGTTATCTAATTGGTTATAATAAACTTATGCATCTATATATAAAATTTCATTATTAAATCACTAATAATTGTTCTTAAACATATATACTAAAAAAATTTTAATAAATTTTACTTATTAAAAAAAAAATGGTTATTTTTGAAATAGACATATTCAATATCTATTTCATATTTTCTTGAACAAGTGTAGTAAAATAGTTAATATTTCTATATTAAATTTTATTGAGTTCTTTACTATCGTTTATTTCTTTTGTGTACTTTAATCGTTTAAATTCCAAGACTAAAGTTTATCATTTTATTTTTTGCTATCAATAAATTATAGAAATTTATCTTTAAATATTTTTTCTTTGCATACATTTAAATAGTCAATGAAATATTTTAATTGAAATTAATTTTATATAGATTAATGCTCTATCTCGAAATATTCGTTAATGTAGTAAATTATTATTTTATTCTACCTCGAGTGTCCACCCTTATCATAAAAATTAATGTGCCAATAATCTTAAAATGGTATTTACTGAGTATATATTGTACATAATAGTAAAAAATAAGTTTCAATAGTATATTCAAGTTTATGAGGAAATTGAATTTGTATCAGTTCAAAATTGAAGTTACTAATGAATTTTAAAAGAAAAACCATTTCGTGGCATGAACTCACTTGAGCTACCCCATATTTTTGCTTTTTATTTTATATTATATACAATACAAAAAGTATTATTTAAAACAATACTCATTGCTCTGTTTAATTGTGTATATATTCTAAATATTTTTAACAAATTAAACTGAGGTTTTTTATTTACATTATTATGGTGAAGTTTTAAATTTGAATTTAATGAATAATTAATTTTTGATATAACAATAGTCAACTTATAAAAAATATATGAAATACTAAGATTATATACTCTTGGTTGACCCCAAATAGATGGGATAAAGGCAAGGGAAATGATGATTAGGATTATATACTATTGTTATATATTCTATATAGTTTCATAGAAAATCATATTTTTATTTTAAAAAAATAGTGAAGTGAAGTGAGCACAGTGAACAGTGTTACATACTTAAATGAAATAAAAAATAAAAAAAAACGCATTAAATTCTGCTTTCACCATTATAACTTAATATAGACCTAAGTTCTAACAGTTGTAAATCATAGCAAAAGTGAGTTTGTTCCCATTCCACATAATTTAGTCACCCTTTGACTTTCATTATTATTGCCATGTTATATTAATCCTGTAAATATGCTGTATTTTATATAAAACCAAAAAAAAAATTATATATGTTAATTTTTTTTTAATATATAAATATATTTATGTTTAAGATTTATTAAAAAAATTCTTTAAGTCTAAAAACATAGTAATGACACAGGTAATTAAATATATTATATAGCCAAAATATTGATATTAGCGTATTGTAATATAATGTATGAATATTATATAAATTTGTATTTAATTTAATGTGTTATGTTTGTTTACATTTTTTCGAACAATTTAGCATAAATTTTATTGAAATTACTTAATCACAAATAGTGTTTGAGATTTCATCTTGTCTTATAATGTAATTGTGTCATTACACTGTTTTAATTAGACTTAAGTTGTAAAATTATTTAATAATTTACATCTCTAAGTACTAATTGTATAAAATAGTTCCTTTATTAATAATCAGTCTCCTTTTATTTTTATTTTTTATGATTATAGTTTTTTTATTATTATTATTTTTTTTTTGTTCCTTTCAAAATGTTTTACAAGTTTTAGTACAACTACAAGCAAACGCCAAGACTGCTGCTTTCATATACAATAGTTTTGAAATCGTTAAAAAAAATTTAACCTGCACATAATTTTTTAAAAATTTAACTACTACGTAAATATTATTGTACATAGATGAAGAGTATAAATTGTAAAGTATATCTACGTTTATTTTGTAAACATTGTTAAGGAATATTTAATTTTTTTATTTTCTAAATAACAAACTTTATTTTAATATAATTATATTCGTGTATGTAATACAGATATTTATATATGTATGTATGTGTGCGTACGTGTTTATATTTATTTGTGTGTTTTAATATATTAATGTAAAACATAACTTGTTTTTTTTTTTTGACAGGGTGCAGATATATTGAAAGTTACGGTTTATTTTAATAGGTGGTTTGTTACTTAAATAAACCATTAAGTAGATATCCAAAAAATGCCTATAAATACAAATTTATTAGAGGTGAAATAAAATAACAAAATAATTTTAATAAAATAATTGTTTTAATTTTTGAAAAATATAAGAAATGATACATTTCTAAATAATTATCCAAAACATCTTTATAGTGTTTATATAGAATACACACAAATATAGATGTTTAACTCTCCCTTGTGTCTGAATATATATATATATTCATAATACAAATTTAAGATTATATTTTAATTTAGAAAGCCTAAAATAATTAGAAATTGTTATTTTTAAACTAGTTTTTAAGTTTAAAAATAGTTAAAAAATTTAAAGTAATTACATATTAGAATATATTGTGTATACATTGAATTGTAAATAAATGTGTGTGTAATATATAATTATAGATTTAAACATTTTGTTTTTCACATACTTAAGTCAATGTCACTTTCTGAAGAATTTATACTAGAGACACTACTGGTGTCTTCGGAATCAATTTCCTCGTCCTTTACTGCAATCATGTATGTGAGTTTGTTTTTATTGTAATATTATTTATAGTAAACTATTGTTAAATAATTCTATGAAAATTATTCGCTTAAAGAATAAAACTATGTAATAAAGCGCCTTTTTAAATTAAATTTTATGAAATTATATAGATATACTGGAAAGCTCAAAATTAAAAATTGGTTTTACAAAGTGTCTAATTATGTAAGCGTAAAATATTAAACTTCATAAAGTAATTGTTCTGTATGGTAAAAATTCGCAACTTTTTTATTTTAAAATTATTTTTCTTAATACTATAATTATTTAAATAAACTAGGCTAAAGTTTTAAAATGTTCCAAAAACACTGAAATTAGTACTTACTGATTTCCAACTTAGTGGTCAACATGTGGTGAAACTTCTTCATAAATGCGTTTTCCTGTTCATAGCTCAAAACTACAAAACAAAATATCCAATGAAATAATCGCATTATTGTTTAATTAAATTTTACTTATGTTGCAGTAATTCAATGCAATCTGATAGTTTTTAGACACTAATGCACTGTGCATCTAAAATATTACAATATTGTATCAAATTAACATTTTATTAGTTTATTTATACAGTTATACTTTTACAAACAAATCTACCGGCGCATTAGTCAACTCTGACATTTCAATAATTGTCGCAAGTATGTAATTCTTGATGATAAACGAATTAATATATAATAAAATAAATGTGTATTACAATATAGTATATAATAAGATAGTTTATTAGTTACTGGTTCCTATGAAAACAAAATACAACCTCACAGGCAAATGTTCGTATATATATTATAATTTTTTTGTTTTTATTCAAGTGTGAATTTTCGTAAATGAAGCCAACAGTGTAGATTTTTAACTTTTTACATTTGTGTCTAAATAATTCTTAACAATATATGACGAGCATCATTTTGAATTCTATATAAATATTCCCGAAAAAAACGTAATAATTTATTTTAAAATAAATTTAATTTTTATTTAATAATAACTTATTTTTGAATTTTGATTCATATGTGTCGTGGTGTTATAATATACATTCTATTGTTTCATATAAACTTAAAATATAATGCAAAATACGGAATGGATCTTTAAAAAAATAACAAATAATAAAATCTAAAATAATTTACAATGAAAATGATCTGGTGTTTTTACTTATTAAAAAAAATTAATGATTTAATGTTTTATTTGTCCTAAAACGATTTATAAATAATAAAAAAGCTCATTTACTTTTATATTATTATATCATAAAACGATTCAAGCAAAAAATATTCTTATTTTTCGTTTTTTGTAGGCCAAGTACACTTTCTAATCTATTTACTCTGACCTCAAATCTACAATAATATGTGCGTTATGCATAAAACTGCACGTACCGCATATACTTGAACAGTATAGTATATAGTAAGTATACATAATACATACATATATATATATATATTAGCAAAAATTAGAAAGTTGTATACTTTTTTTATTTCATTTTTTCTAGGAATTGAATGTGAGTATTATATAGTCACTAACCGATTTGTTTTAATGTATATTATAAAGTCATAACAAATATATATTATCGACCAATTTCACCATGTATTAAGTCGTTACTTAGTTTTGTGGTAAAAATATTGATTAATATATTTAAACATTTCAAACGTAAGAAAAAATTTAATATTTATCACTAAAATAATATAAATCATAGATATAAATATATTCAAAAATTAAATATATATTACTCGTATATTTTTGTATAAGAATTTACGTAAAATTAAAAAGTAATAAAAATATAGAAATGTCTTTGTGTATAAGTTATACTAAAAAGATTGAATTACACATTTTTATTTGTCTATAATTATGTTTTATAACCATTTGCAAATTTTTTAAGTTTTTTTAGGAAATACCTAACCATACTAGTATAATACAGTATATTTAACTTTGTATAAACGTTTAAAATTTTAATTTTAGCAAACGAATTTGAATGTATGTTTCATTTAACAATAAAGAGAATAATAATATAATTTATTATATTTTTACAATCATACGTGCTTTTTGTCAATGAAGACTTTGTATAGGAGTAATTGTTGATTTCAACATTAGTTATGTTTTTGAAACAAATTGTATTCAGTTAGTACATTATTCTAATTTTTTCAATAGTTTCTTAAAAAAATCAAAACAACCAAAACATTACAAAAAAAAACAGTAAAATCGTTAACATCATTTTTATTGAACACGGCCAAAATATTTTGAATAAATTAGCATTAAAAATATCTCAAGTATTTACAGTTGGTCATTTATTTCAATTTTATCTATATATTATTTTAATTTCCTGAAAGTTGCATAATAAGTAGGCTGTTATTATTTTTAATACTGTTGTATTAATCTCGTATAGTTTCCATAAATCGTATTTGTTCTAACCTGAAATGTTAAAGAAAACATGAAGTGTTTGATAATTATTTATACATACATGTATTATAAGTTGATTGTGGAAAACTTTTTGAAAGAAATTTTTGATTACTTAAAATTATCTTCGGATTATACCTGCAGTAATTAGATAACCCTAAATTAACGTATATAGGTATTTATTGGATAAGTGTTAAAAAATGTATTCCAATCTTTAGGTAGGTATTATAATCTTAAGCTATGTGACACTGAATCTTTAGAATATTAAATTATAAAGACTTACCTACTATTAAAGATAATTTCAATTCTGAAACTCGTATGACATATATAAATATTAGCCGTACAAAAATATTTTTGTCAAGTAAATAATAAGAAAATCGAAATAGTATAAATAATTTACTTAATTTTAAAATACTCAAAAATACAATAGAATAATATATTTTAGTAATATATTTTAGTAATATACTGAATAATATTGTAATAAATATTCAAAGGATTACTGAAATATATATATCAATAATATGTTACGGATAAAAGCCTAAATCGAGGAAATCTCATATATTTTAGGACATATGCGAAAGGCACTTGGAAAATTATGTTATTTCAACTTATATCCGTGTAAATACATCCTAAGTTGAATATTGTAGGATATTCTCTGATATTTTTGAGATTCAACTAATTTTGGCTTTGCCCGTAACACGTATAAATATATATATATACACATATTTAGTATTAATAAATGCTGCCATTTGATAAATACAATGACAAACTTAGATTATTTTTGTGGGATTCTAAAATATTTATAACAATATACTTCACGAATATAGTATTTACATTGATTCTAAAAAGAAAATAAACAGATGTCAATCCACTGTTACACGAAAAAACATTAAGATGGCCAATCCAATAATACAAATCATTAACAATTATAAACGATACCTTATTGATTATTGGAAACTTAATGCGTATATATTACTAAAATATTACATAACAATTATCATCAGCGATAATCCGTTTATCGAAAACACATAAATTAAAATAATATTATCGGCAATAATTAACGAAAATCAGTTATTATTTTTAATTATTTTATGTTGTGTTGTTGTCTATATTTTTAGAAATAATTATTATGATATTGAATAATAGTGTCAATTAGTTTGAAAATATTTATCAGGTTCGGTGAAGAGAGAGGGGTCCAGACCATTGGACCTCCCCCTCGTAAATACAACAGCCACTGATTATATAAGTTTTTTTTAAAAATTAATTTAGTTAATTATAATAATTAATATATTATGGTTATTTTGTTTATACGCAATAATATTAAAGTCTATACACTATACAAACCATTTTATAACTATTATATAACTACTTTATAATATTTAGTCAGTTGGTATATTAATATAAGTCTTGTGCTTTTAACTTTATTAGATATTTGGATCTTTTGTCATTAAAGCACATTACGCTCTAATAATAAACGAATTATATAGTTAATTTTGTTTTTATAACACACAAACGTCATGTACAATGCGAGTATTTTGTTATTATTTTTTACTGAGTAAATTCGTAAAACTATTTTAATTAGTTAATTAAGCGAAAAAATTTCATTGTGCCTGCCAAAACATAGGTTTGTCAAAACAACATAAATAATAGCTTAAATCTCATTCTTAGATCTTTCCCATGTTTGTGTAATGCAGGTAGAAAAAAAAATCAAAATATATTATATGGTATAATTGTACACATTTTATACATTTATATATTCATATATAAATTTATTTGTGTATATAGTATATAGGTAATACGATGACTGAATATATAGCTGTATACATGTTGGATATATTTCATTGTATTATCTTCCGAGTTATTTATATAAAGAGTATGTACATGTTTGTGTAATAAAATGATTAATTATAAAGATATAAATTGAAGAAAAATAAACATAATAATATACCGAATTACTATGACACAATAATAATAATAAAAATGAAAACAACGCATTTTACAAAATGTATTAATTCTCTACTAATGTATAAATATGTATTCGTTTTTTTCCTTGAAGATATTATGTATCATATAAATGTGTATACGGTTTAATACTATACAAATATGAATATCTGTATACAAAGTGGTCGTCTTTTAAAAAAATTTTACCGTGAGTAAAAATTGTATTTTAAATTTAAACATTGGCACTTTGGAATATAAAAAATATTAAGAAAATATTAAATACCACGTTGGTATTTAAAATTCGTTATATTAATATTTAATCCGTCACTTTTTTATAATAAGAACGGATTTATAATTTAAATGTTGATTTTTCTTATGTTCAATTTAGACTTTTTAATTAAATTATATAATCGAAATTAACGTAACGTAATATTTATTATTTTATTGCCTATTCGGTAAACTTTGAATTTTTTCAATTAGTTATATTATCTGTATCTGTAGGTAATCAATCATCTGTATTTTCAACTTGAGATCAGACATATAATTCAACAATATATGATTACACATAAATAACTAATAATACAAATATATATTTATTATTATAAATATATTATATAATAATATAATAATAAATAATATATATTATTATTATATTTATTATTTATATACAAATAAATTTTCTTTTATTATTTAATATAATTCAACGTGTTTTAAATAAATACTAACACACCTTGGCCAAATATATCGATTTGAATGTGATAATATAATAATATAATATATTATAATATAACCACAATATCTTCAGGTATTTAAAATCTAACGGCGACTTAAATGTAGGAATTATTAATTATAAATTGATAAAAGGACAGGTTTTGTACACTTATGGCTTACCATAATACACGTATATTCATTTTTTGACCATGTACCAATACCGGAGTAGTTTTCTATTAATTATTAATCACTGACCTCTTGTGGTTTTTCATTTCATTTTTCAGATATGTTAAGATTCGATGGTTAATTTTTTATGTATCAAATAAAAAATTCCCGTAAAAAACAACGATTAACTTATAATATTATTTTATCAACGAAAACGTGTTTCCTTGAATACTCCGTTACATTGTGTGCGGTTGAGCGTCAATCGGACAATTAGTAAATAATTTTTATTCAATTACGTTTTTAAAACAGATACAACTGGCACACATGGTTAGTTTTAATTTCTGTTTTCAAGAATAATAATTTAAATCGTATTATAATTATTGATTATTTTTGTTTTACCATTTTCCTCAAAAACATAATATATAGTAGCACTGAGCGTTTTAAATGAGTAAGTTTTGTCATAAATGGGCGTTCGAATCGTGTTATATACATCACGCAGGAATGTATACAATATATATATATATTGTAATTGTTATATTTTTACTAAAAATATTTACGTTTACCCTATCATTATTTATATAATTTACAGGTACACGCCATTTTTATTTATGATTTACAGGTATTTATAATGAGAACTTTTAAGTATCCATTATACAGTAGCAATAATTATACGTAACATAAATAGCCAATAGCTACTATATAAAATATATAAACAATTGCTTTTACTATTATTATTCCATTATATGCAAAATTAATACGAGAATAATTTTATTGACTTGTAATATTAATAATAACAAAGGTTATATTATAATAATAATAATAATATTGATCACCGTATAATGTGTACCCGAGGGAAATAATACCAAAATTAATGGGAATGGCTGTAGTATCGATAAAAACGTAATTTTCGATATTTCTATTAAAGTACAAACCGTTAATCGGTTGATGGATTTTTGTTCGCAAAATCCCGCCAGCGCGCAAAATCAACTTTTTTCGAATAATCATTTGAAACGAATTTTTTAAATATAATAAAATCACCCGCGCCTTTTTTAAAGATTAATCTTTTAATCAAACCTTTATATACGGCAGTGATTCGAATTTCAAACGTTTATATTTAATACAGTTTGTCGTAAACGCGTTATACGATGCAGTGGTAATGACGACGATGTTTGTTCATTTTCGTCAAAAATACATACATCGCGTTTGTATACAAGCTATTGATATTATTATGTAAATAGGTTTTTCGATTTTACATATTAATAACAAAATGAAAATCACATATTCGTATATCGTAATATTGTATAAATAGATAAGAAATATATGATTGAAAATAAAAAAGGTCAAGTACCTTATATAATTTTACAATTTTTAGAATATGTACAATCATCAATCTATAATAATTTACAGTAATAATATACAAATATATTATAGTATTATTTGTACACAACTGAACAGCTCAAAGTTCCTACGTAACTAGCACAGATAACATTCAAGTATATTAAAGTACACTTTAGATTCGGATGTATATATACAACAATACTCTTATAATAAAGACGATTACACCAGTATTCAAACGTGTACAATTCGCATCCTGAGAAACGATGTTCTTTAGAACGTTTTTTGGCAATTGAACATAATATTATTATACACGCGGTTAAATTTACAAATATTTTTCAATAAAACACCCTCGGCCGTCGATTATTTAACAATATCAATAATATACCTCACGTAAAATATGTATGTATTTCCACGTTTTATCTTGAAATAAAATTCCAATGACCTTAGACAGCCACCATAATTTATACATTATACGGCTGTTATTTCTCCTACTTTTAACTTAAAAAAAATACTAAAACGATACGTATTTATGATAAAATAACCTGAAGAATACTAAAAATTAAGTTCTATAAACGAATATTCAAATGACCTTTAAAGTTCTTACCAATAGGTAAGAATATAATAGACAATAGTGTATACAAATTGAACATATAAGTAGGTCATAAATTACCTATAATAAATATTTATTTTTACCGCGTTTGTTTGCAAAATTCTTATAAACCTCATTACGGTAATTTTCATTAGCGCTAAATTAAAAATCGATGTTAGATTCAAATTGTACACGTACTCAGGTTTTTATGTTACAGATTAAGTGTAAGTACTATTAGTATTGTATTTTATTATTTATATATAATAACAAACACATATTATATAATACGTATTAAATAGACACACATATATATTTTTTTTTATACGTGCGAAATAATTCACATAGTACGAGCACGAAGTATTTTATATTATCAAGATTCAAGACACGAAAGGAAAAAAAACTTGAACACATAATTTTGAATACGGATTATAAGTTATAGAATATTCAACATTTTATAACGAGCATCCGCATAGATATACACACACACACACACACACACACACACACACACACACACACACACACACACACACACACACACACTCACAATTTCTTAATAATTTTCTAATCTTATAATTCGGTATTATTTTTATCACAAACCGTTGCAGCAGTAGTTAATTATGTATGTATACACACACACACACACACACACACACACTCACACACACTCACACACACACACACACACACACACACACGCACGCACGCACGCACACACACACACACACACACACACACACACACACACACACACACACACACATAGGTTTTATTTAGTGTACTCATTATGGATTTATTTAGTAATGTTACTAAAGAATAACCCATTTAACAAACGTTATATTATACTAGACCTAAACTCATTCGTTCGTCATTTATATATAGGAAACATCTTTACACCCGCTATTTATATATATTTTCCACTTATTAAAATATACGTAATGTCGCCGAATGTTAAAACAAGAAACGCGTTTATCATTACTTTTATTATACATTAACGGGGACGAGTGTACATGACTAGGTGGACAAATGTAGTTTATAAATTGAATGACTGCGAATATCAATACTCTTTTAGTTCTCATTTCGTAACAAAAATGTTACAGGAGCTCGACAAATTATAACTTTTCTAAATTACATAGTGTAATCCACGCGTTATTAAATATAAAATTAAAAAGTGTCTTAAAATGTATTTTTGAAATACAAAAATGAAATAATTAAATTTGTATCGTACAAGTGCTCGGGGAGCGTTTGGTAGTTAAATATTATGTGACTACAATTGAAAAAAGGATTTTTTTTGTTCATCGCGTGTGCGTACATAATTGTGAGAGTTTTCTTTCGTTAAGAAATAGGTTATACGTTAAGAAATAGGTCTAGTGATTGTATTATTGTAATCTCCATAGGACAAGCTTGGTTTTAGTTAAATTGGATAATTTTTTTCATCATTAGTAGTTAGCAACGATTGTCCGTTAAGAATGTGTTGGAATTTCTATGATATATAAAAATATTTTGTTTTTGTTATTCTTATTCGAGGGATATATATTAATATATTCTTATATTTAAATTTTAGCGGATAATTTTTAAACTGTATATACCTTCTCAGGTTTCAAAAAAATACATTTACGAAATATTATCGAATAAAAAACTAAGCGAACGAACCAAATCGCTAATTGTTATATAGTGAAGTTGATGGTGCAGACATTTTATTTGAGGAGCACGTCAGCCTTGATAACAAAAATTATTAATTAAATAATTTGAGTGCCGTTTATTTTTTGGGCTCATCAACAACCTCAAGTCCGTCTTATCAACGAGGATTTTTAGCGTTTAAAATTTTTCACTATATACAGTCGCATTATCTATACTAATATAAGTAATTGGTATGTACATAGCTCCGTTAATTTGGCGCGATTAGTAAGAAACCCAATAAAATAACCTTGTGACTTGTGTTGAACTCGTCGTTGGCTCACCCGGTTTATTTTTCTTAAAATCGTGAAAATAAACGGGAAATCACGCACACTACGTGTCGTAGGACCCCAAATTATCGCGTACTTAACGTGCTGAGTGATAATCGGTTCGCGTCACTATTCCTATAAATTATGATATTATAGCCGTTCAATTAAGTATACTATATTTGGTTACGGTATTTATGCATACGAGTATTCGGCATGTACGTGTTACCAATATCAATTGTCTTATAAAACGTAAAATATTTTCGATAAAATTATCTTTCGTCTTGTTTTGACAGTCACTAAAGACGACAACGGATAAAGAAGCACGCGATTTTCTCCGTAATTCCATACTTTTGTTCATATATAATACGCACGCGTTTTGCTTAAACGTACAACCTGTAAAATAATTTTATGTAATAACAGCGAACGAGAAAAAACTATATAATACTATTTGGAAAGTATTACAATTTAATAAACGTGATTTCGCCGACGTAGCCGCAGCTACAGACGTCCTTGGTTGAAATTTAATACGTACAGACGGTGCGCTTGACTTCGTTTTTATTTCTTTGCCGTTGTGAACCGCGGAGAGAGTTGAACAAAATATTCGATTCTAGACGTTTCACTTTGCGTCTAGACGGAGTAACGCGCGCGCATGTTCGATCGAATTTTACGTTATATAACGCCGGACGAACGGTTGACCTCGAGCCGTATGCTTTTCCCACTTGAAAAATTGATTTACACGTTTTTGTTCTCCTGTTCCCTCAATTTTCTATAACTATCCAACGCTCCCCCTGTCTATTTAATTTTCCCGATGTACGAATTGCGAGGTCGTCTCGACGTTCATTCCTCCAGTTAATTACATTGTATAACTTTTTCGGGTTGGTTAAGTGCGTATCCCGAACTGTTTCTCATTGTCCCATCTTGATAGATCCATCAGTCAGAAAGAGTTCGTTCCTTTCCGACTAGTTTCAAGTACACTTTTTATTCGTGTTAAGCTCTATCCAGCTTTTCCATAAGTCACCGTCCACGCTATCTTTTTAATTTCGTTTATCATCTAAATGACATACACGTATAACGGTACGTTCCAGACGTAAGTTTCGAAAAGTTCTTCATGCCGAGATTTCTACAACGCGAATTTTAATTCGGCTTTTACCAATCCTACGAGTTGACTAATTTCCCTTCAAGCTCTTATCCGCCGTTGGATTGTCGTGTTCCTAGTTATTTCAGTAAACGTTATCGTTAGTTACGATATTTTTCGACTTTCGGGCGTAATCATTAGTTTTACTTCGTTTATTTACAGTTCTTGAACGAATTTCTTCTATTTCGTCCGTGGCACGTCGCGACAAGAAATTTTTGGCCGTTTTTTATTGTACAGACGACACTCGACAGACAAGGTAGTGTGTTAAGACGATGAATGCGCGACCGTCGTGTGGTGGAGGGAATCGAGGCGGTAGGGGTGACTACGTAATTGCGTGTTGTCCAAACGCCGGTGGCATAGAACACGCGATCGTTGTATCGGCCGTTGTGGTTGGCGTACAGTGACGTCATCGTGACTCATCCACCAATGGCGTGATACGGCACTGCGCGAGTTTACCCCGCGAGAAATACTTCAACACGACTACGTGTCGATACTTGCGCCGCACTCTCCCGCACCCGTTAGCTCATTCAACGTTTAGTGTTCCTCCGTAAGTTCTACTTGTTGGCCACGTCGTTTGTTTTGTTTGTAATTTACTGCTCGTCGGTCTCCCCGCCCGTTGATCTCGGTGATATTGTTATTCGACTAATCGCTCCGAGCTTTTCAGTATTCTGAAAACAACCGAAAGGACGACTTGTTGGATCTGATTGCTCGTCGATAAGCGTCGATTTTTACTTGTCGTTGTGGACGTCACTTTTGCGTCTTCGTCATTCGGCGCGTAACATATTTCATACATTTAAACAACACGTAACTTGCCCCCCGTCCGCCATACCACCCGTTCACCAATCTGCGTCGCAATTTGCATGCACATCTGGTAAGTTCCGTACTTATTGGTTTTTTAGCAATTAATCATTTTACTCGTTAAACAACAATTATTATTTATTTTTAATTATCGTGATACCGGTATTTAAACACTCGGGTTTATTTATTTATTTATTTGGTTGCCCTTCGCGTAGTATGCTACGACGAATGGTTTAAGAAATTTTCACCGAGCGACAAATTTGTTTCAATTCCACGTCAAATAAAAATTTATCCTTTAATTTATTCCGGAAATTTTAAAATCAATGTTTGAGGTAAAATCATTCACATGGTGTTTTTATGCCAAATCGTGTATTAATCACGGTTTGTCTTTAATTAATCAACAACGTGTGTAATGTTGGGGGTTATTTTTAATTATCACTTTGAAAAACTGCTATGATATGCAAGATTAATAGTTAATAGGTGTTGGTTTTTTCAACACCAATGTGCTAAGACCATGCGGTATATGACAAAAGGTAATTTGTTAACAATAAATAATTCAAATGTCAGTTTTGACTCATTTTAAATGATGGATTAAAAACGCTCTTGAGTAAAACCATCTACCATATTGAAGATTATAATACACAAATGGTAAATAGGTACCCTTGAAACTTGTTTCAAGGCCAAATATAATTACTAAAATTACTTAGATATGGGTGAATGTAATTTTTGATTCACGAATAAATAATATTACTATTATATAGGTACTGTCGTTTTAGGTTATAAGTACTACTAGGTAGGTTAGATTATGTCGTACACCTTTAAATTGTAATTAATAATACTAGTAATAGATCATCTATCTATGATGGCTTAGGTAGACGTAATATTTATAAGTATGTTCATTAATCTATTTATCTATTGTTCAAATCTATGCGGCAGATAAGGTGTTTAAATTTTGTTAAATTTATTGATAATGTTCTTTGTGGAAAAAAATTGTTAGTTTTTTATCAATTAAAAAGAGTGTAAAAATTTTAATAATAAAATTGTATATTTTTACAGGTGAACTTGAACTTCTGTCTCCTGTAAAAAGGAGGTAATACTGTTGTGAATCGAAACCATCATTACTTTTGTAAGCACAAAAGCAAATTCAAAAGTATGTTCACACAATAATAATGTTTGTATTTTATATCTCACTATTGACTTTGTTTTTAAATAGACTAAGCCACCATGTTCTACTGTATCAAAAACTGTGTTGTCTTCATCTCCTGCCGAGAAAACCGGCACCCCACAAATGAACGTTCAACTGCCCCAGTTATCAACACATCAATCAGTCTTGGCAACCAGTTCAAGTTCACAAGTGTTCGATGCACCCATCAAAATGGAGGGCTTAGTGGATGAATTTTTAAATATGTGTGCAAATGGTAGTGTTAACTATTAAATAAATACCAAGATGAAATTTATTCCTTTGTTGTTTTTGTAGAAAAGAACAAATGCGATAGACAAGCACCCAGGATTATAAACTCAAGTAACAGCACTAATGACATAACTATGTACAGAGAAGACGAGCCGTATTTAGACATGTTTCAATTGGACGCGCCTGCTTTGTTGGCGCCATTCTCAACATCACAAAACGTTTTCACAATTGATAACGACTTTCAAAAGATAACTGAACAAGAGATCGAACAAAATACTTTAGAGAATGCAGCATTTAAGCAACCCATATCAGTTAGAAAGAATTCTACTCTCAGATTAGACATCGGACTACAACAAGTTCAATCAACTAGTTATGGTGACATACTAAATACACCAGAAGTTGTAAAAACGTTGACGGAACAAGAATCTGCTTTTAATCTGTTAGCTTATGTTTTTGATGTAGGTTTATCTTGTAATATCCTTATTAAATGTATTATATTTACTACAATTTTTTTTTTATAGGAAAAGAAACCCGATAATTTGGCAGAAGTACCTACACCCAAGAATACAACAAATGTGTCACCAGTTACTCAGTGCTCTCGTAAACGACGTAGTAGTAATTCATCAGCTTCCATACAAACAGATGATGATGACTATCCTAAGCACAGGAAGCCCAATGAAGATTATCATTCATCAAATGACAAATATAGACAATTGAGGAATCGTAATAATGAAGCATCACGCAAGTCTAGGGCCACAAGGAAAGCCAGAGAAAATGAGCTGAATGGCAGTGCCAGTCAATTAGAAGCTATTAATAGACGGTTAACGATCAAAGCTGAGGAATTGGAAAAAATGGTCAACGATATGAGACAAGCTTTATTGAAAATTATGACAAAGAAAAAATAATATTATTTAAAATATTTAAAAAAAATGTATTAACCTTCTTTATTGTGTTTATAAAAAACAAATCTAATCAGGCTCGTAGTAGAGTTTTATTATATAATCTGTGTGCTTACTTTTTAAACATTTAATAACAAAAAAAAATAATAATTTCAGAAATTGTATATGATATAATCATTAAGTTTTCGAATTACAGTAGTATTAATATTTGTATTTATGTTTTAGTTATTGAATACAAAATAATTTATGTTTTTGTTTCAATACATTAGAGCTAATGAAAATATATAATTTTAATTTTGGATCATGGTATATAATTGTTTCAACATAATTATTTCTAACCATAAATCGAAATTTTTTTTATTATTTTTTGATAAAAAAAGTTTTTATTAGTTTACCCAAATTCAAAAATAGTTTCGTACTTAACTATCACTTAATAATGAAAATATACTATAGTAAAATACAATAGACATATTGTTACACATCTGTTATCTTAATTAAATGTGTGCTTGAGTTGTTTGATTTTTAGTAGTTCAGTTTTAATTGATTTAACTTGTAATGAATTTTTAAATAAATTAGGTCAGATTAATGCATAAAACTTATAATTTCTAACTAGTGATTTATTACAATTTCAATAGTTATTGACATTTGAAATGACATTGATAATGTTAATTGTTTGTTCAATGATAATGAGCCATATTGCAGCGATAATTATTTAGGTCTGTTCTGTTTTAGCATTAATTATATTTCAATCAAACTTAAGAATCAAAAAATAATACATAATATATCGTTGAAATATTTCTTTTTTCTCTCAATTACAGTTTTAACCAAAAAAATTGTCAGACTTGAGCATCAGAATGTATAGTGTAGAAATTATATTTCAAACACAAGTAATGCAAATTAACTTTATAATTTACAAGTCGATTACAAATACGGTAATTTTTGCTACACCTGCACACCAGATCAAATATTTGATATTGTCATAATTATTAGTCAATGGTTCAGAGGTTTTCTTTGGACATAGACAGTATGTTCGTATTATTGACTTTCCAGAATTTCGTAAAAAATTTAAATAAATATTAATATAGAAATGTGCTTTCTCTTTTTTTGTATCATTCATGATAAATACTTAAATTGATATTCAAAACCAACAACTAATCACTACCAGTTTATGGTAATTACTAATTTTGAACGCCATGCATGGCATTTATTAAAAATATTTTGTATTCAGTAGTTAAAACACTTGTCCTTCTAGTGATAGATGTTATTTTACTAAGCCATTCCAAACAAGTATTAATCTATTTTCAAATTTGAATTACTCGCAAATCATAATATGGTTAAATGATTGTAAAAGTTTGTTAAATTATTAAAAATTTATTTATTTTAAATATATAACTTTATTGTTAACAATCTTTGATTCTTTTAACAAAAATCAAGTCTTTAAGGTAACATACACTATACATAGCTTGAAAAAATACACGAACGTACGAGCTTGTTTTTTTTTCACAAAAAGGCTCTAGTACGAAACATCAGACTACACATAAAACTGTACTGAACAGTTTTTTTTATAAAAATATTCGCGTACAAGTATTTTGTGCTCTATATAATTAAATTTCAAATTTAAAAAAAAAAAAAAATAAATCAAGCGACAAAAAACATTTAATATGACGACTGACTTTTGGAACTCCTGGTAATTTCAACTATATAGGAATACAATTTTAAACCTCCCACATTTTATTTACATTTCGATAATGGGAGGTTCTATATTGGACGGAGGAGGTTTGGTGATGACTAATGTTTTAGGTGGTAAGTTCGTATCTGCTGTAGTGCGGGGCACATGTTTTAATGTGACCACTCTTTTCGGCACTGTATCTGGCGAAAGTTGTGTGGCTGGCACCTGAATAGTTTCGCCGTTATGCATTGTCAACCATGTCATCTTGGTGCCAGCATGCATACTATTTGCATGTGATTTGAGTCCTTGAATAGATACATAGCTTTTACCACAATGACATTTGTATTTCTTATGAACTCTGGAATAGTATATATTATGCAGAATGTACATAGCGCAATACTAATTATTGTCGCTTAAATTGTACATAACACACTATAAAACTCACTTTCCATTTGTATGTCCATTTTTGACATGGTATTTGATTCCGTTGACATTTTTATACCTTTTGATACAACCAGGTACTGGGCACGCAAAAGGTCTTATCGGTTGTTCCGTTTTAATTTTCTGCTGTGAACTATAAAAAAAAAAATTCATTTCAATAGTGACGAATAGATCATCATGTAGCGATGATTATGAAAACATACTTGGGGCCATTTTTATGAGCATCATCAATTGCATCTGATGTGGTAGACCAAGAGTCACTACTGTCACCAACATGATCAAGATGTTCAGCTTCACCTTTATCAGATTCGTAACCTACAAAATGAATATTTCCTTAGCACGTTTGCATATAAATTAAACATTTTCATTTTCAATAATACTCGTTCGTAAAGGTCGATGGAATATGTTGGGAGCTGATGGTAGAATACTAGATTTGAGTTGTATGACAGGTTCAGCTGGTTCGATGACGGTTTTGTCAACATTGTCACTGAAAAATCTCATAACACAACTGAGCGGCAAGCATTGTTGTTCAGTGCGGTCGATCAGCCCAATTGGTTTTGTATCAATATCTATGTGTCAAATCCAAATGAATATTATACAAATCTAAACAGCCGAAATATTAAGAAAACATTAGTTTGAGACTGCATCGCTATAAAATTTACAAAATTTTAAGAAATTGTAATTATGTAGATACTTTAAACAATAATGTTTAACACAAAATCACACAAATTACTCGTCAAAACAATTTCTTTGTTTTACAATTTTCATATAAATTAATCATTCGCCAAATAATACTTTATTAATTAATACGTTTAAATAAATCAAATTAAAAAAAATTATTTACAAATTCAAGGATTAATTGTATAGAAAAAACTAGTATTATCAAGATTATATACTTAGAATTCATTATTTAAAACTGGAAAAAACCTAATAAAGTATATGCTTTATAATACTGTTAATGTTCAGTCAATATAACCTTTAAATTAAAAAAATTAAATTTAACCTTAGAATATACCAGTTCAGTATAAGGCAGAAATATAACTAATAATAATTATTTAAGTTTTTAAAGTAAATGTTCAAGCTTATTACATTTTTTTCTTATAGTTAATTTATGGGTATATTCAATTAAACTTCTTTATAGTAAATAAAGATTTTTCTTATTAAATATATTTGTTTTATTAATAAACAATAATTAAATTCAAAATCCCTTAGTAATAAATATAGTGAAATTAAGACTAAAGAAGTATGTACATAATTTCTAACAAACTATATTTAACAATGATTGATCAGTTTGAAATAATCAACATTTTTGGGAATGTATTTGAAAAAACTCATGTTGTATGAAAGGGTAAAAATTTATAGATGTATTTGGTAAATTTAGAACAATACATTATAAAATGACTACACCAACTATACAAGTTGTGTCATAGTTAGATATTTGGTCTTCAGACCAATTAAAAATTGTTGCATTTAGAGTCGGCCCAGTGGAACGGATTGATTAGAACAAAAGGTATTTCTTTTCTTGAAGAAAACATTAAATGTCGCAGCGGACGCTCGTGGTCAAAGTCAAAAGTCTCCCCGAGGCTCTACTACATTATTTTTAGGTGCAAAAATATTGGGGGGGACGTCTAAATTTAAATCGACGCGAGCGATTTGGGTCACACGTCCGACAACCTGACGGACGCAGATGAACAGGTAAGATAGGCCCGTACAAACGCAGTTTTGAATAAATCACACGAGGGAAAAAACAGACGAAGTTTTTCGCGTTGAAACGGGTTGGCCGCCGTCACGGGACGATGTCAAGGGCAGCTGTAGCGCGGGGCGGGGGGAATAGTTGCCGACGAAGGGGGCCCGCTGTGGTGCTTCAAATGAAAAATATTTTTTACCTATGTGATTGTCTTCGATGTGCTGGATGAGATCGTAAAGGTTTTTGAAACACAGGCCGCAGTTGTTGAATTTACATTCGTTTAACAGGAATACGGCCATTTATCCAGCAGCTGAACGAAAGTCACAAGGTAGGCCTGCTTGGGTGTTAACAGTATGATTATCAGCTGATCACTACGCTGCTGCGGCTACGGGACGCGGCGGCGGAGTGCGCGCAGCCCCCTGCCCGATCAGCGCCGAACAGATGATGGTTCCAGCTGTTCCCCTCTCGTGCCATCGACTTATGGTTGGCGGTCTCACGCTGATCAAAACGATAAGGAACGTATTCGGCCAGGGACAGAACGTTTCGCTGCGACGGACGACAGCGAAACGCGCGCTCGCGGGCATTACCGGATACTTGCCTACTAGGCGTTCGTCACTAAATGTTACCGACCCAATTTTTATCGTCCTGTTGTTGCTCCGAGACATTCAGAAGTCGGGTTGTACTTTTCAATCGGTTGACAAGGAATCGTTTTTTCCCGAACTCATATTTTCTATTTTTTTACGTATGTATCGAAATCACGTGGGTTTCTATAATATCACTGTTGTAAGTTTCGTCTTTTTCGGCACACGGAAATAGACCATTGTCTCTATAAAAACAAAAAGTCTACCAATTTTAATTGTACGAATCTGTTTGTGGAATTTGAAATTTGTTTGATACATTTACATATGTATTTATATCGTAAATCGGATTCGGCATTTAATTATAATAAATTATATTAAAATTAATATCCATTATAATATATGTAATATATTTTTATTTTTAATAATTACCAGGAAAATAAATAATAAATATTTTTTGGAAATTTATTATACCCAGAAATAGCAGAAATCTTATTCTATGAACTTTCTCGGCTCTGTACATTTCTCACTCAGCATTTTAAACACATTTTTATATAACATAAATAATATAAATTTATCCGAAGAAGACTTTATACTTATTTCTGGTTTGAAAGTGTCTGTAATTTTGGATAACTATTAAAATATTAACGAATTTATACAGTGAGTATTATTGATAAGCTTAAGTTATTATATAGTAGTGTATAATATTTACAGTTCGTTAATTTTTTTTAAGAAACTATCTTGTTTTAATTTTTTTATTATATGTTCGTGTTATAATTTTAAAATACCGTATTTTTTTATAAATACTTAGTTCATACATTTTCAATCAAATTATATAAGCTCATTTATAAATCGCAAAATGGAAAGTATTTTAAAACATATTTAACAACTCAAAAAATGATTTTCAAGTTTATAATAACGTCTAATAATATTTCTTAGTATACATATTGTGCAAAGTATGTATTCGAAACATATCACTTCAATATTCTAAGGTCTATATAAGTATATAATTTATTAATTGTATGTCTTTTTTATAAAACTATTGTCGATATGTATTATTATTATTATTATTTTTCGTTTTGTTAATTATGTATACGTTACGAAAATGTATTACAAATTAATTACACTCTTAGAATAAAGCTTTCAGTTCAAACGATTATATAGCTATATATTCCTTCTAAATATTTGAAAAAAATTATCTTGGCGGGACAAGTGACCGGCCGGATGACCAGGGTCGCCATAATCGCATTGCTATGTTGGCAACCCACACCGGCGGCGGTCGTCGATTATCAGCTGTGCAATCCTCATGTCCTATGTAAAATCGAGAGCGGTGGCGACGTTGCCGCATTTACTGATCCGGACGTTTCTGATTGGTTGATGGATGCGTACCGCGCTGGGCCGTCGCAATGCTGCACAACCCGGTCGCTTACAGTCGTCGTGTCTATCCGTTCCCGTTCCCGTTTTGTGTTCTGTCCGTCATTCTTTCTTACCGTCGCTCGTTTCGTCCCGGTCTGTTCGGCTCCACGTTCGGTAAGTACATCATCGGCGATTTTAATCTATTTGTTTTTCCATGCGATGTCCCTTTAAACCACAAAATAAACCTAACGTACTGTCTACGCTAACGACAACGGACTTCCGTTTAACGCGTTTGTTATTTTTTCGTCAAAAACGATGGACGCCCGTCCGCCATCTTACCTGGTAGTCGGGTCACGCCTAAACACGAATCGGACTTTTTTTTCATCTATCGTCACTTATATGCATCGGTCTATTTTTCACGTAACTTCGTGTCCAGATCCGATTCGAACGCGATTGTTCTCACTCCGATGGCTGTTTGTCCTTGTCAAAGGTTAAATCGGCGGTTGGTCCGCCCTCTCATCAGCACGAGGTTTAATTGATTTCGTGACGTTGACGGTTTGTGTTTCGCTCTCTTATATGATTTTAGATTTATCGACTCCAGGCATAACCGAGAAATCGACAATACATCAAAATGTACTCCTTAGCCAAAGTCATTACTCCAGCTGTCCGTTCCGCAGTAAGTATATTGTTTTGTTACTAATGTTGGGCAATTCTTAATTTCTCTTATGTGATGATTTATTTATTATGTAATCATTGTACTTGTTTTTAAAATGTTAGTTTGGATTGATGCCTTATGGTTTTCGTTTTATTCTCGAAAATTTGTAGCATAAAAGGTTACTGAACTGAAATAATTGGGTGAAGGTGATTACAAGGGCAATAGTTTAAAAAAAAATAATTTGGATCTTTGCTGTATCTGTAAATGATATTGAAATTCTAAACATTATTGTCTTATTGTTTTTAATTATTTCTTTTTAACTATATATTTGTTATTGATATTATCACATTTAATGTTTTAGTTTTAATTTCAACTGAATTATAAAATTTCACATTAACTTATATTTCTCATATTTATTTGATGTTATCATTTTTTTAAAAAATTTTTATTTTATTTTTGAGAAGTAGATATTTTATGAAATGTACCTACTTTATGCGTGTAATTTAAATACATAGTATATGTAAGGTAATCAAATATAGAATCATAATAGTTTAATCATTTATTGAGAAAAATTTCAGTAAGTTTTTTAAATACATCAGTTAAAGATTATGTAATATAAAATTATTCTTAAACCAAATCTTCCGATGTAATTGATTGTAAGTTACCAATACAATATTGACTATGTACCTGCCTGATCATAAAGTTAAATTGAAATTTTATATTTTACACGAACTGGGACTTATTTATTTTTGTTTGGTATAAATACTTTTGTTTTATAATTTGACATTATATTGACTTTTAACAATTTATTATTTAATTTAAAATTAATTATTTTTAAATATTTCAATTTGGCAACTATTAATCATCAATCATAATTTATAGATTTATGTATGAAAAAGAATTACATAAAATTATTAATTAAATTATTTAATTTTTCATAATAGATCCTCTCTAACTCCAGAGCATCTTTGGTCAGACCAGTAAGCAGCATTATTTCAAATGATGCCAGAATTCCATACCAACAAAATCAACAGTTTCCTAGTGCCATTGTTTTTAACGGAAGCTTGGTAAATTCACTAACAAACCTGTAATATGATACAGACATTAAATATAAATTTCTATTTAATATAAATTAGGTAAACGCTGTTAGAGGATTCCAAACGTCTGCAGTGTCAAGAGATATTGACTCTGCTGCCAAATTCATTGGTGCTGGTGCTGCCACTGTAGGAATTGCAGGATCAGGTATTTTAAATTGTATTATGTTAAAATATGCAAATTTACTTCAAGTGCATAATCACTGCTTTTTTAAAAAAAAAAATTTTTAATTGTTTGCCAAACCTTGAATTGTATTATATTTTTTGGATTTATTAAAAATGTATGTCTCATACTATACTATTTAAATTTAATATTTCATTATAATTTTTTTAGAAATTGTATTGCTTTTTTTTAATGTTTGATTATAATTAAACATTTTTTCTCATAATCTATTTGTTAGAACACCTTAAATTTTTTTATTTTATTAAACTTATTTGTTGAATGCTTTTTTATCTGTAGGTACTGGAATTGGAGTTGTTTTTGGTTGCTTATTATTAGCATATGCACGTAATCCATCATTAAAACAACAGCTTTTTTCATATGCAATTTTAGGATTTGCCCTTGCTGAAGCAATGGGCCTTATGTGTATTATGGTTTCATTTTTACTATTATTTGGGGTTTAATGGAAATATTACTTTAATTTTAAAGAAAATTATTTACTTATTAATCAGTCATATATTTTTCTTTGAAAGAATTAATTTCATACAATTGTAATTAATGAAACCAGCATTTTTTAAATTACTGCTTTATATTTGTAAGATGCATTAAATTTATCTTAATTTAATATTTTTATAAAATTCTGGATATATTTTTAAATATGTAATTAATTTGTAATACTTTATAAAAATTTTAAATATATACAGTTTTTTGTATTTATAATTTTATTATGATTCGAATTATTCATTTAAAATAAATAAATAAATATATATTTATATTTATTATTAGGAAAACAATTTGTTATAATGCTAATGGGTCAGCTTTTGTTATATTAATTGCAGTTTTCATTTTAAGCTAGCTTTGCATGGTATTTTTGTTTTTGGTTAGTATGTAATTGCTTATTGGTTCAGAAAATGAAGCGTGTTTAAACAAAATGTAAGTTGTACATTTATTAAATAATATTACACAAATAGCTTTATATGAGTGTTCACTGAAATATATTTTGTAATGCATAAATACTGATTTTCTATTATTAGCTTAATGATTGTGGCAAATTTTTCGTCTTGCATGTTTACACATAGAATTTAACAATTATTTTGGTGAACACTATACTCAATTATTTATAATCGTATTATATTTAAATTAATGTTTGTTTTCAATTATGGATATATATATATATATAAACATTCATTGATATCTATCTGTGGCATTTTTAGGAACTATTATCCTTTTATTAAATTTTTTCTTGTAAAACTAACTGTAAATTGTAGTATAAAATATTCTCATTTGTTTACTTAAATTTTTTTTTATAATCGAAAGGAACTTTTAATGTTTAATTAGTAATGACATCAGTGTGGTCTAATCTTACATGACAGCATATATAATTTTTTTTATTGAATGAATATATATATTAAAGTAATAATGAAGACTTTTAATGGCTATCTGCATAATAATGTACTATAATTTTCCTGGATGCCAATAAGATTAGATTGTATAATTTCTACTTTTTTGTCATAGAAGATTAAGTTTAAATTTTTTTTCCATTTACCATAAATGTCTACTGTTCATTAATTTTGTTTTGTGTTTTCAGGAGCTGGTATTGGAACAGTATTTGGTTCCCTAATCATTGGTTATGCGCGTAACCCATCACTCAAACAACAACTGTTCTCTTATGCCATTCTGGGATTTGCTCTGTCTGAAGCCATGGGTCTTTTCTGTCTTATGATGGCTTTCTTGTTGTTATTCGCTTTCTAAGTCGTCTCACGATGTCTTTCGTCATTCATTAAGCAAAAGATTTTAATAAAAACATCCCAAATTTAAAACTGATAAGGAATTTTTAACTGTTCAAAAATTGACACGATCGAAAGAATTGCGAAAGACTGTTATCTGTGAAATACACTTGGATAGGGAATTTACCTGTAATAAAATCTAGATACTAACTTTTAAGACAGCACTTAGGTGTTTATGAAACTGCCTCATATTGTAGACATATTAAATGCCTAGGTTGGAATACTGTTTTTTTTTTTTTGGTTTTTCCTATTTTGTATGTTTCACAGATATATAAATAGAATAAAAACTTATTGTAGAATCCATTTATTCCTTTTTTTTTATTGTCATTTTTTAGAATCTGTTGGTAAATTTGTCGCAATTCATAAAAGTATAATGTTCAGCTGTTATCTGTTTTGGCTTTAGATATCAATGTTACATGTTTTCTAAAAAACGTAATATACAAAGATATTTACAAAAGTTTGAAGTGTTCCTTTTAATAAATTTTTAATTCAATCTTTACATTAAAATTAATTTCTTTAATCACTTCAAATTTTATATATGGTTGGTTAAGGTTTATGAACAACCTAATTTTTTCGTGGTTAATCCCTTATGTAAAGAATTATTGGTTATACAAAATTGTCAATTGGTTTTAAAGTATTATTAAATTTGGTTTACAATTATCCTGTATCTAAATATTTATTCTTTAATTTTTTGTCAATATTCAAGCGTTTAAATTAATTTTTTGTTTACACTGTTTATTTCCAAAACAATGCCTTTAATATAAATTATGATAAGTTTATAGTCTGGTACCATTTATAGAATCTTAAAACTAAACTTGTGATCAATAATCAAGACTGTAATATACAGTAATATTAGTTATTACATTTATAAATTATTGGTACATTATATTTTTATTTACTATTTTGTCTGTAATCAAAAAATTCTAATAGAGTTCGTATTCTTTAATTTAAAAACTATTATCCAAATATGATTTGTGCTTGGTAATTTTTTGTATAATATAAAAATAATATTCAGGTTTACAAATTAACCACTTCATAATTTTAGACTATTGAGTTAAAAAAAAATTTTAAATATGTAGTTGACTAATAATAGTGTTTGGCAACTGATGGTTACCATCTTTTTTTAGACTAATTCATAAATAAATAAAAAATTCCTGGTCTAATATTGATGGCAGTACAATGATATATTTTGAAATGTCAGTTTATTTAATACATTTATTTGTATTATGATTTTAAAATAAAATTATAGCTACTGCCATAGAAAAGTAAAAATGTATGCACATTTTTTATAAACTACGCAAATTAAAATTCTTTTGAAATACGATTTTATAGTTGTTTTGAAGAAAATAAATTTTCGTATACTGTATGGACTACGAATTAACAATTATGAAATTAATTATAAAAAGAACAAAACATTCATTTGAAAGTTACTATTAGAGTAATCTAGGAAAATACTGACGAGATCAAATCAAATTGTTATTTTCTATAAAATTGGGAGTATTGACGTCGGACTTTACTAAATAAATTGCTCACATTTTGTTTGTGCGTCGACCATGTATTCAGAAATAAACGAATTTAGTATATTTGTTGTCTATGTAGACTGATGGACTCGTTTTTTTTTTCAAATCGTCGGGCAGCTAATTTATTAATTCAATGAATTTTAATTCGTTTTGGTGAAAAACGTATTAAAATATAATTGTTTACGATTAACGCAGGGTATTTCCTATTTGGGGAACGTATACGAAGTTCAGTACTATAATATATGCTGATTTTGTTCCGCATCACGTAACTATATTTTTTTATTCGAAACAGTTTTCTTAACGTCCTTAGCTTGTGCCCCGTGGTTATTGATATGTATACATAATTTACTCGTAAACGATTAATTTATAATATTTGAAAGTTAGCGTACATTCCGTAATTAATATTCCGTTTTGTGTTTTAAATGTTTTATATCACAATTCCTTAGCCTTCGGTTTGAATGTATAATTTGTTGAACTCATTGGTTGACGGTTGGTAACATTCGATCAAATTTCGTGTGTTTTGTTAAAAGTCGAGCCCCCACTGTCACGTTCTTATCACAGACGGCGTTTGGCTCAATCGATGCGAAAATTTTTTGTCACCTACAACAGAGAAGACTGAAGGGCAACGGTGTCTGACGATTTTCGTTTGGTATAAATCGTAAATTCTGTCGTGCGTTTGTTCGTTTTTTCCGTTCAACGAAATGACCAATTTAGTCGGAAAAACTTCGTACGTCTTGGAAACGTTGAGCAAGAGGACTCCTAAGGTGAGTAGATGTTACTTTCATAAATATACATATTTTTAATTATTTATAATTAATTTTATAATATTTCGTCAGTTACTCGCCGCATCGTTGCCAGTGTGTTCTCTTTGGAGTAACAGCCAGCCGCGGCGTAACCTCAACGTTCATGAACATGTTAGCTATTCGTTACTGAAAGGCGCTGGCATACCTGTGCCTAAGTTTGGTGTAGCCAAGACTGGCAAGGAAGCTGCTGAATTGATTAAATCTCTTGGACTTACGGACATTGCTGTTAAAGCTCAAGTGTTGGCTGGTGGTCGTGGATTAGGCCATTTCAAAAAAGGGTTTAAAGGCGGTGTTAAAATGGTCGACACGTTAGTTGCTATTTAATTTCATCAACAATAACAATGCATGTTCATTACGGAAATATTATAAATTTAGTGCAGAACAAGCTGAAGAAGTGTCAAACCATATGTTGGGTGATTATTTGATTACAAAGCAAACTGGAGAGAAGGGACGTATTTGTAACGCTGTTATGGTTGCTGAACGAGTATATGCTAGGAAAGAATTTTATTTCGCTGTCATGATGGAAAGAGCTTTTGGGGTAATTTTTTAAATAATTTATTATGAACTGTTTAAAAGTTTATTATTTATAGGGTCCAGTATTGATAGCATCTTCTCAGGGTGGTGTCAACATAGAAAAAGTTGCCGCTGAAAGTCCCAATGCAATTTTTTACATGCCTATTGATATTACAAAAGGTAATAGTTTGTTTAAATTTATCAGTATTATTTTACTTCATTTTTTATTATTATAGTTTACAGCTCTATAGTCTTGTATCTGTATATAATTGAAATAAATTGCAAAAATATTTGTTGTATTAAATAATAAAATCACGATTTAAACAGTTAAATTATTAAATTATTTGTTATATTTCTATATATCAAAGTATTATACTCAATCAATTGACTCTTTAAAATAACATTGATATCTTAGGTCAATAATTTTGTTTATACATGTAATTATTTAGATTATGACCTTATTTGTAATTCAGAGTTTTTTTAATTTAAATTAAACATGTTCAAAGTTCAGAATATGTGTTGTTTTATATTGTAATCAAGTTGTAGTATTTATTATTTATATGTGTGTTATGAACACTTTGTTATAACACAAATTGAATTATGTTTGATTCTTAATCTTAATTAATGTATTAAAACTTATTTAGTATTACATATTTTTATTTATCAGGTGTTTCTAAGGAGTTGGCCTTAGATGTTGTTTCTAAAGTTGGATTGACCAAACAAAAAGAAGAAACTGCTGACATTATTTTGAAGTTATACGACTTGTTTTTAAAAAAAGATGCACTCTTGATTGAGGTTAATCCATATGCTGAAAGTATTTCTACTGGAGGGTGTAAGTGTAGTCTTTTTGTATTGAATTTAGTTGTTTTGTTTAAAATATTGTGTAATATATTTCTGTAGATTTTTGTTTGGATGCCAAATTTCGATTTGACGATAATGCGGAGTTTAGACAAAAGGAATTGTTTGATTTGCGTGATTGGACTCAAGAGGATGAAAAAGAAGTAGAAGCTTCAAAATATAATCTTAATTATATTGCACTTGACGGTGATTGGATAAAATTTAATGAGCCCTTTTAACAAATAATCAATTTGTTCTTAAATTTGAGTTATCAATTTCTTTAGGTACCATTGGTTGTTTGGTAAATGGTGCCGGTTTGGCAATGGCAACTATGGATATAATTAACTTGCATGGAGGTAATCCAGCAAACTTCTTAGATGTTGGTGGTGGTGCCACTGCTTCTCAAGTGAAAGAAGCCTTTAAAATCATCACATCTGATCCTAAAGTATGTTTTATTTCATTTATTAATTATATATATATATATATAGACTAATCTTTTATTTATTAAAATAATACCATAAAGTGTGAGGCAAGTTAAATGTTTAGAGTATTAATATTTTTTAGATCATTGACTATTAAATATATTTTTCCTTTAGTAAATTCTTAATGAATGTTATAGCATGTAGTTACACATTATTTCAATATACATTTTTATGTGTATGTATGTGTATATTTTCTACTAAATAAGAGCTTTCAATATTAGAATCTTACCATTAATTATCTTTAAGTTTTGAAAATTTGTGATCAGTCAATTATCAATAGTATATTTTTTATAAATTATGTTATATATGATTCGTTGTTGACCAAATACAATTAATAGCTTCTATTTTAGATAGTATCTTGTAAATTGTTTTAATTATGTACACTATTATAGTGTTCAAGTGTTATTGTTTTAGGTTATTATTCAGTATTTTTTATAGTACCTATTAGAATAACTGTTTTACGGTTAGGAGAATCATGGGTAGATTCCTCATTTTTTTTTTATGTTCATACACACATCTGTAGTCACTGTGAGAAAACAGTAAATTTCCAATATTATTATCACTACCATACAATATTATGTAATTCTTAGATATTAAAACAACATTTTGTTATAGACTTGTATAAAAATGAACGTAACAAATATAAGTAGCTAAATAATTAATTTTACTATTATTAACCAATAAATAAAAAAATTTGTTAGAACATCTTTGAGCATTTTTTCTGAGGTAATCTAGTTATTATTTATTTATTACAACTTTAATTAATGTGTTCATTAAAATTTTATATTTATACTTAATGATTTATAGTCAATTGAAAAATACAGTATATTTAAAAAAATAGGTTTCATTTTTACCGTATTTATTGATGTTTTTCAAATCTTCATATTCAATTGATTTTTTAATGAGTACAGGTCTGTGCTATTTTGGTAAATATTTTTGGAGGAATAATGAGGTGTGACATTATTGCCGATGGAATAATTGCTGCTGCTCAAGAATTAAATCTTAACGTACCAATTATTTGCCGTTTACAGGTATATATTATTGTTATTGATTAATCACGATAATTAATATTAATGAAAGTAATTTTAATAACAACTTATAACTTAATATTAATTTTATTAACAGGGTACGAATGTAGACGAAGCAAAATTACGCATTGCAAATTCTGGTATGAAGATTTTACCAGTGAACAATTTAGACGAAGCTGCTCGACTAGCTGTGAAGTTATCTGAAATTGTCAATCTTGCTCGTGAACAACATTTAGGTGTCAACTTTGAAATGCCCATTTAAAGCATAAAACTATATAACAGAATTACACAGTAATTAAATAATTTGTTAAATTTATATTTGTTCTCCATGACTTATTTAAAAATATTTCTCTTAAGTATTACACAACGTGGATTAGTAAATAAATAATTTTTTTATTGTTACTCAAGACTTTAATTATTTAAACGACACTTAAATAGATTACATATTTTTCTGGCTTATATTTTTATTTATTGTTGGATATTTTTAATTAGTTAATTACCAGTGTTTTCAATTTCTCATAGTAGTAATTATTATTTTTATTTATTTCTTGTTGAAATTTAAAAGTAAAAGATATTCTAAGAAATATTTTGTTTTATTTAACAAATGTACATTTCGAAAACACAATGTTTTCATCATTAGTGTTGTATAATCAGTTATTATTTTAATTATTTTTAATTGAATTAAATTGGGTCTTTTTCTTTATATAAAAATCTATCTATGAGTGATTTAATAAATTCAAATAATCGTTTCATTTTTAACAAAATAAGTTAGTGATTAACTTGGCACCAAATTAGTAAAATCTTATTTTGTATAAAAGTTACCTAAAGAATAAGTGTTGTACTATTTGTTTGAATTATAAAAGAGGTTTTTGTCTATAAATATATAAGAAAAATTAGGTTGTATTGCTATTTAAAGGTTTTAAATTTTTTTACAAATAATCTTGTCCCATTCATACTAATATTATTATTACGATAAATTGTAAAATATATCTCGCATAATTATAGTTAATATTATAGTGTAATATTTAATTTATATATGGTATAATTATCATTGCAAATAGCATGCTATCTGGTATCATGTTCCCCATTTTTATGTTCCTTTCTTTAGAAAAAAATGGTGATTACTTTTTGATACAAATAGAGCTTTTTACGTTTTCAAACAATGCTAGTCTAAACCTATTTTTAGTTTTTAAGTATCAAAAGTAAACATAAAGGCTATAGGTACTTATAGAATATTATTGACATTATTATTATTATTATTAGTAGTAGTAGTAGTACAACCTAATATTGTTGTAAATTATTATTATATCTAATAATAAATAATTGTTATAATGTAAAAGTCATAAATCCGTTATATTGTTTTAAGGGATGTAGATTATTTATACTTGAAATATCATTATAGTTTTATCACTTAGTTTAGTTAGTATAATTTTTATAATTTATAAGAAATAATCGTTATTTCTATTATTCTTAAAATCTGGTAACTATTTTTATCGGATTGTAAATAATAACTGATTGTACTTGCACGCTTATTTAACAAATTATTACAAATCGTTTGTTTTTCATTGATATTAAAAATAATCTAGAAAATAAATTACAATAAATTTCTAATTTTTATTATTTTTAGTCCTTGCAAATGTCTTCTTTCTTTTGATTTCCTTTGTTCTTATTTTAAGCTATGCTTATATTAAAGTAGAGCTATCTGTTAAATGGTTAACACAATTTTTTAATAGGTTTTTCTGAAAATTAAATATTTTTTTGGAATATCGTAATATTTTACTGAAAGTTTATTCTGTATTGGCTTTAATATGCTTATAATTTCTCTTTTCTAGTATAATAAAATATTTTCTTCGATACATAATATTTTCTTAAAGACAAATTTATTCATCCTAAGCCTTGTGATTTAAATAGTACCAAAAGTGTAAAGTTTTTTAAAATTGTGGTTACTCCGTGTTACTTAGTATATCTGTATGCTGGCGTGTACTAGATCAGAAAACTGAGTTTACTGTAGTTCACTTTGTATTGACTTTTGTGAGTACTTTGTACCTAGTAACAAAATATAAATTAATATAGTCTATAAACGTATTATTTCCTACAAAAATATAATGTAATTTAAAAACGATAATTTTTCAGTATGGACCAAGATATGGATGTATTGAAACCATTTCGTGTTTGTACGTCTCTTTCTCAATTCTTTTTTTAGTTAAGCGCAAATGTAACGCGAACACTATCATCGAACACGATTCAAGTAAATATCGTGATTTCTCCTATGTTGAATTTAACGCGGTTGCTAAGAAATTTACAACTATAAAAACAATAAAATCTCTTAATTCGTATTATTACCTAGTAGTTATTCGCTTACTCTATTCGAAGTGCTATTTATTGATTCAAAGGACTATTGTTTTTAAATGGCCATCGTAAATATATTTATAATTCGCGTTTTTATTATACTATATGTCTCGCGTCACATAGTTCGTAATCATTTTAATTAATATCGTAAGTTTCTGTCGTTTAATTTTAAAATGATTTTCAAGTTGGTTGGCTAAAACCTAATGATTTACGGACATTCCTTTAATCAAAATTCTCGAAACGCGGTTTTTTGAAGAACCGAGTTTTCTATTTGTGGAATAATTTTTTATTCCAGGATTGTTATCACTACCGTAATCAAACCTATTGTTTTGGTATTCAGGAAACCGGAATGATGGTACAGAGTAAATATTGTATATCGTAAATAATTTGTTTTTAATTTTTTAACTGTTTAGCGTACAGAATTGTGTTTTTTGTATACCCTTAACGTTACTTCGTGCCGGTGAACTTTGATGAACAGATTTTCAGCAGTGACCACGTGAATACGTAAGTACTACCGCCGGAAAGGGAGTGCGCTGTAATTAAGGAAACAACGCCACAGAAAATTTGAAATATGTTCGTCCAATGTAAACGTTAGTTAAGCCATTTAAAATCGGTGTAAAACATTCGTATTACGCCATATTTACTCGTACCAGTGTCATATTCGTCGTTACATTTCCATTGATCGACGTTATTGTCGCCGTTTAGAATAATATGTATAATCATTTTCTAGTTGACGAATACGATACGACTGATTGCTGTAGTGTATTAAATGGCTTGTAATTTAACCAACTACCAATAACGTTGGTTTATTAATAAATATTATTTTAAATAAAATAAACAATCGTCTCCGTATAATATATTTTTCTCAATATGACGTTTGGTCGTAATCATTTTGTTTAATCACACGAGTTAAATTGTACATTTTTTACAAAATACTTAGTTTCAATTTTTTTCTACGTATATTTGTATTGTCTATCGAATGTTTAGTAAACGTTTATTTTCATACTTTTTATTATTTCTAATGTACAAATGATGTCTTGGTTAGTTTTTTGTTTACGTAATACTATTAAATATGTGTTGAACTTTCCTATATAATTATATTTTATTGAACAATTAAGATACTTTACCATGTTCTTTAACCTTTTATTTTTTCAGACTTTTTAACTACTTGATCAGTAAACAGTCAAAGATCATTTATTTTTATATTTGAAGTCCATATTTTATTCAAAACTATGTTTTCAACAGGTAAATTAAACGTTTTAAATAATATTTTAAGCTTTTAAATTATGTATCAATATTTATATACATATATTTTGGTAATCTCTAATTATGTAAAATAGTGAAAAATGTATAAGTTTTATATGTTTAAATTCAAACATTTGTTTATTACGAATACAGTTTTAGTCTATTTATTTAAAAATAAATAAGTTATATCTAAATAGTATATTATTATAATACTATTACATTTAGAAACCTATATTTTAAATTATAGTTATATAACATATCTATTAATATGTGATAATCATTTTTAATTGTTTATTTAAAATTGTTAGTAATTTGTCCCTAAGATTTTATTGACTTATTTATAAATAATATGTTTCAATTAAAGTGTGAATTTACATGTTTATTTTGATTGACAAAATATATCGCAATCGCTGTTATTAAAAATATTTTTTTATATTTTATTATTTTAACGTGGTATTTCTTATATTTGGTGTTTTGTGACAAAACATTGAGAACATTTTTTTGATAAATTCTTAAAAAAATTTTATTACATTACTTTATTGTGCAACGAATAAACATATTTTATAAGAATATGATGCATTAAACAGAATAATTTTGAAGTAATAAATATGGTAAGCAATTACATTTAACTATTTCAGTTTTTATTACTCATTAGTTATAAAATATAAATTTAATCTGTTTATAGAGGTCTTATGTAATGAGCGCACTTTGGTTTCCATTAAAATGTTTTGTATTAGATTAGGTTTCAACTTTAATACTATTATTTCAAAAACAGTTGATTGTAAAAAATATTTCAAATACGCGTTTTTATAGCTTTTAATTAAATATTTTTACAATATTTTAAAATAGTATTTATAAAAAAAGAACTGTTTATAATGTTTTAATATTTTGTTCTTACTGTTTGTTTTGATTTAAATATTATAAAATATAATTATTGTTATTTATACTTTTTGTTATGTAAAAACTTATGCAATAGGCATATATGTATTAGGTATGGTAAAAATTTATCCAAATATTAAAAATTAATGTAACAAATTAGTTTTTAGTTTTTTAATAAAAAAATTTATGATAGTGTAAAATAGTTATTTCTAAAAAAATAATATGAACAAAATATATTACCTTATCTCAATAAAAATAAAGTAATAAAATATTGATTTTATTCTCCAAATAACGTTTTTATTAAAATAAATAATAGTTTTATATAGGCATCTTAATTCCCCATTGAATTCTATTATTTTTAATAAATTTAAAAATTCTGATTATGATTTGTAGATATGTATTTTTATCTTAATAATAATATATTTATGTACTATATATCATTAGGTTTTATTGTATTAAAACAATTGAATATTAGTATTTTTTTCAGTTCAAGTAAATGGGATTGTCTGTGTTCATTAGACTTTGAGCTTCTTGACTGAACAATATTCAAGCATTCCCAATGAAAAGTGTAGCTGTTGATGGTGCATCAGAAAATCTACGTCAATTAAATACAACTTGGGGAAAAAGTAGAGGCGAACAGCAAACTGAGTTGAGTTCAGAAGCCCGGAACACAGTACGAAGAACATTATTTGTTGATTCATCCTCTAAACTGGAGAACAATGATAACGTTCTGATAGATACTAACGAAAAAAATCCCAAGTGGCTCTCATATGTATTACATAGGTTAGGTGAAGATACAAAAGGTATGCCTGGTAATAGTCAAACACCTCCTGTGAAAGAGGTGAAAGAAAGAGAGCCAGAAGTACAAACGGGAATTGGGTCTGATTGTGGTATTAAAGATGTCTGGGCTCATAATTTAGAAGAAGAGTTTACTTCAATACGAAAATTATTGCCAAAATATTGTTATGTGGCCATGGATACAGAATTTCCAGGTGTTGTAGCCCGACCTATTGGTGATTTTAAAACGACTGCAGATTATCTATATCAGTTGTTGAGGTGTAATGTCGATCTATTGAGGATTATACAATTAGGTCTTTCATTTTTTGACGAAGATGGTAAAACACCTACAGGCCCATATACAACATGGCAATTTAATTTTAAGTTTAACTTATCAGAAGACATGTATGCCCAAGACAGTATAGAATTATTGACAAATTCCAGGTGATGTTTAATTTTTTTTGGACATCGTTGAAAACATATATACAAATAATGTAACGTAAACGTGTTTTATTTTTTAGAATACAATTTAAGAAGCACGAAGAGAATGGAATTGAACCATTAGTTTTTGCCGAATGCATAATTACATCTGGTTTAGTGTTGATGGACAATATAAAATGGATGACGTTTCATAGTAGTTTTGATTTTGGCTACTTAGTCAAAGTGTTGACTGATGAAAAATTGCCGCAAGAAGAATCCGATTTCTTCGATATGTTTTCTTTATATTTTCCTTGTGTTTATGACATCAAGTATTTAATGAAAAGTTGTAAGAACTTGAAAGGTGGTTTGCAAGAAGTAGCAGATCAACTGGAACTTAAACGGATTGGACCACAACATCAGGCTGGTAGTGATTCGTTATTAACAGGCATGGCTTTTTTCAAAATCAGAGATATGTATTTTGAAGGAATGATTGATAGTAAGAAGTACTGTGGTCATTTGTATGGTTTGGGCATAACCACTTTGAACAATGGCCAAATTCGGTATGATAATAATGATGGGCCACCCAATTAAAAATACAAGAAACGCGTTATTATAATTTTTTCATACATTTATTTCCAATAACCATAAATTTTTTTGTTATCCATCAAATGAACACGGTACAGAGATATATATTGACTTAAAAGAAATAAATTAAAAAATTATGTTGTCCAAAGTGTATTTTTGCACTTCTCAGTGTTTTCTGTATCCAATTTTGTTTGCCAATTGTGAATGGAATTAGAAAATCATAGAGTTAAATTTAGGTTAAAATTATATTAAGAAAAATATAAAAAAAATGGTCTGTATAATAATTTTTTGTGTACTTTTTTCATTCTTAAAAGAAAATATATAAATACAATCAAATTGTAAGTGTTTTGGCTTTATACCTTATAATTTTATTATACATTTAAAACGGTGGATATTGCAGTTGTATTAGTTTTGTGGAGTTGTTGAATTTGTTCCCAATAGTTTAAAATTATTGCACTTCATTTACCATTATCTGTAAATGGAGTAATAAAATATTCCATCAAATAATGGTTTGGTTCAGTCTCCTGATTATAGTTGATCAACGTAAGTTAAGTATGACACGAATCAGTTTTTGTTCCCACATTTCAATAGAGAATGTTTTCAAATCATTTCATTTTCAACTCAATTTATTTCAGTTGAAAATGGCGTCGAAAGCAATTGCACGTGAAATTGTAAGTACAATAATTGTTTTTTTATTAAAAAGAAATAACTAAAAACGATTTTAGTTAATATGCGTATAATATAATACGTTCATTTTTATAATTAAAAATGTTTACTTTATAATTAAAAAAACAAAAACAACAAAATACATACGCACCAGTGACAGGTTAAAAAACCAACAGAAATTTAACCGAATCAACTGTAGAATAATACATTCAGACGTGTCAAGACTGGTTTCAACTTGAAAGTAATTGGCAGACAATTTGTAGGTGTTTTATTGATTGAATCAAATTTTTCTCGATCGACGAAAACGTTCATATATTGAAGCAAAGGTTTTCAATACGGATTTCATTAAATTTTTATTAATCAACTGTAGTCAATCGATTAAATTTGACTTGTGAGAACGCGCCGTACAAATATTATCTATCAATCGTATTTGTTACGTAACGATTGATGACGTTTTAATCCATCAATGTATTTAAGAATCGTTCTATGTCCGTTGAAATAATTATTTGGGTTTTGTGAAATGTTCGACACGATCCCGAACTTAAATTAGTCGAGCTTTATTTAATTTGGCGCATTATTTATCGGTAAGTTTTAAAATGTTCGTAACGAGTTGAAAGTGCGTGCTTAAGTTGGTACTTTCGCTCGTTACGGATTATAATTAAATTTTATATTCTCCGGCTTCATCGCGAACGAACCGAAATATATCCGGCATTATTTTTAGAATGTTTTTTAGCGAAAAATTCGTTCTAACTTCGCCCTGTAAAACGCCCGTTTTTATTTTAAAAATAAATTACGGAACGTTCGCGCGTTGACCATTCTAATCGCCAACATTAATAGTGTTACGGTATAAAGTTGTACGGTCGTTGAAAAAAAAATTCGCCTATTTCGGCGGAGGGGAAAATCGATTCGTAAAATGTCTTGGAATTATTTAAACGTTATTTATTATATGTCGATCGGGACACTAGTCGGTAACTGTTACCGCGGATTTAACGTTTGTAACGTCGCGCGTCGAGTTGTTATAATGTAGTCGTCGTATTATAAAAAAATACACCGAACGTATTTATAGAAATTGTAAATAATAAGATACGACTTTGTAAGACATACGTACAAGTATTTTAATCGTAAGTTATTCGTTTACACATAAAACGTCCACCCTCCGCGTGCTATAATCATTGTTCAAAGGTTCAACCGGCTCGATCGTATTTATTTTTAGTATACGCCTAATGAGAGTGACAGATAATTACGATAGTTGTCATACCGAGGGGCTCGTTATTGTTTCCGTTCAATCCAAATTAAACGCGCGAAACTTATTTAGTCGCGGCGACGTTAGTAAATAATTACAGTACCTCCCCCCCATTTACCCCACTCTAATTACTCTAATGCTCTAACCTTCCATCCGGCCGAATACTCGCCAATATCGTCGGATATTTAAAATCGACGATATTCCTCGAGGTCTTCGTAAAATCGTATTTTCGCAACATTCGGTTTATTGGCCTTTTCATGGGTCGGTATTTTTTTAACGGCCAAACGTACAAACGCGAATATCGTCGAGTATTCCGATAAAACGGGGGACCGTTTCGGACAACGACGCCTATTTGTCGCGTATTACTGGCGTACGACGACGCCATTTTTCGAACGTTCGTCGCGCGGCGTTATTTCTGGAACGTAGTTCGGTTTATGCTCTAGTTTCGGACGGACAGTTTTACTAGGATGTTTACGACTCGTTTAGGTTACACGGTGGCTCAGGAGTTGAACGATGTTTCTTACACGTATCGCTAATAGATTTGTTTCGGATCGCGGTTATTATTAACAAAGTGTTTGTTTCGGTCTTTTGTTCGATGAATGGGTTACGGGATTTGTCTAGTCGACAATAGTAATACGTTATTCGTTACGAAAATCTCATTTCGTTATTAATTAATATTCATTGTGCGCGCGCGCGTGACATAATTTTGAACGTTATTCGCGTTACGCTCAGTCGTGTAGGAAATACAACGTAAACATGTTGTTGAGAGGGGGGGGGGAAGGACGGCTGACTCCGGCGCTACATTTTTGTGGTAGTCGTTATTTCGTACCGGATTATCGTTCGGACACGTGTTCCCGGTTTACCGAATCGTTTTTTGTTTTTGGCTTTTGACGTAAACTTTTTATAGCTCAACAATTTCGATGGGTTACAGTCAGGGAGGACAGAAGAACAAAATACGGCCGTTTCGGAATGGGTATTAAGGACGGAGGGTTTAAAGATCGACGGGGATTGTCGTCCGAGTAGGTTTTTGGGAATCGAACAGGGACTAATATTTAACGTTAATAACGATTTAATAATCGATATAATCGGCGTTTGAACGATATTAGTGTAACATCAACGACGAATCGATAAAACGGACGTACACAATGGGGTAAGGGGGGAAATAAAGTATATACATGTATAGAAACGCCCTTTTTTTAAACTGAGGATAGTACTAACGTATTAAAACCTAAAATGTCGTATTGAAATTTCGAATAATTTTTTTATGATTATAGTCGTAATCGTTGCGCGCATACGACAGTATGACACATCGTTAAGTTATTGTAGACAATTTCGTGACGTTCGTCCATTTCGTCACGAAACGAATTAAATTTAAAACGTTCAGTGTTTCGGCCTTATTAACATAAAAACTTTGGTTAAAGTAGGTACAGTAATGAACGTCATCCGCCTAAGAGGATCGTCCTTAAATGTTTTACGAAAACGCTTCGGTTATGAACGTTACTTTCTGTGTAGCGTTAGTCATCCGTTGTTCGCGTTTAATTGTTCTCCTGTGTTTGACTCTTTTCGAGTGTTCATATGTATAAATTTATTTTGAAAATCGTAGAATATTTTAAATATCTGGTCGATTGAAAAGTCGAAATATCTTTTATCTTTCGTTAGCTAAACACTTAAAAAATAATGTATATATTCTATATATATATACTATATACTACATATATAAAACTACTATATGTATAAAAATTAACTATAAGTTTATAGTTAATCGAAATGTAACATAATACGAGTCTAGTGGACCGCTAATTTCTAAAAATTATTTTCATCCGACAGTATTGTGCCAATACGCGTTTCTTTTTGCCTATTAGTAAAACTATTAAGTAATAAATCGACTTTCGAACGCGTTTTAATTTGGGACGTCCTGTCACGTTTGGGTTAGAGCGGTTTTTTTTTATTCGGTTGAATTCCGAAAACTCTCGACGAATATCGAACGGTTTTATTTTTAAATCGTTAATAATACGCGTATCGTTTTGGAATTGATTCGACCTCGGTGTTTTGTCAAAATTTTGCCGTCGCGAGGTAGGTTAAATACAGTCGGTCGGTTCCTCCGTTCGATTCGGTTTATAATAATACGTATAATTACGGAACGACTTTTCGAATTCGTCGCGAAAAACTAGAAAAAGGCCCGATAGAAAAACGTATTTTCGTTTTCTCGGTCATTGCGTCGTCGCGTGCAGGGGTTATTTTTTAGCGCGCGTATTTCCATATTATAATCGTGTTACAGTCGCGCCGCGGAAATGGTGGTGGCAGCAACATACAATTCGCTACGTATTGTTTTCCGAAAACGCGCTCGCAAGTCGCGCACACACGCTCGTCGTATTTCGGGTTCGTTTTACACAGCGCCCCGACAATCCGAAACACCCGCTTTAATTATTTATTTATTTCGCGGGTCGCTCCGCGTATAGCGTACCAGCGTAATAAATACACGCGAGTTCCAAACACGGTTAGCGGTTATAATCGTTGTATATATATGTAGCACGCTTTACTGATTTATACCTAATTGGTAATTAACGAAAGTATAGAACGGTTTACGGATCGTGTCGGACGTGCGGCGTTCGAAGAGAGTAAAAAGCGAAACAAACGCTGGTCGCCCTTCGTACCGAAAATCGCGTAAAAAAAGCGAATGATTTATTACGTGGACGTTATATTTCAAATCGTATTTAGCGCCCATGTATTACGCGCGCGTACGAATAACACCGTAATAATAACGATGATGTCATCGTTGTGTTATTATGACGAGACTACGCGCGGCGGAGGGGGGTTTAGTCATCGGCGTGGCGGTGTAAGCTTTCCCTCCCTGTCCGTTCGTCCGCCATCGTCGTTGCGGACTACTCAAACGGACGAGAAGAGAACAACATTTTCGGAACGTAGAACAACCGAATAGAGTGTATCAAACGCGCGTGCCCCTCGAGCTCGATCGTTGCCGGGTAATAATAATAATTATTATTATTATTATTCGACGTCGATTTCGATTTGTTTAATTCGACGACGTAATATTTGGATTTTCCCCCACCAGAAACGGACATCTGCTCGATCGCCTTGTGTAAACGACCCTGCTTTGGCCGTCGCCGCTGCCAACGCACCGTTGCTCCCCTCCGTGCGTACGCGTCGCTCTACCTTTTTAACAACAACAACAACAACAATAATAATATAAGTTTCGCGAAACGCGGTCATTCCGACACTCAGCGCTGCGCCGCCGTTGACGTTCCTGCCGTCGCCGCCACTGCCGCCGTCGTTTCGGGTGAGATATTTCGGTTTTGTATATTTACCGTCAAGTTTCTATACGTGTTTATTATATTATTAAGTGGCTTCGTTTAGAAAAACGTATTCCGTCCATTAGATTTGTTTTCGAACAGACACGCCAGAGTTAAATCTAGTTTTTCCAATCCACCGACGACGTATCGAGTAAATTAACTGTCGTCCTCATTTCGGGTATATAGCTACGTGCTTTAATTAAGCGACGTCGTTTGTCCGAAACGCGGCTTTTGTACGGATAATAAACCGGCTTAAACTATACGTTGCCGGATCGTATAAAAATATACGGAATTTACTCGGTTTGCTGTTTGCTTGTCGTCATAGTATTCGTATCGCGTTCGATCGATTAAAAATCCGATGTTTTTTCGTAATATTCGTACGATTCGACGGAACGTTTACATTTAATGATTATTGGATGTGTATATGGGACTTTGAACGTACCGTTTGTATAGTTGTATATCTTGTACGTGCTTTTTGGATTATTGGACTTTTCGTACGGGCGTTGTATATCGGCGCGTGTGCCGATTTCACGTTCGTCGAATTCGATAGGTAATATAATTATTATAACGGTTAATCATTTTAATTACGCCTCGTGTTGTCGTACGTGCCCGCAATTGTTTACGAATTTCGTACGTCCGAGACCGCGTCATCATCATATTCGAATGTTGTTCTTCTCCATCACGAAATACGTGTTTTTTACCATATTTACCGGAATTCTAAAAGAGATACCGTCGTCGTTCTCAAATTCGTGCGGTTACGATTTAACAATCGCTAAAATTTAATTTCAGTAATCGAGTTGTGTACGGTCGACGTAAGTACATTTTACGTAATACGGTAATAATATTTCGTCGAAATGTCTCACTATTTTATGACCGTTAAACGTGTGTGTGTTTTTTTATTTTCGTCGTTTACTTATGGTTTCCGAACCCTCGTAAAATCATAATAAACGATTTTTTTTCCATTAAGTAGTAGTATGTTTGTAATGCCGTAGTACGCGAGTTTTGTTTATCGAAAAGGTTCGACAATAATAGTGTCACGGTAAACGTATGTTATGAACGATACATTTTACTCGTAGCGTTTATCGTATAAATGTGGACTGCTTTGCGATTGTTTGTTCAAATGTACTTTCGCGATGTGCGGTTTCCGAACAGATTTTCCGTTATAACCTAACCTAATGTCAATTTTAATTACCATTTTGGTTATAATTGGCGGACACCCAACTACATTTCAACGAAAACTATTTTTATATTTTCCGGTTACATATTTTTCTGCGGCTAGTAACCGTAATTGATAACCTTTAAATAATATAGTTTGCTTCGTTGTTTGGCTATAAATTATTTTGCGCCCTAAACGCGCGCAAAGCGCTATCGCTTTTATTATTAATACCGGGAGTATTTTACGTTAATAATATAAATTGTACTTACATCCATAAAGTATCGAAAATGAAATTTAAAAACCAACGCCTAACGAGCTACGAAAACGATAATTTTTTCCTCGTTTCACATTTCTTCCGCCTGTCTTTAATTATCAAGTTGTTTCGTTCGTATTACCGTTCATTCGTAACTCGTTAGGTTAAAATCCGTTTATAATATTAATAAACTAAAAATTATTATTTTAATAACCGTTCGTGTTGATGGGTCATTTCGTTGAAGGCTATTTCGAGTGGTTCATTTAAATTATTTAAACGTCGCCGAACGGATTTCAAACTATCGGGATCGGATTTTTGTGATCAATATACATATAGGCCACGACCTATGACCCTTAATAACTGGTTTGTTTGTGTGAATAGCTGATGAGATAATCGAAAAAATTAAAAATCAAATATGAACGACCCCGAAATATATACATTTTTTACGGTAAACGACGACAGGCCAAGGGATTTTTGTCGATATAACCTTGTTAAAAAAAAAACGAATTATTCGTTAATTATATACTTTCATTGTTAGGCGTACGTTAATTTTAGTGATTATTCGTGTGTAATACATTTTTTTATTTAAATCATAAATAGTATTATGTAAATACGTGAAATTCGAAAAACCACGTTTAAGCAAAATTAAATTTTCTTCTCCTTACGATTTAAACCAAATAGTTTTGCGAACATTTTTTGAAGCGTCTTGAAATCATTAGCGAACATGGAGAAATTGCCTCTTCTTATATAAATAGACAATTTAATTCGGGGCGATGAATTTCCAAAATTTATGTTTCCCAAAAAGTGTGTTAATCAAAAACCAACGTCGTCATAAGTTGTAAAACAAGGGAAATAATACAAAACAAACATTAATTTATTTCAAAAGTAGTATTATAATTGTTATTTAAAATTATGCAAAACTATTGAAAAACAAATATTAGCCGAGGAGGAAATGATTAACATCGCTTATAAAATTCTTTGTACCTTTTTGATTTATAATACAGTATTAACGTAATTGCATAATAATATAGTATTTGTTTCTTTGGGTTAATTTTATTTGAATATATATATTCAAATATATATATATATATTATACCAAATAATTATGTGTATATTAATTTGTTGTTGTGTCTATTTATAAGACTTCCTAACGTATTTGTTAGGAATATTAATTTACATATGCAAAGTTAAATTCCTGAAACATTACGCGTATGTAGTCATTTTTAAGTTTAAATCCACTTCAATTTATATTCTATATCACGGATAGTATTGATATGGTCCATTGTAATGTTTTATCATCTTATAAGTTTAAAACATGACTCACAAGTGGTTTTAAAAATGTTTTTATTTAAACATACAAGGTGCCAATTACTATTAAATTCGATTGATTCAAGTTTTTTTAAAAATACTGCGGGGAGGGCATTTGTTATTTTTGTAAACGTACAAAGAGATTTAAATAAGTTCGCGTTACATATTAAAATTATTTTCAAATTCCACCGTATTCTTTGAGCTGTATTGGAAATTCCTTATTGCGTTCAATCGTCTTGTATATTTATTTGTAATAAAAAGGGTTTTAACGAGTTGTATTCGATAATTTTTTTCAATTTAATTCAATTCGACATTACGCCTAAGTATATATAAACATATTATATATACACGTTACATTTCAATCTGTTGTCGTATATATATATTTGACGGTTAAAAACAATCTTGTATAGAACGTGCGAATACCGTATTGGATTAATGAAGAATAATTCGACATAATCGTTGATTCAATATTTAAGAATCGTGTAAGCATAAAACGCACGCTTTTAGAGCTCGGATGTATTTTCATTACCCGAAAATCCAGAGGATATTTATATAGTTTTCATTTGTTTTTGAAAAAATTGGCAACGTTTTCAAAGAACATATAGCGTATTTTCGGTAATAAATAATATGAACATTCGCGTATAATACGTTTTTTAGGAAACAATCCCACACGATAGTCGGTAGTAACTTCTGAATAATACATATTATTTTGTTGTTTTCGTTTGTAAACAAATAATAACGACGACAAATATAAAAGTAAGTACATCGTAAATTTGATTAATCTTAAGAGCCTCAGGATGGAAGCAACCACACCTGGTTGTTGTCCTTCGTACTGTATAGTACAAGGATGACCCAGATGTTAAAAATATTACGTTTGTTTCGTTTTTGATAAATAGTTGGTCGCGTCCTAATTCGATTAATTAAAATTGAATACACGAACATTTCCGCTTATATCCCGTGGAAATTATTCGAAAATTTCGGTTTAACATTGTGCTTGGGAATCGTATTCGATTATTCATATTCGTCAATATTATTATTATTATTGTTGTATTTTATGATCTAACGATGACCTAATCCACGCAGCACGAAGGTCACGAAGGGTACCACTCCCATTTTCTATAAACTAACACACAGCATAGTCGCCTACACGAGTGTGGCATTATTGTCCTTAAATAAACTTACTGACGTATTATTATTATTATTTTTAATCGAATAATTTCTTAACTTTTTCGTTTTTCCGCAGATATTTATAGTGTAAAGAAACTACAAACTGACAAGATGGCAATGTCGAAAATTACCGTTATTAAGTTTGTGGAACTCGTAAGTATCACTCTTTCTTTATTTTGGTTAAATTGCGCGTATTTGCATGACGATTTCACTGCGTTGGCGTTCGAAACTGGGCTGTTTTTCGAATATATCGTAAAATATAGTTTAATATTTTTTAAATAATTGATTACGGGATAAGGATTCGTCGTTTTTTAACGTTTGAATAGCGTGTGTACATTCCATTAATATTGTCTATTAGGTGTTATTACAATTCTTTTTTACAGTCACAAAGGTATTATTTAGTACCGGTGGCACGAAAGTAAATGTACAATGTAAATGATTGTAACCGTGTTTAACGGTCGAAAGTCGAATAAATTCAAAGAAAGTACTTTTTCCTTTTTTTTTGTTAAAACCTGTCAACTTTCAAGAATAACTGCGTATGATGAAAATAATTGAAACGCGTTCAGGCCAATGGAAACTTGTATGTATGTATATATACACACAATTCTTCGCAAACATGTATCCAAAAACGCATTTATCGACCCCATACTTTCTAAATTCTAAGGCAAGTCGTCCTTCTTCGAGTCCTTTTGCAGATATCATTAATCCACGGAACGTGGTATGTATATTGTTTTGGGACAACTTTCGCGGTTAGCCTTAAAGATACTGTATACTTATATAAATGTCGTTAATTGGCGACCTTCCGTGTATGTATAATATATGGTTACGTTTAAATTATATTATATGGAAGACGAGACACATTATGAGTAAAACGTTATAATTAGTGGTTTTATCGCGTCTCGCAATTGAGATAATATTGTAATATGACTAATAGGCGATTTAACTTTACCTAACAAATATAATTTTAGTAATTAACACGTATTCGCCACGCGTAGTGTTCACATTGTAAGTTACAGGCCACAACGTGTTATTATTAGTGATCATTCGATAATTTGTTTATTTTTGCGTGAAATTCCTGTATACTTGGCTTTTGTAGTAGATAAATATGAATCTGAACCCAAACACGGGTAGTGTCCAGCGCGTTCCTTTGGCCTCCTGGTAATAGTATGTTCTCATAGAGCCAGCCCATAGAGATGCCGTCGGTTAACTCGCGTTGTTATTATAATTATTTTAGGATTATAGGCGCACGTATGTATTTCAATTCTTTTATCTTACATGCATACATACAATCGGTGATTTGATAGACAGGAGTAACGTACAGTCGATTGTATTTACCGTATTTTATTTGTATAGTTAATGACGATATAGGCATTTCAAGTATAATCTAACCATTGTACTAGATATTTAATAATAAAGCTTTCATTCAATTTTGCATATTGTTTAGTTCAGGACAAATCAAACGTATCAAAACGTGTAAACAATTTGTTTTGCAGTTTTTTATTAATTCAAACATGTAATTCTCGATAAGAATTATTAACGCGGGTAATGCAGCCGGTATTACCATGTGGTAACTAACGTACAATATTTATCAACAGTTGTTAGTTAATTATACATTTTTACTTGGGGGCGTGTTCGTCCTGTTGCAGTAATTTGTTACCATTGACACCGAACGTGTACCTAAATTCGTATTTTTAAGTTATACACAAAATTATAGGAATTATGTGGAAACGGATAAATTCAGTTTAATTTGGCGAAAAATAATTACATATATTACGTAAGAGAGTAAGGATATCGTTATTATCGCGAACGTTCCTACGATATTTGTATTCGGATTTTGTTTTTTTTTTATTTTTTATACTATTTGAATAGTTTTCCCGTCACTTATGACTGTGGTTATGATTAAAGACGTCATATTATTTATCATCGTAATTATAAACTAACAAATGTTCGTCGTTGGATTCGTCATAGAATTTATTTTTAAAATATCCCTAGTTTTAAAAAACTTTTTGTCCCGTTAAATATGTAAACAACTGGATGTGTGCAAAATAACTATTTCTCTCTTTTTCTCTTTATGTACAACATATACAGTTATTTTTAGTTTACGAACTAATGATATATTCGTTAGAGCAATTGATCATAAGCGTTTTATTTTCAATAACGTTAAATTATCGATTTATTTTAATAATTATATAAATTTTATCGTGTGGGTGGTAGTTTATTAACACACTGAACCCTACCCACGCACGTATAGTAGAAAAATAGGCGACACATCCGTGACCTAAATGTTCGGCGGCAAAATGTTGTAAACAAAGAATTTATACATATACGCGCTACGTATATATATATATATATATATATATATATAATTTGTCGTTAGTTATATAATCGTTTATTATCTGGGCACGTATTCTATTTATTTGAAATCAGGACGTATGACGTTTATATATATATATATTCAGTGGGTTCAACATAAATTGCTAGCGAAAAAATGTGGCAATAACGAGGAATTGACGCGACACGATTCGTGAAATACGTTTTTACTTTTTGTCCGTTGCGTAATAATTATATCGTTGTTTAATTCTGAAAATGTTTTCGAAGTGAACGAATTTTGGTTCGAAATATTCGTCGTAAAATCCAAAGGTTGGGGCTGGTGGAAGTAAATTGTGCAGACGAAATGCGCGTTTTAACTGTTTCCTGTTGCGTATTCCGTTTACATCGGCGTGCACTCTACCGGAACTGAGTGGACGACGGTCCCATTGAGTATTCGGTATTGTTTATTTTAAAAGGAACGCGAAAACAAAAATATATTATTCGACGTGAACGAAATAATAGTTTGTCTAAGTTTTGTTGACGCCGAAGTAGTAAACGTACTACTTATTAGGACGCCTACGGAAGGCCTTGCTGTCTGCGGCAGATAGCATTAACGATAGTATTTGTAAAAGAATGTTTAAAGAATTCTGTCGCAAATTACAGGGCTGAATGTTAGTAGTTAAATAATTGCGATTCGGACAACGTTTCGGTTTTCTACCGCGACAGTGTTATTACGCATATTTAAGGTCCGTCTATAAAAACCGTTTTAAAACCTGTATGTGTGTGTGTATATATTTATTTTATTTCATTATACTTTTTCCCACTGAGTGTAGGTAATCTTTGTATTACGCCCGAGGTCGTCGCTATATTATACATGATGATTCATCTTGTAAGGCTGTAAAAAACTATTAGATATTAGTAGAGAAAAACTTGTGAATGCCGGCGGACTGTGCGAATCTTTCTCGCGTGATACTCGCGCCTAAAAAATCGTGTAATATTAATTTTTTTCTATTAGAAATCGTGTAACATTTAAAACGAAATAAATTCGCGTATTCAAATATTATTACGATCGCGGCGTTTACAACGTTGGTAAATGAAACGGGGGGGAGGGAGGGGCAAGTATAAGTAATTTTACACGAATCTATTTTCGAACATGGAAAACTGACCTTGAATCGTTCGGTACATTGTTTTTGGTTTTTTTTGTTACCGTATATGTATATACGTATAAGCGTATAATTATTACTATCGCTATAGACGCGTGTTTTTTTTTGTCGTGAAAGCGCTTGCGTGGTTCGAATTGAATTACACGCAGGATGGATCCTTGACACTATTCTATACATTTTTGTCGTTTGTTGTTTACTCGCAGTTTAGACGTTTTCTCGTGGACACGAATGCGTGTATATATATATATTCATTGTAAGTTATATACTCTATTATGGTCATATTTATAAATACACCGCGATATTGTCTACATAACGCGTTATCGCGTTGATACTCGACGAATTTCTTTTTACACTTTCGACTGAAATCGGAGACACACTGTATATATACATATATCATTGTTCCCTGTTTTATAAGGCTCGAAAAAATCGGGTACACCACTATACACTTATTGTGTATAGTACGAAATCGAAAAGTATCTCGTATTTATTTATCTATGGAAAATAGTTTGAATTTTTTCGGAACGTAGGTTTTGTCGATTGGTAAAATAACATTTTTCGAAAATAGCAAGAGGTTAATATTTTTTAATTCTTTCGATTCCGTTGATTTGTACCATTGTACTTGGTTTTTAAACAATATAAAAACATCGATCCGATCTTAATAGATTTAGGTTATTCCGTTATGTAATATACACACGTTGGTGAACCGAATTCGGTAAGACGCGAATATATGAAAAGTAGTAATTGATCTCGACATTCAAATTTCGCGCAAAGACGTCAGCGTTAAGAAATGTAAAAATGTACATTTCGTATTTTCGGTCGAGTAAAGGACGTTTTGCGAGTATAATTTGTAAAAAAATAAGTTTTTCTCAAAAACCGTACCTTTATTGTAAATTATATATTTAATTAAAACTAAGAATAGAAATTAATTACCATAATCAACACCATAAATCAATAATAGTAAATTTGTTTTGTTCGTTCCATTTTATGTATTGTATAAGTACGTTACGTGCACCTATAAGTCACTAAAGCGAATTTGTTTCATATTTTTTTGTTAGATTGTCACAATTATTCCGCGATTATTTCTAACGTAAATAATTTATGATAAACAACTTATAACGCATTTTTGTTTTTTTGTAAATGTAAATGTAAACGTTTAACGTCTATTTGTAATGTTATACCATTAATTGGATCGTTCGTTAATATATATCCACAAAAGAATGTCGAATAGACCATTAATTAAGGACGAATCTATGTGTAGGTTTATTTATAAGTTTCGGGACAATTTAACGCTAATAATGAGTACTAAGGCCGTCGATGGAAGCAGAAATAAAATTCGTTATTGATATAGTCTTCTCGACAGAAGAAGAAAGAAATATTCCCCAAAAAAGTTGACGATGTATTTCAGAAATTTTTTAGAAACGTAACGCGCGCGTAATATTTTGTGTTAATAATAATCTCGCTTCATTTATAATTCTACAGGCTCTGACCATAATCATTTTCATCCTGCACTACAACAGTTTTCCGGGCGGTGATGCCATGGCAGTTATGATCACAACCGGAACGTTCGTCGGTTATGTGATCATTTTGGCGGGTATTTTCATCGGACTGTTTACAGGATCAGCGTTAAGTCCTAAATTGGTGAGTGTGTATGTTTACGACAATACCAGAGATGTATTGAATGGGAAGAGGGCTCACATTTTTAGGTTTCAATTCTCCTCTATTGCCTCCATTGGTAAGGGATATATTCAAATCACCTATTTACTTGTAGGTAACACGTAGGATCCATTTTAAGTAGAAAATAATAGAACTTTTAAAAAGCACTTAAAATTAGGCGAATTATTTTCGAATTCTTTAAACTTTTAAATTACTATTAATTGAAAATTAAACGTAAGTAATTAAAAGCCTTTTGTCGTCAAGAATACGAATGTCATTGTTAATCTTATTATTTATTATACATAATCGCGATTAAAATTTGAATTTACTGGGGGCATCTGTGTTTGGCATAATGTAGGCATAAACAATAGACGTCGCAGTAACGGCTACTAACTTGGCCGTCCGAAGATATTTTTATTAAACCGAATTGAAAACTCCCTTTAGGAGGACGCCCACGGCTACGTTTTTTTTCCTCCTCTTTTCTGACTATTTGGGGTCGGTCACCTTGGTCCTCAATCTTCATTTGACACTCTATGTCATTCACCACACACCACAAGTTCTCGTATCACACTCAATCACATTCAACCACTTCCTCTTTGGTCTTCCTCTTCTTTTTTCAATATTCATTTCCATAACAGTTCTTACTGCTTCCGACTCTTCTCTCCTTATAACATGACTAAACCATCTGAGTCTATTCTCCCTCAGCTTATCCAAGATAGATGCTACTCCTATGCTTTCTATTCATTTCTCATCCTATCTTCTCTTATCACCCCACATATATATAGTTTTATATTCATTTTTTGTTTTTAATCAGTTAGAGTTTGTTTTCCTTTTATATACACATAATAACATTTCACATATATCATCTTGTTACACAACGGATACGTTTACCAGGAATCTTCATTAAATGATCGTTACAATTTTCAGGACATGTTCTTTGGGTTGGTTGGCGCTATTCTGTACATCGTGTCTGGTTTGATGTCGTACAACTTCTACAATGGTTATGCATTGAGGTCTTCGTACGTCAACACTGGTTTAACAAAGTCTTGGCTGGCCGTCTTGAATGGTATCGTGTTCATAGTCGATATCATCTTCACTTACCGCGGGGAATGAGCCGTTCTACAAATAATTTTAACGTAATCGTACACTTAAGTTAAATTTACAATTTTCAAACTATTATTTTTATATCGTTAGATGGATGACATTATCATTTTGTACGATATATATATATATATATACACGCGTTATTATTTTACCAATACGAAAAACAAAAAAGAATTTCTCTCGTGCTAAGTGTAAAACTTACGATTAATTTATTTGTATATTATTTTCATCGCGGTAATGTCCGTACACTGATAATAAAACAATTTTGTTGCTTATAACGTTGTTGTCATTTGTCAGACTGGTTGTTATGGTGCTTGTTAGGCGATTTGTATGTCATTCTTTGACAAAAAATTAGAACGGCAAATGTCAACTCTGTCTCATCCACGTTATTCTATTAATATAATTGTATACTTATTGATTTTTATTATTATCTAATATAGTGTAACCACTCATCATTCAGTCATACAAGGCACTTCATGATACATTCAAATGTCAAATTTAGTTTATAAGACTTGTTTCATAAAATGCGCTTTCTGTTTATTTTGATATGTATGTAACTAACTCGCGATCGAATAATTTATTTACAATATTTATATATTTATATAGTATTAAAAATTTAAGAACTAATTTATTGTATAATTGAGTTTTTAAACGTTTTTTCATTTTCAAACTGTTTTTCTAAACATTTGACAGTTTTTAAACGATTTTGTTGTATTTTTTACATCCTTTCCTATCATATTCAAACACTATTAGAACATATCTACAGTAGACTTATTTGAAATTTGGTGTTTGTGTTTTATTGAGCTAATCGTTATTGTAAACTATACAATCATTTGAAAAATATCTTACGAAAAATTCGGTACCTACTTGATTTTTACACGAGTTGTTTTTTTGTTGTTATTACGCCGACAAAGTTGAGATTTGATATGATAAACAATTTTTGGAAACTCGGCAATAACATGTTACGTGTGACGTAGCAAAATTGTGCAATTTTCGATTTCGTTTTATTTTTTTACGTAAAATAAAAATCTAAGTTGTATACTCTTGTCTGTTAATGTATAATTTTAGGCGTTCAGACTACAGTTATTTTTCACGTTTTAGATTTTTTAGAGATTTTTAGACGTTAACGAAAACTGTAAAAATCTAAAATAATTGTAACAATATTGATATGTTGACGTGTTGTCGACAATGTAAAAATAGTTCGAAAATTATGTTTGTACGTCGAGTATGCACGTGCATATTATTTGTTGTTACAAACAATTCACGGCGCAGTGTCTTACGGATGGGTTACTAAATAAGTACACGCGTATTCAGCGTACATTTTATTTTTTATTTAAAAAGTGTCGCGTAGCGTTAAGTCTATCGAAAACAATTCTCGAACTATCGAATGGTCAATTCGATAAAAATATTTAAATTGTCAATTCGATTAAAAATAGAAAATATAATTTAAACGGTTGTTATCGTAAAAGAGTGACACAAGGGTAGGTAGGGAAACATCTGGACAATTGTTATATTAAAAAAAATTTGGCTTTTCTAAATAAATTTGTTATTTATAGCGATAGCGCGTTATGTGCACGTCACGTGTAGTTGAAATAAAAAGTCGCGAAAAACAACTCAACTTCGAATTTGTTTAATGCTCTGGCTGGATTGTTAAATATTTATCAATATATGTCTAGTGGATTCGGAGGAGAGAGTATTCGGATACGTAACTTTGTCTGTTTTTCGACTTAGGTCGATGATTTTATCGATGTTCGCCACCAGGCACGTACTCAGTGGGTGGAGCGGTGGAGGATGCGAGTCTACGGGGTTCGCTGAAAATTGTACATGCCTATCGAATCGTGTTACTCTGGACTAATAAAATACGCCGCGTTCGATCCTAAATACAATTCCGGATACGTGCCCGCGGCCGGTCGGAATGTAAAATTTAAACGGCGTACTTGGAGACCACTGGTTATGAGTCGAAGGGACGGATGGGGTGGGTGGGTGACGACGTTGTCGAACGAAAAGGTGAATTTTCGCCGTCGTGTTTATAATTTTGGCTGATGTATCCGTAACGTTTCAAAAACGAAAGCGCGTCAATTTCGCGTTTACGATTTTTTGCGAATTTCAATCGTTTACGTGTACGACGGTTGTACTACCGTCGTTACGGACGTTACGTCCGTTCGAAATAAATAAATAATAGGCTAACGGGCCGTACGTGGGAACCGAATTTCGGGATCGCGCGGACTTGCGCGGCATAATAATGCGCGTTTCGTCACGACTTAACAACCGTGCGTGGGGGCGTTTCGGTTTTCGTTCGGTACGAAAACGATTAGCGTTTTTATGGCGCGTCGGGTGTATATATATATTTTTTTTTATTTTTCGTCCGCCGGGGTCAGTTTCATACGGTACGGCAAAACAAAAGGGGTGGACCGGCGGCGGCGGCGGCGGCGGACCGTTATTGATATACGCGTGTTTATATTATTATTATTAAATACCGATTTTATTCCCTTTTTGTATTTTCGCCGGTCGCGTGCCCCGACGCTATATATTATTACGACGATTCATCGGCGTAATTATTGTTACCATTATTATCGTTTATAAAATATACGACGCGCGTCCTCCATATTCCCCGTAAAGTCGTGTATAATACATAACGTGTGTGTTATTCGTACATTTAGACCGTTCGTTAAACGGCAATTAGTCATAGGGGAGTTTTACCGACACGCGCGTGCGCGCGCGCGGAAATTGGCGCGCGGCGCTAAATGACCCTTGACGAACGGCGGCGACGTTCGATGTAGACGATACGGTGTGTACAGTTAGGGGAAATGGACGAGCGAGAGGAGGATGAGGAGGCGCGTGACGAAAAACAAAACGCGGTCGCGCGTACGGTAAATTAAATAGTTTTTTCCGATCAGTCGATAATAGTTATATAATAGTTTCTACGCGGACGTGCGTGACGGGATGGTGCGCGGAGTTCAGAGGTTCGGTCGGTGGTGGCTTCGCGAAAGATACGAAGCGCAGCAGTAGACGAGAAGCGCGTGTCCCGGCGATGTGTGTGACAACAAGGTACGCAATTAGACGGAGGTTGGCGGATTTTGACGTCACCGGGGAACGGTGGTGGTGGTGGGGGAGGAGATGAGAAAAGGTCTAGAGGACGCGCGCAACGTCGCTGTATCGTCGGGATCAGAATGTGTTGGCCAGCAGCAGCAGCAGCAATGTAGACAAGCAAGTAGGACGAGAACAACGGTTAGATGATAATAATAACGAGAGCGTACGAAATAGAGGAGTTCAGGAGTCGCCCGCGACGGATATATTATTTTTGTATCGGGAACACTCGAGTAGCCGGTTCGTGTCCAATCGGTAGTAATATTGTAAACCGTACGCGCGCCACATTTTAATCGGTTTAGACGCTTCAACGCGACAAAGACGGTTTTATCGTTCACGGCGTTGTTTGTGTTTCGCAATGCACGGGCCGCGATAAAACGTCCTCGTCACCAGACAACGACGTTTATTAAGCCCGCGCGTACCCCGGCAAACCGTCCGCGCGAATACGTTCGCGTATCTAGGAACGTCGTTTTGACGATGACGTTAAGTACTCGAGGAACGTCGACAACACGCGTGGTCGCTAATTCTCGGTAACTTTTTCGCGTGTTGCGCGGCGTGTTTTTTTCGAACTCGCGTCGTACGTAAGCCGAGTGCGTTTCGAAATACGTTATTCCGCCAATCGAGTACCGATTCCGCGCGTTATCGTTCGCGACGCCGCATTGAGTAGAGCCGATATTCGTATCGTCGTATTAAAAATTTTAAGATGTGGCGACGCCCGTGGTGTGCCCGACGACGGTCTAATAACGTCGACACGCGCGTTTTGAAAACGTTCGTTACGTTTGTCCCCGCAGCTTTGCAACGCGTGACCGGAGATCGTACGAATTTTACCATCGTCGTTTGCCCGGAACCGAGCAATTGCCACGACGGGACGACCATCAACAAAACTCGTACGGGCACTCCTAATTCGTTATTGACAAAAATATATTCCAACGTTCCAGCGTTACTAGCGTTTGTTCCGTACTTACGGCGGACACGTCGCTCCGTCCCGCCGACGAATCGACGCCGGTGTTTCGGGTTTTTCGTTCGGCGCGCGCCTCCGTCGTACCGTTTCGTATTACGCACCGCGGCCCCTTTATCAAGGCGGGAACACTGCGCCGCATGGCCGGCGTTCGTCGTCAAACAGGGTTCAACCGTTCGCGGATCGATCGTTAGATCTTCACGCCGTACCCATTGTCCACCATGTGGTTCGGGAAAAACGACACTCGTCGCGCTGCCGTACGACGGGTAACGTTCGACGTGCTAACGTACAAAACACGCGCCTCGCGCGTGTGTCCTCGTCGAATAAACGAATCGACGATGAAAACGTTTACAGTAGCCGATAGGCAACGCGAACTTCGAACCGACGTCGGTCGCGTATAATAATTATATATCTACGATATTTAGTATCTTTAACGGCGTTCACGACAGACGGGCGAATAAAATATAAAATCCAAGGCGATTTTCGCCGGTTTTGTTCCCGGCCAGAAATCCAAACGGACGTTCGTTTTGACGGAAACCTACGTCGAATATGTCGCGTTAATTAACTAACGTTCGTTTTAATTACTTAATTTTAATTACGCCGCCCTAACGGGTCACGGAATCCCACAATTTGTCGAATATTTATTTCAATAAAACAAAATTATTATCACCGTCGTAGTGACTTCCGTACGTACACGCTCGCGCACGTATCTTTATAAATTTACCCCTCACCACCACCGCCGCCGCCGCCGCCGCCGCCACGGAGATCGCGTAATAATAAATCGAATCCGTCGGCGTCCAAAACACCGCGCGACGGGCCATTCGTCATGAAATATTCACGCGTGCGTGCGATATTATACTGGCGTATATTATTATTACACGCTCGACGATTGGTGATAAACGACAACGGTTAATTCGACCTCGGAACATTTACGGCGACGGTTTTTTTCGGGGTTTTTTTTTTTAATCGCGTTTTCGTCGATGTCTCGCCGTTAAGAGCGCACGCGCGTTACGGGGCGATCGCGAATTCCTTTTGTTCGCTCGTAAGTGGTCGAATTAAAAATTACAAAAAAACCAAAAAACGAACCCCCGTAATTTCGAAAACCGAATTTCGGAACGTTTCGTACGGTTATTATTGTTATTCGACGCGCACATTACGCGCCGTTTGACGACGGCGCTGAACAGATCGCGCGGTCTGGAGAAGTTGTTAGGTTCAGCGGAAGTCGTTGTCCTCGGTATTTGTTCGGGAACTTGGGCGATAATCGGCGTTTAGGTTGTTTAATAGTGGCGGGGAGGGGACCCGGGAAATCTTCGAAGGAACCCGCCCCCCTCACCATTCGGAATCGTTTTAACGGAACACGGTGGCGAACGCCGGAACGCCGTTCGGGGATTTTAATTTACCGTTCACCGGCGCGCACCGCGAGAATTCGGGAAAAATGTAGACCACCCACGAATTCGACAGTCATTTCGACAATACCGTTTTATCGGGGCACCCCTCCCCTACGGTTCTAGACCACCATGTGCCCGGTTTTCCCGGCGCGATATCGTCGTTCCGACATCGTTGTCGCGGTTTTCCCGAATGGGCGCGCCGGGTGGGTCGAAAGCCCGGCCCATGAAATATTCATGACGCGTAGTAGTAGCAGTAGTAAACGGGACAATAAACGACGACGTTAATTCGACGTTGAAATACGTACACACACCGACGTGTGTAAATAAATACGCGTCGGGGCGGCGGGCGTTCGTATTAGCGATAAATCTACGAAAATAATACGTTTATTGTTTGGCCCGGGAAATGTCGACGAAAATGGCGGCCGGTCACTTATCCGCGGTACCGTAGCGTACTCGCCGTTTACGCCCATCTTGACGGCGATCGTGTCGGACGACGAAAACGCCGCTACACGTACACCGGGGACGGGTTTTCGACGTCCGTGAATGGCCGGAACGGAGAGTTTGGTGGTTAGTTGATGGGATAACTCGGCAGGGGCTGGTCAAATGGGCCAACGACTCTCGTTGCCGGTCTAACGGACACGCGGATATCATCGGCGCGCGCGTCTCTCCGTGGAGAGAGTGCCGGTCGGTGGATGGACGCGTTCAGGTTACGCGGGCGAAACGATCGGTCGTTCCGGTTTGGTGGACGCTCGGGTCAGCGTGTTCGCGTATCGATTCGCGAGACTAGACGGTCGCGATGAAACGAGAGACGTACGCCGAAAAAACGTCCGCGCGTTCGCCGCCGTGGCGTTCAACGGGCCGGCGGACAAACGCCCGAGGCCAATTACCGGGATAACGGGACAGCGGACGCCCGGGGACGGTAATCGGAAAACGGCTCCGAATAATTCGGCGGCCCGGGGGCACGCGACGTTTCGGCCGCCGCCGTCGATTGTACACCGACCGTGGGTGTTGGGGCGAATAAAGCAAGTTGTCGTTGCCGCGGCGCGTGCCCGTGTCGTCCGGCAGATGGCGGACGCTACAATGGCGCGCCCGTAGACCGGACGGGACGGATTACCTTTTCGGGACGCGAAAGTATTCCGCCGATAAAAGTCGTCACGCGTCGTGGTCCGCGTAGTTTTACCGACCACGTTATTATCGTATCGGCTGGTTCACATTTTGTCTGTAGTTCCGTGATTGACTCCTCCGCTCCCCAAAAAAAAAAAAAAAAAAAATTACGATCCTTCGGGTGTGCCACAAAACAATCGTCGTCCACGGGACGCGTTCGATCGGTGTAATCGCGTTAGGTTAGGTTCGCCGAAACGAATAGAAAAAACGGATCGGTGCAGTGGCGTACTATTACTAACGATAACCCCCCCCCCTCCGAAAACGTTTAGGGAAAATTAATTTCTTACGTTGACGTATACTTTTAATCAACAATAACGAAAAGCTGAAATATCGTAAAACTTCAATACACGTGTTATATTACACCGTGTTCGGTAAATAAACGAATAAATCTATTAACGTTTACGACGTGTATCGTGTTTCGTCCGATTTATTTATTTAAAAATTAACCCCCCTCCCCGAAATTCGGGCCTAAGTACGCCATTGGCTCGGTGCCTCTCACCCGTGTCCGTCCGTCAAGTAGACGAACGAACGCGCCGGGGGGGGGCCTAACTAATATTCGTCCGGAACGGTGGGTATTTATTTTCGTAACGACGGGTACACGCGCACGTTCGGCCGTGTTGTTCGGGCGCGCGGGACGATATTGCCGGCGGGAACGATCGTCGCGCGTCGTTTATGCGGGCCGAGCGAGCGGACACGGCCTGGACGACCGGACCGTCCCGTGTGTTAGATAAAAGGGCGCGGCGGGGCCCGTCGACCGGGCGACCGAAGTCTAACCGTCGCGCCCGTTTTATATAAGACGATCATTATTTCGGAACCGGACGACGAACGCGCGTTACGAATACGATTATTACGGAGACCACCGCCGTAAATAAACACGGGCACGCTAAACGGTCGGGAAGGGACGTAAACAATAAATATACGCCGAGTTACGCCCTGTACCGTTTGTCCGGGCGCGCTTATTTTTTTTGTTTGTTCGTCCAACATTCCGCCGTCGTTCGTACCGTATTTGTCTCGACGGACGCCATCGACGAGTAGTTTCTATTCGTCGAATCGTACGCTACGTAATTAACGGATACGCTGTCGTCGTACGGTTCTTCGTCCGCGTCGTTGAAACGTAAAACGTTTCATACCGACCGGACACGAACATAAACCGGCCTTCAATCGGCAATACCGTCCGGAAAGCTCGAAAGCGGCCTAGTAGTACATGCCCAAGTAACCCGAGTCGACCTTTATTCGGTTTAGGTATCGGTAATACACTCACTGGCCCGGAATACCCGAAAGGCCAGTATTTCGGAACAGTGTGTCGCCATCGTTTATCGAAAAAAAAAAAAAAAACGAAATATATATATACACGGGTTTTACAAAAAATGATCGTCCTTAATGGGAAAGGCGAGCGACGTGAGCTATCTCTACGTTGTTTTATCTCTCCCTCCCCCCCCGTACATCGAATACAATAATTCTTAAAAACTATCGCTTCTTTTTTCTTTCGTATTATTAATCGGCGAAAACGTTTAAATAAACCCGCATACAATTATAAACTACGAAACAGATATAAAATAGAATAAACCGACCCGTAACACACGTGTGTAACTCTAAAATCCAGGTTACTTAGCCAATATTGCGCCTCTCCATTTGTGATACCCTATCGTTCCTCTTTCATATTTTGTTACGGGTGGCATCACACCTCCGCAACGTGTTTGATAGTTTGGACCTGCCGCAGAGTGGCGTACGTACCATGTTTTTCCGTTTACGTAAAAGGAAAAAATTACGTTTTGCCTGTTGACGAGAAGGCCGTTTACCACGTTTTCGTCCCTTCAAATTTTCGTCCACGAACCAACTTCTTAAGAACAATCATAGGCGGCCACGGGACAGTCCCCTGGTCACGGGAACCCGAGTCGACCTAAACGCGCGTGTATCGTCACACGCGGGGGGGGGTTCGTTTTCGACCACACCTATTCCGTGGCGACAAAAACAGAGGAAAACGGCCGTCGTCGCGTATGTTTTCCGCGGCTATCCGCGTTATCAATTTCGTCGCCGTCCGCCACGTTCGATTTCGTCTCGAACACGCGAACGTATACGAAAATCCGGCAAACCCGTCCGTCGAACCGAAAATTCCGTTCGGTTTTTGTCGTCGTCGCGCAATTCCCGAAACGTTCGCCGACCGGCGTATTTTATTTTACAATACGTACGCGACGACGGCGGCGGTGGCGGCTCGGGCGCGAAAAACGCTTCGGGGTTTAAAACATCGACGTTCCGGAAACGTCGATAACGTCTAGTTTTCGTATTCGGGGGGGGGGGTCTTTGCGATTCGCCGACGACGGAACTAACCGGAAATGTCGACAAAACGCGTAACGGAAATAAAAAATCGGCGTCCACCCGGTGGGGAGACCTCCGCGTACTCGGACACCCCGCCCCCTAAACGGTGTTTCGTGGACCACCGGCGTTAAGAACCCCTGTGTACAGACAACGGCGGCGGGGCGTAAGTTATACGCGTGTTTAAATCTTTTTTGGCGCGCGCGATCACTTTGCACGAGGGACGGGCGAGGGGGGGTACGAGGGCGGCGCGGAAAAGGGCGAACGGCCGTCGCGATGGATATGACGGGGTATGGTGTGGCGTGGTGGGTGCAGCGACGAATAGCGTCGGTCGACTTGTAAATCCCCGCGGAAATCGCCATGGAAACCGCAAAGCTCCGCGGCGGTTTTCTCTCCGTCCCGGTCCGTCGTCGACGCATCGCCGCCGCCCGCACGTGCGGCGGAAAAATGGCCGCGCCGCCGAAGACGAGGCGCGCGCGCCTCTCGCCCGCGGACAGTCTTTCATTGGCCTCGTCGAAAAATCGACGACGACGACGACGCCGTTCGTTATTATTATTATTATTATTATATTATTGCTCTCTTGCCGTAATATTGGCGGTCCCTTTGTACGACGCGATCTCCTTAAACGCGTCCGTATATTATATATATATAGGTACTTTGGGGACCTTTTCGAGTGGTTCCCAAAATCGTAGGTCGATCGACGGCCCGGCCGGTTCCGTCCAGTGGCGCGCAAATAACGGATGTCCGTTAAACGAAACGGCGGACGCCCCGCGATTATCGGGACAATTTTCGTCCACGGTTTTCCAACGAATTTGGCCCGGCGGGTCGATTGTCGCGCGTACGTTTTTTGTCCGCGGCGAAACGATCGCCGGGATCACTAGTCGCGTTTTTTTTTTTTTTGGAAAATCACGCGATTCGCGAAAATCCGCGGGGACGTTTTCCCGGTTCGACGTTCGTAGAACGGGACGCGAGTTGTCCGCGATGTATTATCGGTCGTCGACCGCGGCGAGTGAACCCTGCATCGTCCCTTCGTCACTCGGAATTGATAGCCGTCGCTGACACGTGTTCTCTACATACCCGGTGTCTCGACTATTTGACGGTGGCAACGTCGCTTTCAATAATCGCCGACGAATGTTTTCCATTCGCGTTCGATAAGCCGAATCGGTTTCAAGTACGATCGTGTACGGTCGCGTTTATCGACTCGTACGACGCCGCCGGATATTATTACGACAACTCGCCCGTTCAATACGTATTCGAGCGTTTACTACGTTCGTTACCGATTTCGTCCGAAGAGGCGCGCGTGACGACGGGAACGCCACGGGTAATAGGACAACGCGTCACTTCGAAACCGGATTGAGGTGAAATCCGGGGCATTTAATCGGTGGACGTTAGGAAAAAATTGGATCAAACCCCCCCCCCCCGAATATCTAAAAATTCGGAATCGGGGGCATGTATCCCGAACATTACGCCGTGCGCGCCAGCCGCGCGGTGTTGCGAAGCGTTTACGGTGTGATCAGCGGCGCAGATATTGACGAATACGAAGCGATCGCGGAAGACCGGCGTCGTCGCCGTCCCACGCGACATTCCGGCGGCCGAAAACAAAATGTAAAACAATCCGCCGATCCCAAACACGAGACCGTAATTAATACGACCCGTCGTATCGGACGGTCGTCGGTACCGTCGCGACGAACGATCAATTTGTCCAAAATTGTCTCCGTTCGACGTCGACCGAAAATCGCTCGAACAGGAGAGTGTCTTTACGATTTCAGATTTGATATCGAACACGTCGGGTCGATAGTATTTTTACAACGGTCGTTCGTTATTCTTTCGACGTCGCGCCGAACACGCCCGGAGTGTTATCAAACAACAACGGCCGGCCGGCGTTCCTGACGGCCGTAGTCCTGATCGGGCCGCCGTCCTCGTCCGTTATTGGCGCGCGTAAAATTCGTCGATACGCGTTTCTGTTCGTACGATCGTCGCCGTCGATAACACCGAGGGAGAGCTGGTCGAACGGTGCCCAATAATAAACGACACGATGTGACGCGGTTACCGTTTATTTAACCGTACGCGGTAATATTTTCCTACGATCTCGATTAATTTCAACGAATGTAATGACTCGGATACACCAGGCATTTATAAAACCAGTGGTACCATATGGATCAGAAGCCATACGGAAAGTGGACGAGAACGCTTTAATAAGGTTGGAAAGGAAAGTATTATGGAAAATATCTATGTGCGTAGACGAAATCTACTACGAGTGAACGGAAAAGACGTAAAAATAAGAAAGTCCAGGATTCGTGTATCGAGCGTTCAAGCGTCGCAGAAGATATCGCCAAAAAGAAGACTTATGTGGGGGGCAGATGACGTAAACAAGGATAGTCGCGTAGAGCAGTACCGGGGAATGTTCTACAAGGGAAAAGACCGTTCGGAAGGCGGAGACGACTAAGGTGGGGACGTTAGGACAAAGGGAGGTGTGAAAAAATTGAGACCAGGAATGAATTCGGGAGGTGTTGGATGGGAAAACGTGGTGGGAAATTTGTCGGACGCCATAGTTTCGTTTTAGTTTCTGTTCGGTTTTGACGAAAATACTCACTTACGAAATAGTACCGCGCGCGTACACGGCGGAAATAGTACGGCGTGGCGCGTCGGAACGGACGAAACGTCGGGCGATTCGTCCGCAGAAATAAACGGTAAACAAATAACGAAACGTGATCGTATATTTAACAGTACATATTACGTACGATATACGAACGTTCGCCCGACTCTAGACGAATGTACGAATAGTCCGTAACGGGCGCGTCGGAAATAAAACAATACCGCGCCGCGGTACGCGACGGTTTTCGTCGTAACCGTCGAATAATGCGTACAATAACACGCGCGTCGTATGTATATAATACGCGTACGTATATTTGTTTATTTACGGTAAAGTTCGGCGAGAAAACAGGAAAACTACGCGGTCTACGTTCACGAAAGCACGTGCTTGGTGACCAGCACGAACGACGAGAACTGTAGGAGCAGCAGCACGCACGTTCCCGCGGCGGTGGTTGACGCGCCGCCGGTTGTCTTGGTGCTCGTTTCCGGCGAAGTTGTCGAGCTCGGTTCGTCGTTCTTCACGTTCGACAACGGCGAGATCGCCGGGCTGTTGGCCGCCGCCGCCGACACCTGCGTGATTGGAAAAACACGCGCGTATTAACGAACACCGTCGGTCGAAATGTCGCGAACGATTGTCGCGCGCGCTATTCGAACAATAAATGTTGCTCGGCACGACGTTTACCACATCACACCGCGACGTTCTGTTTTTCTCCCGGTCGATTAACTCGCGTGGGGGAAGTCTCTCCCGAACCACCGACGTACTTAGACCTGAATTTCGGGGAGGGGGTGGGGTTAATTTTTAAATACATTTTTTATGAACTTTAATAGATTATAAGTTTACGAATATTTTTGTTTTTCGTTATTATTGACGAAAATAAGAAGGTAATTTTTTCTAAAAATTTTCGGGCGCGCGCGCGGGGGGGGGAGGTTATCTTAAAACCCTGCCTCCCGTTAGTACGCTCCCTCCCCTTCCGCGTTCGCACCGTTCGTTGGGTGGCTCGATAATCGAAAACAAAATCGTTGGCGGCACGGCCGTACGGAAAACTTGACACGACGGACGTTTCGAACGCGCCGGAGAGGTGAGTGAAAGACGGCGACACGTTTGGGCGGACACCGTGCACGCGTTTTTCGGGGTGGTTTTTCGTCGGGAACATGGCGCGGTTCGTTACTACTCTCCCGTTCCTTCTCGCTCGCCTCGTCGTTTACGCGCCGCGGAAACCTTTCGGTCGGTTTGGGTCATACCTCGGGTTGGTTGACGACTATCACGCTGCCGACGGCATCTTGGAGCACGAAGGCGAATACGGCTACGAGGAACACGATTTTGTACATGATGAATACGAGTGCGCGACGATTTCGACGAGCTCTTCTTCAGTAACTGACTGGCGGCGACCCGAGCCCGCCCGCCCGTTATATGCGCGCAACGCGCTCGCTAATCTTATCTCCGAACGGCCGTCCGCTCTATCCGGAGGACTCGCCATTCGCGCGGTGTGTGACACACAGATAACGCGGGCTCGAGTGGCGCGCGCGCGTTCCGTCCCGTCGGGGATCTCCGCGACGAATAAACGAAAGAATGACGACAACGGGTGACGAAATCGAGTCGAAACGAATTTAAAAACTTTCAAAAATACGAGTTTCTCCTTGGGCGCGTCGCTTTAGTATGTACTTACGCGCCGGTTATTCGGCCGCCGCGACAACGTCGGAATGCGGTCCCGTACGTCGTCCGTCAGTCGTATTAAGCTTTTGGCTTTCGGTCGTAATGTACGAACGCGCCCGCCGTCCGTCCCCGGGGGCACTTCCCCCAGACCGGTACGCGGCAATTTACGACGACGCGGTTTTTCTTTTTTCATCCAATTCGCCGCGGGTCGTTATTATCGGCGACGTATTCGTTCGCTGTCGCGCAAACGGTTCGACGGTGTTCGAATATAGAAGTGTTCGTTATACGACGAGCGTAATTTTGTGTTTCCGCGTTTTACTTCCGACGCGCCCGAGCGATTTTCGTGTATAACACGGCGTCGGTATTCTCGGGCGCAAGGATTGCGATACACGTAACGGACCGGGTGTACAGGCGGTTCGCGGTAAACGGCCAATGTTTTCCGTGTGTCCGGAGAACGGAACGGGCAATGGACGACGGTCGCGCGTTATTTCGTTTATTTCCGCGTCCAACCGGAATATGGCATTCGCTCGATTGTTAAACGCGACCGTGTATATATATATATATATATATATAAAAAACGGGACGGTAATAAAAGAATGTTTCCCACCGGGTGTGGAGGGGAATCGAAAAACGCGCGGCGGAAGAATAATAATTAACTTTTTAGTCGTTGTTTTTCGCGCGTTTACAGCCGATTATGTCGAGCGCGTTGTAATACACAAACACATACACGCACGCACGCACGGCGTATGGAGATTTACGACGCGTTTCGTACGGGAAAAAAATGAACTATTACGTCGTTTTCGAATTAATGGAAAATTGGCGATAACCGGTGGCGGATACAACGTACGTTTGGACTATCCGAAGGTTATTGTTTACGCCGACTCGAAATAGTAGACGAGAAACCGCGGCGACGACGGCACTGCGGACCGTGTTTTCCCCCGCCGTCGGTTTAACTGCCGTTACGAAACACATTTTTGGCGACATTGTAAAAAGCGCAACAGTTGTAAAACGTAAGCGCGGAGAACATTGTTCATTCCGGGTAGGGGGGGGGTGCTTTTTCGTTCGCCAAATCGTCGAAGCGTCCGCCGGTACGCGTGTTTCCGGCGGTGTAAACTCGGGGAGGTGTTCGGGGGGGGGGGTCATTTGCTAAACCAACGGTCGGCAACAACAAACGTCGTAGATATTAGACGGATGTCATCATACACGCGTACGTACACACGCGCGCGCGCGATAATTAAAACGCGAGTGGCGTCGTCGGGCGTTCGAGTGGTTTTTTTTTACGAGCCGGTACGTTTCGTCATAATATGTACTCGCTCGCGTACACGTACGTATATATTAGAGAGAGAGAGAGAGGGATAGGCCGCGAGTACGTAGATACGACGGAATACGCGATAAAAAGTGAGACGTTATAAAAATAGTTTGTTTTTTCGTCGGTTCGTAAGCGAAAAGATTAGATAATTGTCGGAAGGTAAATAATACGCGTGCCGTTCGTCGCCGTCCGTATAAATGTGTCGACGCCATCCACCCCCATCCCCCCATTCCTAACTCGTCACCGTCCACACGTTGAACGGTTGTTACCGCGCGAATTTTTTGTTTTCGCGTTTCATACCCGAATTATCCGTTTCGGATACAAATCTACGTGGTCGTCGACGGTCGTACACGTACGACGGCTCTTTGTGAAAAACGCGCGCGCGCGTCCTACTCTAGCGTCGGCTCGATCAACGGTTAGGCGCCGCCGGGGACAAATAAACGCCGTCGCGTTACGCGCGTACATTTCGCGGCACGGGCAACACAAATCGTAAACGGTAAATACGTTTTCTATATTCCGATTTTTCAAGGGGATACCGTTCGGACGGTTAGCGTTTTCAGTCCATTCGGTAAGAAACTAAGACGCGCGCGCACCTAACCGCGCACTAACATCTCGTCCCGGGCCGTTCATTTCTCGACCGGAACGTTTACGCGCCCGTCACAAGTTTGCCGTGAATTGTCGTCGAATCACATTGGATTGTAGACGTCCGGCGGCCGGACGACGACGAAATAGAAACGGAAAAAAACCGTCGTCGTCGTTGAATCACGTTAATCGGGACCGGCGTGACCTAACGCGCCCGGCTATGGGATGGCGGCAGGTGGAAAAAGGCCTGACGGGCGACGAGAAATTCGCGCTGGATTTGTTACCGTCTCTCGCGATCGGACGCGGCAACGATACGAGCGAATTAGCGCGCCCGACTTTCGATTCGCGTCCGTTTAGCGCGTCGCCGGCGTACGACGATTACGTGTACGACAATCGTATTTAGGCGTTTCACGAATTCGGTATTTTAGTGGCGGTGTATATTATTCGTGTGGATCGCGCACTTGTGTTAACGACCGTGTAGTCGTTATCTGCCATATTTATATACACGCACGGGCGAACGAACGAGTTTATTAGCGCGTACGCACGAGTTGTCGGTTTTTGTTTTTGACGCGAGAACGCGATAAGTATTAAAAATACTTATCGTCGTATAAAGGGTATAATTAGTCATCGCGTTCTAGTGTGCTCAAGGTTTATGAGAACTGTACGACGAAGAAGCGTTTCGTACGAACGATGACGTATCGCCGTTGTTCGCCTTGCCCCCGTCATCCATCCATCCGGCGAAAGGTCCGCGAATTTCGGTTCGTTTCGGATTCCGGCGATGACGCGCGAAAAAACGGTCGGTTGACAATTACGGACCGGATGGGTGGTGCCGTTAAACGCGAGAGAACGGATTGGAGTTTGTTCGGCCCGTAATCGCCGTCGGCTCGTGGCCGTCTCGGCTATCTGGTCGGGGAACCGTCGCGATAAAGGCTCCCAAGGAGTTTCCCTCGACGTTTTCATGGGTTCCCGACCACGGGTTGTGGCCGTCTCGGACGGCGAGTTGGAGAGTAAACGGGCTGTGCGCCCTTTGTTTCGTGTATTTTATTTTGGCGTTTGTTTCGCCCGTTAATGACCAAATATTCAATTGTTTTTTTTTGTGACATTTCCGCGGTATTATCGGGCGTATTTATTTTCTTTGGCTCTGCGTCGTGTCGTCGGTACGTTGGCGAAACGCCAACACTGTACCGGTGATACGAACCTTTTGTTAATGGCCAAGAATCCGGTCACATTACGACCAGTTTTCGAATATACACTACGCGAGTCGGAGCAGACAACCGGGTATAATTGCAGAGAGTTCTTACACGGGACGACGTTCCGAAGTGTGTAGTTTGTTCGTGACGCGAAACGTTTCGTGTTAAAGACCCGATGAAACGGTCGAGAAACGGCACAAATTCGTTCGTAGGAATAATATCGACGACTTTGCGGTCGGCACCGTATCCGTATCGGACAATTCTCCGGCAATTTCGATTTCAAAAAACCCTCCCCTTCAACCGAGTTTAAGGGGTAACTTTTCGAATCGCGAACGGTCACGTCGTTCCGCGTAATCGAGTTAATAATAATTACAAGCGGCGGCGGCGGCGGTTAGGCGCACTTGTGCGCGTACTTCGAGGTAACAACGGGTTATCGTGTCTCGGGGAAACACCTCCTCACCCGTCACGCGAGAAAATATCGGTCGCCGCCGCCCGTGTCGATTTCGATCGGTTTACGTACGGGTGGATAGAGAGCCGCCGCGCGAATATTTCCGCTTTATTTCGTTTTCGCGGTCGTTTCCAATACACACACACACGCACGCGCGCACACACAGAGACATTATCGAGAAGCCGATAACCGACACTAAAATAACAGCGGTAGAGAACTTATTATATACACGTAGTCGCGTATACGATAAGCTAGATCGTATATTCTCGGCGTCAGCTCGTTAAACACTTTCGTGCGCCAAGCCCCGGCGGAGTCGACGACGGTGTGACGGCCGTGCGCGCGCGCGCATATCAAACAAAGGCACGCGGCCGACTTATCGGATTACCGGGAGGGCCACTCCAAAGCCATTAGATGGTTACGACGTTTACGCCGCCGTACACACACACATACACACCCACGCGGCGGTTACCGCGGTTACCGCGTGGCGGAAATCCTAAATCGCGTTATGTATACACTATATATGGCGGACCACCCGCACGGAAGTATAAATTGGCGCGGAGAAGGGCTTTTATTAAATGATCGTCAAATCCTAGTTGTTTCTAACGATTCGCGCGTGTATCTTATATATATATATATAAACAAAGAGAGAGAGAGCGATGTATTGGGACTTACATAAGTGTATGTACTATTTGCGGAGGAGAGACGGAGTTATTTGGTGGTGCGAGCTTCGTGTCGATCGGCGGCGGCTCGTTTACGGGCGTGTCATGGCGTGTCCGAGAAGCGTCCCAATCTAAGTTCGTATTTGGTTTAAGCGTGAAACGAAACAGTTTAGCCATGGAGAAGGTAAAGTCTGTGAAACCCACTCGGTCCGAAACGTGGCGATATTTTTATTATTCGTATTAAATATACATACGTCATATATATATATATATATATAGGTGTAGGTACTTATAAATAGGTAGGTACGCCGATAGTCGATCGCTAGTTAATTGTTATCTAAACTCGACACAAATTCGAAGAAAAGCGCTACTCGACGGTAACCGAGCGTGACTAGGAGATTTTTCGAACACGACCGCGGTTGAATTTCAGTACGCCAATTCCCGGTTTATCGTTTGTAATATCGTTAATGGTTTCGTTCGCGTTTTAGAATACGGCGTCGACTTATATACGGAAAATTATATTTCGACGGCGATTCTCGTCGCTGTCCATTATCCGAAAACGTTTCAACGACATCGGGGTGCGCGTAGTCCGCGATTGTTCGTGAAACGCGGTACCGTTTACCGTCTCCGGTACGATCGAATTCGTCGCGGAGATCGAAAAACTTCCACGGAGCGGACGAAAGAATCGAAGAAAGTGGTTACTGTTGTCGTCGCCGTTTCGCGGGATTCAACACGAACGCACGGTCGATACCTAAGCCGAAAACGGCTCGACAAATCGCGAGTTGTTACCGATACGTAAATATATTGTAAATAAACGCCGTCCGGTGGTACGTTTTATACGCGTCTCACGCTTACGGTGAATGTCGCGCGGTGAACGTTCGACAACTTATGGTCGTCGTAACGTATCCGAAATTTGATTACCGAAAAACGCCCGGTACTTTCGAATACTGTTCGTCGGTTCGATTAACGAAATACGGCGTACAAATATCGTTACGCGGTCGTCCAAATACATTTCCGATCGGACACACAACCGAGGTCTCGGAAATCTGGTACGAAACAAAACGCCCGTAAACGGATTTCGGACTTAATAACGCGTTCGCGTCCTCTTGTTCGCGAGCTCGCCGATCCACCATCGCAAATCGTCATTGTCTCCGAACCGCGCCAACGACAACGGTTGCCCCCTATCCGTCCCGGCTGGCCTTTATTTCGCCTTATCGTCCATTCGCGCCTCCCGTCGTCGGCTCTCCGCAAACGCGATCCACGTCGCGGGCGTTTATAATGAACGCCGGTTTATTGTATCGTACCGCGGTAGAAGACTCGTAACCGTTCTTTTTTTTTTTACGTAACATAACGATATTTCGGTCGGACGAGAGGCGCATTGTCGCGGTTATTGTTACAATTATACGGTCGATCGAGTCGCGGACGGGAGACGACGACAAACGGTCTTCTCCCCTCCCCCTCCCACTGGGGCCATCGTGTACATTCTTGGCGCATGTGTATTGTATAATCCGCTGAAGCGAACGCCCGTACGACAGATATTAAATATTGTACGTCAACGCGACAATAATATGACAGGTTGAAGTTTCGCGGCGGCGGCGGCTCGTCGGTCGTTACGGACGTTAGGTACGTTTTTTGTTGTCGGGCAAAAACCACTCGGGCCGACGATCGCGGGTGACAATGTGAAATCGACGCGCCTCATTGGGTTCGTTTTTGTCGGCGGATCCGGCGAACGAACAGATGCGTCATATTTCCATAATTCCGATTATGTCACGACGACGACGACGTCACTTATTCTTGTACGACGCGGCGGTCGTGCGCGGACGACGGATTTTCTTCTTCTTCGCGCGCGCGCCGTTTGTCTATCAATTTCCGGCCGGTTCGCCAATATCTTTTACGATATGGTACTTGAGAACGTCCGTCATCCAAGTGCTGAGTATCATCCGTACGTGTACGCGAGCACGCACGCGGAGAACGGCGCATTCCAATACGTTTGAAGTGCCGAACGGTATTCGTCGACGAATTTCCGCTACGTACGTTCCGCACAATGCCGCGGGCGAATTCTCGCGCGATTTCGTTTCGCCGACGGAATGTCGTAACGTTCGTTTAGTGGATGGTGTGGTGAGGGTGGGGGTGGGGGTGACGGAGAGGGACGGGACACCGATCATCGTCTCGTACGGTTTTTCGGAAGCGTAAACGACGGCGACAATGGTCGGAGGAACCGAACAAACGTACGAAAACTCCGTCGCCGGTGTCGGTTTCGGGACGACCCGACAACGTATAGCGTGCCGTCTATCGTCGTTTCGCGTTTACCTAGCACCTCACTCGGGAACTTTAACCGAATTACCGATTTCGAATACTTTTTACTGTCATTTGACGAAGTTCGTTTCGCGTATTTATATATATATATATATATATCGTTAGTGTCCGCCGCGGAAGAGTCACGCCCGATTTAAAGACCAAGTCTTCGAACGGTTAATTATTGGAACAACCGCGATAGCCTAAATTCAATAACGAATAAACGTCGTGACTGTTCGCTAACTTTTGTTTTCACGTACTGTTTGACGTTCGATTCCGTTACGCCTTTCGCGCGTTCACCCCGCTGACAAATGTCCCGCGGACGCGCCCGTCGTCCGTTCGTTTCTTATTCGTCTTTTACCTCGCCAAACATCCGCCGGGGGTCTTTAATCGACCAGCTCTACCCGTTTCCCGTTACGATATATTCGTATAGACGGTTAGTTCGTGATTATTATTGTACGTGCCGTCTATAGTCGACACGGTAATACCGCGGCGTATCGAAACGAACATTTTTCGCGACGATCGTGACACATCGATTTTCGTTCGAATTCGAATCGCGCCCGCCACTTATCTGTGAGTGCCGATTTCAATTATCTTTCGCCGTGTTGACGTGTGGTTTACGTCGCCCCCATTCGATTCAATCGCTTTTTCCCGCGCACAATATTTCGTAATACGTTCGACGATCGTTTTTTTTCCCGAATCTGAATCGCCGTCGAGTCAGAAACGCTCGTTTTTTTAATAATCGTCGGCGATTTTCGTCCCCGCGAGTTATTTATTATTATTACGTTATCGCCGTAAATTAGTAGCGTCGTATGAGAAAAATGCGAACGATTTTACGCCACAGCGATAATTGTCGGGTACACCCGGGCAATTTTATTATGCGTCCGTTAACGATCAATCGCCGATTAAATTTTACGTGAATAACCGATAACAGCGTAAACGATTTGATAACGTAAAACGAGTACGACGCGTCCGTTTTCCCGGTTACGGTTAGGAACGTGAAAAGAACGTATCGACCGCGGAATTCGATAAATTCGTCACGGGCGCGGCGACAACGAACACCGAACAACGAACGCAGTTTCTAACGACCCAATTTGGGTATTGAATACACGCTGGACGGGAATTCGGTTTTTTCGAACGTAGTCGCGGAAAAGTCGACATACGGTTTACGCGGCGACGAGGGACGGGCGGTGTCCGTGGAAAATACGTCGGCGAATAATTAAACGAAAACCCCGAAACGGAACTGATCGACGAAACGAAAACGCGCGAGTCGAACGGAGAGTTAATTTATAACTTTTAAACTTATTATTAACCGGTTAATGCACATCCTCGAACATATACACGAACGACGGCGTGTGTATATATTATTGGTACAACGCTGAGATAATAAATAAGTACCTCGGCCCGGCGGTATATCACGAATTCGTATATACACACATACACACACACGTATACATGCGCCACCGAGTCAATTTAATTTTCCATTATGTCCGATAATGGAAAACCAACCCCTCGCCGTCGTTCGAGTTTACTGTGCTTACGACGAGTTCTCTCTCTTTCTCTCTCTCTCTCTCTCTCTCTCTCTCTCTCTCTCTCTCTCTTTCCATTCCGTCTATACGCGCACGTAAGTTTATTTACACACATACACACGCGCGCGCTTGGAAGAGAAGAGGGGGTTGCGCGAGTTAGGGCCGCCGCCGAGAGGGAGGGTAGTTCTAGAGAAAACTAACCCGGTGCGGTGGTGGAGTCTCATCAGCGTTTGTTAATTCTATTAGTTTCCATTATGAGCCGCCCAGGAGCAACTGGTGCGGAGAGGGGCGGGGGATGGGTGGAGGTTCGCGTCGGTGGTGAGAGGGCGATGGCGGTGGTGGCGGTGCCGGTCGGACGGCTTGGCTCCGCACGGCTACGAACTTGGTCCGAATGGCCCACCAGAGACCCATCCTCATAATTACTAAATAAATTGTATCAGTCTCCCGGGCCAACGGCGGCGGTCTACTCAACCGCACCTCCCCTCGGTTCCCTCATCGCTACCGTCCCCGATCGCCGCTGTTGCGCCATATATACATACACATGCATGTATATATATACATACACACACGCGCACATATCCGTATATCTGCCAACAACCCTCTCACTGTCGTTCCTAACCTCAAAACGACTACCGGACCCCTTTGATATGCCCCCAAAACCCCAAGGATAACCGTCGCGAAATTTATAACTACCGGCCGTTACGGCGTGTACTCGTTCGAAAAAAAAGCGAAAAAACCAAAGGAGAGGTTTATTAAAAGGTTTTTGCCGGTATTATATTATTTAAACCCGCGACGTCGTAGCCGCCAACGTGCCACCGACACCGAAACGAAAACCAACCGCGTAACGGATATCCCGTCGTAAGGCGTTCTAGGGGGTTTTCCGTTTACGTGGCCACAATCGTGCTTCCGATCGAACATTATTGTTCACAGACTTCGTTCGAACGAAAAATGTTCGCGCTCGTTATAAAATGTAATTTTCCCGACCGCGTCTACCTCAAACGCTATCAACGCTAGCCCGTCAATTACCCGTACGCACGTACGTATCGATTAAAACGATAATAATTTCGTGGCCTCCGTATTTTATACGGACACGTAAACTCAACGCGACCCCGTGATATAATAACTCGGCGAATGTCCATAGAAACGTTATACAATCAACGATTCGATACGTTCGTCGAACAATCTTGATTGTATCCGGGCAAGTCGGTCGTAAACGTTTTGTTAAATACGTAAGCGCGGTAACATAAAAATAGTCGTGTACCATCATCGCCGCCGCTCATATTTCGGATTCCTATTTATTAATTTTCCGAGTACGCGTTGTTTCATTTTTAAACGAACGAATTCAATTTTACGACGTCGCAAAAACGAACGCGACGGTACCGTCGTGCTTAATAAAAAAATATCCCGCACACGACACCCGGGGGGGGGGGCGATGTCTTGTCTTAAAAAAAAAATTAAAAATAGTTCGAAACGTGTGTGTATATATATATTAAGGTCGAACGTGCGGTAAATCCGGGGGGGGGGACAGGTTTCCGCTCGCGAAAATTCGGGCGAACGCGTTTTATAAATTGGTCGCGTTGCCCGGGCGGATGTAAATTACGGTCGCCAGTCGGCAATGTGTCGGTATTCGCAACGGAGAAACGAATTTTGGGGTGCGGGAGGGAATTGGAGTGGTTAAACCGAACGTCGATAGCGCGCAATAGGGATATGTGACGTAATAATACACAGACGGAGAAATAAACGCGAACGTACAAGGGCCGGCCGGAGAGTTATCAGCGAGAACGTGGTCGCGGCGGCCTAAACGGACGAATAAAAAGTTCGCGAGGAAAACGTATTTATTAAATATTTTACGGTAAAAGGGGCAAACCGAGAAATCGAAAAGCGTACCGGCTCGTTCGGATCCGTTGATCCAATGTTTCGGGACGGACCCGGTGGTTGGTGTACGATTTGTCGGCGTCGTAAATTCGGACGATCCCCCCAACCCATACACCCACTCGCCTGTTAGGTTCGGTCGAATTAAACGTAAAATCGGTTCGTTATTAAACGTAAAATCGGTTCGTTATTAAACGTAAAAACGTTTAACGATTAACAACCGGGCAATTAAAACGCTGACGACGTTTTGTATACCGATATACACTTTCGGGAGTGATAAGATATAAAAAACGAGCGTATTTACCGGACGTGATATTTATTGCGCGCGCGCGTGCGCCTATCCGTTTACGAACGTTTATTAATTACGACTCGCGGGCCACGTGATTACGTGGTACACAACACTCGAACGTATTTATGTAAACTACCTAGGCAAGTACGTTGTTATCGAGCAACACGGAAATTATAACGGGCGTTAAAAATATTATACGGAAGGTTCGCGAAATAAAATCGTTTGTTGTTTTTTACGAACCCGATACGTTATATATATATACATACACGCGTATGTATAAATTATACGGACGCGACAAATGCGTTCGTCCTTGGAGTACTCCGTACTACGGGTGCAGGCGGAACGCGATAATTCCGAACGCCGAAGTGTGGCGTCCATATTTGTTTCGTCCGCCGTTCTTTGTCCGATTTGGCGCTCGTACAGGATGAAACGCGGGCACACGTTTATATTCGTCGTCGATCGAAATCGGCCCGGGGAATTGATAACCGACCGCGAAACGATCGACCCGGACGGGTTTCCGTTCGTTATATATACGAAACCCGTCCGGGTCGATCATTTCGCGGTCGGCTATTAATTCCCCGGGCCAATATACACGCGTAATTTGCGACGTAAAAGTTCGCGAACGGAAAACCGAATAAAACTTAAGCGCGAGCCCGTCCGACCGAGTTGTGTGTGTGTGTGTGGGGGGGGGAGGGAGGGAGCGAACCGGAAAGTTCGAAACAACTGGTCGTTAATTCAGTTTTAATTTAATCACGGGCCGAAATGAAATTTTAACGTGCCCAACTTTCTGGTCGTTCCGGAATTATTGTACCGTGCGTACAATACACAAACACCGGCCCGCGGCCGTAGCGGCGGTGTACCCCTTTTACAGGTCCCCCGGGACTTCTTCCCGCGCTTTTGTTTTATGGGATTATTATTGTATTAAAACGATCTCTCTCTCTCGCTCTCTCGCTCTTTCTCTCTCTTTGCCTTAAAACGCGATTAAAAATTAAGCTGTTATCGCGCGCAAAGAAATAAAAACTTCGTTAAGCGAAATCGGCAATTATTAATTACGATATTATTTTCTTATTGTCTACTCGCTTTCGCCCCCTTAATTCCCGTACGGTAATTAACCGTCGTTCGTAATTTTTTTCCGAAACAATGGCGCGCGCTCGCAATTCGCTTTTCCGTCTTAGCCACTGTAACGCTTAACGACCACGTACGTCCCGTGTGGTACACCCGGCCACGACGAAATCGCGAAACGGACCCGTTTAATTAGCCGAACAACGTCGGCCGCGATCCGTAAACGGTCCGAAATCCACGAAACCGAATTCGGACGGGTATCGTGGCGTCGTTGCGGGCGATTTTACCGCGCGGAGCACGGTGTACGACCGATTTCGTAATCGCGGCCGCGGTTTATTCGCCGAACGAATTCGTGTCGAGTGCGATTAACGCGCCGTTTTAAAACGCGCGATATTGACGCGTAATACGACGGAAACGACCTGTGTTTTTCGTCGTCGTTGTTCTACTTACTGCAATCGACGAGGATTACTACTACTACTACTACTACTATTATTATTATTAAACGACCGCTGCCGCCCTCTCGAAAAACGAAAATATTGACCGGATTAACGGACGGAGAAGGGTACGCGCACACACACACATATGGCGGACGCACGCGTGTGTATACTTTGCATACGATACAAATCCGCGGGACTTTTCACCCTCGCGACTTGCCGCCGGCTCTTATATAAATATATATGCACGTACGGTGTACGCACGCGCGCACGTGTCAGCGTGCACGTGGCCGACCCAATAACGCCGTGGGGAAAACCCGGTGCCGGCGTATTAGCGGATCAATCAAAACGCGCCGCGCTATTAATAATCCATAAACGGAGGGTCCCGTCTACCCGGACACGGACGATGGAAGACTTTGTCGGCGGCGGGATTCGACCAACAACGCCGCGACTCGTTTCACCTGGCCCGGTGACGGCCGACAATAGTATCTACGCCCAGACGCTCGGTGTCGTCTACACGGCGCGCCCGACCGGCCCGGGGACACGCGTCCGTCGTATACGATAAACGTGTCGGTGAGTACAAGTATGTTCTTACGAGTTGCGTTTGTATTTGGTACGGAAAAACGAGCGGTATTTGTACGTTACAATTTCGGGACAACAGCGTCGAACCGTTTCCACAAGCGTGTTCAAACACGCTAAGTAAGGGGAAACGTTCGAAAATTGTAAACGAATAGTTAAGAAAACGAGTTTTTGGTTTTAATCGAATAATCGTTTTTAAAAAAATTATTTTATCGGCTTTCTAAAATTATCGTGACGGGTCTCAACTCGTGGCGCGCCGTTTGTGGTACAAAAGTTTATACGTTTATTATTATTTGGCGAACGACAGCGGTTCTCCGACGGACCAGTTTGACCGGACGGTTAGATTAGGTCGGCTATTGCATTAAAGCACGACGTAAATGGACTGGGCATTGTCCCGTTACCCCTCCCGCGCGTTCTTACGAACAATAAGGATTATTTTTTATTTTCCTTAATCAGACGACGTAAACGGCACGTAACGGGGCATTTTTTCCCGACACCTTTCGCCCCGTGTCTTAGGTGTAAAATTCTACAATTGTAAATTTAGATACTCGATTGTACGGCGGGAGAGAGTCCCTTTCATATTCCCATTAAGAACGGTTGTTTGTTGTATTATCGTTAATTATCGCGAAACAATAAACGACGGCCGAGGTACCGTTCTCAAGCTTTCCGGACAGTTGGGCGATACCCTCCCTTCTCGCCCCTTTCCCGGCTATTTTCGGGGTCGGCCCCACCATGGGGCTCAACCTCCTCCACATAATGATCTTACATCATGCGCGCGCAGGCGCACACACACACACCAGCAGTCACACTCAATCGTCGCGTTCAAACGCTTCTTCCTTCAACGCTCAATTCCTCCACCGTTCTCACTACTTCCGAATCTTCTCTCCTCCCGAATCGGCTGTATCGGCCGATACACCCGGTAACGAAAAAAGGTTCGGTACGTACGACGCGAGTGACCTGTGTGCGCGACGTACATTACGCGTGGGCAAAACGATACCGGAATTACGTCCAAAGCAGCCGAACCGTTTTTTCTATATCGATCGCTCGACGTTTCAATTGGAGACGAATATTTTCGATTTTACCGTGGCGCGAGTACCCGCGTACATTTTCCGACACGTTACCGACGTTACCTAGTAACGATTCGTTTACCGATCGCGTACAAATACAATACGCGGTAAACAAATTCGCTTTACAATAACGTACGCGTCGATCAACGAACGTTTCGCTACGAATCAACCGGCCAGTAGCCCTTTTCGTCGCGTGTTTTTCGGACATTTCGCGTCAGGCGTTTGTTCGGTATGCGCCGGTCCCGTTCATTTATTGTATGCGAACGTTTCCAGGCAAGGCGAAAAATCGTAGTCGCCATTTCGTGTCGGCACGTTGTTCTGTTCGCAGGGCACACCGGACGTTCCACCGGCCGGCGAATAAGGTGACACCTATGGACACATTACACGTAACACGGATCGTGAATTCACAGTGGTGGAGTCGAGGGCTCGGATATGTGGGACGGTGAAAACAAGAGTAACGACCGGCCGAGAAGACCAACTTTCCACGGTACCGATACGTCGTGGCGGCCGCGCGCGCGTTTAATAAACCGCCCTTTGTCGTCGGGTTCCCGCGTGAATTATTACACGATCGTCGATTACACGACCGTTCTCGGTGGCGACGGCTCGTGCGCCTATCAATACGCGCCGGGGAATTAATTATCGCGAACGGTTCGTATTCGTCCCGTCGTTTTCCGTACGAATGTTTCCAAACACGCGTGACCTACCGATATACGTATATATATATATATATATTATCGTGACGGGTCCGCGCGTATGTACGACTTTTGTACAATGGCCGTCATTTTAAACGCATTTATAACGTCTTTGTTCGGCGGCCGTCGATCGTTACGATTTTTCGTAAATATATGCTCGTCGCCGGTGCTCATCGAAGCTGAAAATGAAACTAACGCGGGCGCCTATTATTCTCTATTTTATCCGTCACCGACCCTCTTTGCGCGTGTACGTACAAATAAACGTATATGCGTGTATGTTACGCGACCGACGGGCGACAGGAGAACGGACCGGTGAGCACCGCGGCGCGCAGGGACGTGTAAAAACGTATATAAATCAACGATTTCCACTTATTCTCCGACGCGTGAAAGGATACCGAAAAAGGGTACCGGGGACACTGGTGCGCGCTTATGTGCGCGTGTAAGCTCCCGATGACCGTATCGAAATAATTTATTAAGAACGCGCGCGGGCGCGTATCGTTTATTATATAACGTGCCCGGATTGATTTCAATCGTCGAGAATTTTACGACATTATTCGGTGGCTGACCAGGGGGATGGTGCGCCGGACAAAGGACTATACATTGCCGTCAGTGTTGTGTAAAACGGTTCCGCCGGATTTTCGAAAACTATCGGCTCCGTCCTGTTCGTGCGTATTAACGGGCGAGAATCGTGTCGCGTACGGTGTGGCCGTTTTATTTGCGTGTTTAAAAACACCGAAATCTGTTCGTCGTCGTCGTCAATTGTCGATTCGTGCGGTCGCGCGTGTTTGTCTTTTTTTATCGGCCGACGGTTCGTTCGAATTTCGCGTACGTCCGAAACCGGCGGCGTGACGTAAACGCGCCGATTTGGATTTGTACGAGTGGCGTTCGATCATTTCGAGAACGAAACCGTTTATCGGTTCGCGGACCGACGAGCGTCGGCGGCAATCGTCCGGCGATATTATTTTAAACGGTCGCGGCGGTAAATCTTCGGTAATTGGGGTCGTCGTCGTAGGCCTGTCGGCGTTACGCACGTACCGATTCGATTTCGATCAAAGGACGCGCGCACGCCGGAGGGGCCGGCCATCGTGGTCCCGACTACCGAGGGTCGGTGGTTTGGAGAGGGGGGGCCACGTTAACGTGGATAACGCACACTACTTCGGTGTACGTTCTATACCGGTGTTGGTCCGAAGCGAGTTTGCGTACAACGGCCGTGTCGGTATTCTTAAGAGATCGCGCTTGAGCGCGGCGTCGCTGGTGTGCCGTCTGCTCTACGGCGAGACGGATAATTACGTCACGCGACCTGTTCACCCGAAGAAACGCGCCGCGTTATGCGAACCGTTTCGTTTGTCGAGTTTCGCGACCCGTTCATATAGCGTCGCGCACACGCGTGCACTACGACGGCGCGTCGATTTTAAATTCGCGACGTCCGAATCCACGGGCGAATCGTCGTACGGCGTCGTACGAAACGAATAATTACGCGTATATTTTTCGGAAGTTCCAGTTGACCTCGTACGCGCATTTCTGTGTGTCGAAATTACGCCCGCGAAAACATCGAGCGGCGTTTAAAATATCTGCCGCGAAAATCCGCGACTGAACGTGTTCGCTTATTGGACAGACGGAGATACGTTGACGCGTCGCGTGTTTTCGAGTGGCGTAAACCATTTGGAGAGGGTCGCGAAGGCGTTTCAACGAAAACGTTTCAAAAGTGAAAACGCGCTAAAAGATCGGCGGCCAACCGGGGTTCGAACGATTGGCAGAAACGGTTAATATTGATTAGGAGACAGTTAGGCAAACGAAAGTCGGCGTCGGAATGCACGGGCAAATCGTGGTATCAGTTACGACGCGTCATGGCCCTTTCGGAAAAGCGTCGAGTACACCGCGCCGTGGGACGGTCAGGTTTCGCGGTCGCCGAAATACCGAATCGACGAAACCGACGACGAACGAACGTACCTGGTTGGAAATATACGGAATAGCTGGCGGATGAACGTCGCGAATCGTAATTATTGACGTAACGAAATTCGTTTAGTCGACCGCGGAAATGAACAACGACACCGAGCGCCTATAAACCGGTGACGTCTCGAGATACGGACACGGCGCGATTGCCTCGAATGGCGGCGCGCGAACGGAGGGAAGGCTTGGTCGACGTTCGTAATGTCGGGCGATTAAACGTCGCCGCCGTACGACTATTTGGGCGGCCGTGTAGTAAATATAGTCTCTCCGTATTCGGTACGCGCTTCTCGGCGCGTGTAAAAATCACGCGCCGGCTAATAATTTCGAAATGTAAGGACACGCTCGCGTCCCCCGAGGTCAACATTTACGCCCAGTAATCGTGTAGTAACGTACGTTTCCATACGTTCCGTATAATGACATTAGCGCGCGCATATACGGTTAGCTAAGTAGACTCTTTCTACGTAAGTACACGCCGAGTACGTGTGTATTTGACGCGAACGGTTAAAGCGGAAAGTTCGCGCTAATAAAATTGCCGGTACGCGGGAAAATATTTCGTAAGGAACGAATTCGGGTAGTTAGGGAGGGGTGAGGAAACGGCGAAACGAATCGAACGGAAACGACAACGTAACGATACGTAAATTGAGGAGGAGACCCGAAAGTAACCCGAACGCGGATATTTCCCCGGGAAATCGATTTTAATTAGAAACGCGCGGGCCGCCAATTTAATACCGAAAAGTATCCGGTCGACGTAATTACCGGGGGTGGGGGGGTTATTATAACGCGCGCGCGACCTTTTCGATTCCGACGCGTTTTATTAAAAAAAAAAAACAAGTCGTCGTTAACGGTCGGTCGTTTTAAATCTTTTTTTTTTCGCGGACCACCGAATTATCGCGTACACGGTTTTTTACGAACGGTTTTTTTTTTCGTTCGTTACCGAACGTTAGAGAATCGACGGAGCTTTATCATACTTAACTAACTACACACCTCCCCGGCCCGCGTACGAGTCGTGTAGTCGATAAATTTGAATTTATAGGCGACGTATTTTCGGGGGGAAAGCCGCAATATTTCGGGCGAAAAATCGGATATTATATTTACATAGATATATACGTAAGCTTTTAATGAAATATGTTTTTACCGTAATTTAAAATAACTACTCGCACGTTTGATAGAAATGTTTATGCGGCCCGGACGAACGAGGAGAAAAACCACGCGGTTCGCCCGTGATTTATGATTTCGGAACGCCCGCCCGGGGGCGCCCCGAATAAAATTTCGTGTAATTTATCATCGAACCATTTGTCAGGTCCGCTGTACGCGCGCCGGCATATTATTACGGGCCGACGAAATAAAACGGGGGGAAAAAAAAACTCCCCGAGACGACGTTATTTAAAAAGACGACCCGCCGTCGTCGACGATAATAATTCGACGCGCGCTTTATCGTACCCGTTTACTCGTCGTCTATCGTTACGGAATCGAATTTCGGGAGAAAAACGCTATCCGGAAACTCATTGCGCGGCTCCGTATCCTTATAAATATATATATATCGACGGAATATTTGTGTACGTTTTCGGGCGACATTTCCGCGTCCGTTCTATATGCCCCGTAAACGTATTTGAACGTGGAACGACCGTTACGTTATTATGTCTACCGCGACGTCACCGCGTCGTTTTCGTAATCGCCGTTCGCGTCGAGGCCGACGAAAACGTTTTCCCGGCGCCCGGTGGAGCCGCCGACGTCGCAACGTCCAGGTTGGGCGGATTACGTGGGTTTCGGAGTCCGGGGCCGCGATTACGGCGAATATTTCGGACGCGCGGTTGTCGCCGACGGACGAACGCGACCACCGCGTTGATTAATTTATTTGCGGTTACGCGGCGGAACGAGGACGTCGCGCCGACCGCGGTGTAATTTGCTAATTTAAGTCTTCGACCGACCGGGAGGTGGGGGGGGGCGGCCGATCTACCGGTACGTAGAAAACGTCGCGAAATCCGGGCCACCGTAAGCACGTTGGACGGACGAAGCTTATTCGTCGGCGTTGGTTACGGTCAAACGAAAATTCGATCGGGTCGGGCGTTTCGGAAACCGCGTCGTCATTTTCGTAGTAATCGCCGTCGGTTCGCGCGTAATTCTTTCCACTCGCCAAATAACGATAAAACGGGTTTTACGATTAATCGCGACCGCGGGCGGCATATAAATCGTTACGGCTCGTAATAATAATAACCGGCGAAATATATTATCGTAATATAATACGGCCTCGCCGATAATTACTAACCAAAGAGCGGCGTTACCCCTTATCCGTTGTGGCGATTTATTATCGTATACTTGTCGCGTTAATTAGTAATTCCGAACACGGCGACGAAAAAATTCCGTTTACATTTTCGCGCGCGCGCGAAGGGGGGGGCGTAAAATTCGACTATAAAATTTTAAGGGGTCCAATCAGCGGACGGGGCTTCCGTTCGCGCGTTTTACGACATTTGTTCGCGGGTCGAAAATCCGCGGACGGCGTTTTTTCGCGCGGTTCGTATCACGCTTGGTTTTTGTGGCCCGTTTACGGGTGCGTATGTGACGCGGTCAGGAGGTTCTCGGCCGTAAATAATACACGGTCGGCGCGCGTTATCCCGTAAGTTCGCGTTTCTCGCGTACACCGCCCCCGGCGACACGCGTCTCGTTCGATTCGTCGAGAATATGACGTGTGGCGATAGAAACGTCACGCGTGTCCCATTATAATTACGAAACGAAAAGTCGACGGTGTCGGGCGATTTTCGTGGGCTCGGCGTACGCGACGTTAAATCGACGAATTCGGACGACGCGAGAATAGACGGTGTCCCTCCCCCCCCGTCACCCTCGGGGAAGTTAAAAACGACAAATACCGAACGATTACCAACCGCGTGATGGTTACAACGGAGGGAGGGGGGGAGATCCTATCGAAATCGTACGTTCGCGATTTTCCGACGTAGACGTATACCGACGCGCCGTTATTACCGTTGTTTACGGACACGGACGAGAGGCGTTGTCCCGGCCCGCCGTATAACTTTGGTAATCGGCGAACTTTGCGCGCGGCGGCGTCGAGCGGCGCGTTGTAATTCGACGTGTGTCCGCGACGGCCGTCGACTACGTGTATACATTATACATACTGCCCGTCCGCGGGTATACTTTTACGCGGCCGGCCGTAGCGCGTGCCGCCCCGCACGATCCGACCGGTTCGACCGTAACGGTTAGCGTACGTAATATCGACGGCGACGGGTTGGTGGGAAAAATCGCCGGGAAAGCGATTTCGCGACGGAAAACGGTACGTACACGCCAATCGGAACGGTTTTTCGTTTTTAACTTTTGTTTTTCTTTCGTCACTTGCCGCTAAAACGGTCGACGTCCGGATTTGTCCGTCCGCCCGGATCAGCATTAGCCGTTAGTTCCGCCCGATATTTACCGGCTCCCACCCCCTCTCCCGCCGGGACTAATTCAAACGAGTACCGGACTTGGAGTCTCGTCATCGGACCGTCGAAGCGGCGGTTCAAGCTCAAAGTTCCACGATGATGAGGCGACCTTATCTAGTAGCGAAATCGTTCGAATAAACGCGCGCGCGCGTTCGTGAATTACGCGAATCGCGGAAGTTTGAAAACGCCATCGAAAGTACAACGATCGGTTAGGTTATACGAATTAAGTACATACGCGCGGACGCTCCCGACGGGGCGAAATTAAACGGTTTGTTCGTAAAGGAAAAGGACCCCCCCCCTTTGAAATTCCGATCGTGTTGACACGTACTACGATTACCGGAGACTGACACCGATAGTGCGAACGTAATCGGTGTATACACACGTACAAATTGTAATCCGGAATAGTAAATATACGTACGAGGTATATAATAACGGTAATAACGTTATAGGATACATTGTACGTGTGCACAAACGTGGGACGGAATCACTGTAAATCATACGTGGGATCGTGGGACGGTGGAGGGATTTAAAGGCGGCGACGGGAGGGCTACGCGGACGGGATTTTCGATATATTATTGTAGTCGTTCTTAAGTCTCCGCGGAGGGTCCGGCTAGAGTGTTGGGCCGGGGGAACGGCGAAAAAAGAGATTAGACGAATTCGACACGGTGTTTGTGGCGACGAATGTGTGTGTGTGTGTACGTTCGAGGGTTGGTGGCCGCCGCCGTCGACGCCGTTAAATAAGAGGGTCGGTCGCGGCGGTGGGGAGGCGAACCGCTCGGCGGAGGGTGTTAAACGAGCGGCAGATGGATTGATCCGTCGAAATGTTAATCAGATTTTTTCGGCGCGAGGGTGGTTGGTGGATACGGCGCGCGCGGTCTCGGCCGGGTTTTATCGCCCTTGTCGCGCATTTACATGTTTATGCGATTCGGAACAGACGGAGAGGAAACAATCGGGGAAACGACAACGACACGATGACTACGACTGCGACGGCGGCGCGGAGACGATTGGACGCGCGCCGGCGATTTTTAATTATCTACCGGTCGCGTACGATAATAATAACGCGCGGGGGTGTCGACGGCGCGTAATTACCGACCGATCGTATCCGGCGCGCCGCGCAGATGGCTCGGTTTTAACGTTCCGCTGCCGACCGGGCTGACCTTCCCCCCCCCGTACCACACCGGTGCCCGTCATCTTTCGCGGGCGCGACAATTACTACTACGCTCGCGCATTGTGCGGACGTTTCCGACCGGCATAGATACGGATCGACGTGATCGATGGGGTCCTAGATCGGAAATTGATAATTTCTCGGGCCGGACGTACGCCACGTACACAGGGAACCCGTCCCGGTGATTTCCGAGTTTTCTATATTCTCCCCCCCCCATCTCTACCCGCGCTCCTCTACAATTAACACGTACCGCGGACAACGCGTGATAGATCGCGCGCGGACCGATTCGCGTGACGATCGTTTCGGACGGCGAAAGCGCGCCGGGTTTTCGTCAACCGGTAGAAACAATACCGTACACGTGGCGCGGAGACGTATTTAACCGGGCGTGTCAATTCGCGTTTGACAACGAAATCGTCCCTTATCCGTTGGCCCCAAAAAAACCCTCCTATATCTAAGTACGTACGTAAATTTATCGCGCCGATCCGCGACGAAGTAAACAAAAAAACTACGTTTAGTTTCGCATTAGCTATGTGGCCCCCACCCCATCCATTTGTACGACGGCGGTTTATACGGATTCGGTTGTGAAGTACCGAATTGCTCTCCGTGTCGAGTGTCCCCATCCCCCGTCCCGAAATAAATAACGAACGTACGCGATCGTATTAGCCGGACGGTTAGTTTACCGAAACGACGGAACGATACCGAACTTCGATACCACGACCCTATTACCGTAAACGACCGGTTTTCGGTCTCTCGGGTACCTATGCGGTTTTTACTATCGTTTACCGTCGTTCGTCGACGACCGCGGCGGTGCCGTAATTGTTACGATGCTCGAGTTTCGTATCGGTCGGTGACTGCTCGTCCACATCGTTCGTCTTCGGGCGGTTCGTCAACACTGCGACGATGCCGACAGGACCCCATTACGCATACGTCGTGCGGTTTGACGTACCCGCGGCAGCGCGAGCCGGACGTGTTCGTCCCGCCGGGAACTGTCGCCGCACAGCTTTTCGCTGTCGTGCCACTACCTTTTAGTTTGGGACCGTTTCCCGTACTCGTCGACGACACCCGTGCTCGCGTGCGCCGTCAACAGGCACCGTCCCGACCACCGGAATTTCGCGGTCGCGTGTCCGTGTCGGCGTCGCGGCGTCTAAACACCACGCTAACGTAATCCGAAATTGACCGGTCCTTATCGTTTTATCGCCGCCCGTCGAATCGACGTAAACCTAATAACGTTACACGTCCGGATGAGGTTCGACGAAATATCGAAACGGTTTTCGGGGTTTATACGCGACACGTGTATCGGGGGGGAGGTTCTATCTCATCCGTAACATACGCGTACGAATACACGTATCGGCTGCCCCACGTCCGTTTTGAATAAACGACGATCCGGGTGGGATGGTCGTGAACGCGCACGGTGGTAACGGCGAACGCTACGAGTGTAGTAAAAGTACGAGCGGCCCGTCGGTATCATATATATATATATATATATATATATTACGTACGGCCGGTCGTTCACCGCCCCTGTGGCCCGGCGATCGAAAGACAACGACGAGACGACGACGTTACGTAATTTATATACGGCCGCCACTCCGATAAAAACCGTACGCGAAACAAAAAAAACACAACGGCGCCGCGATAACCGTTCGGGTTTTCCCGCGCGGCGAATTTCGAAAGTCCCGTAACGAAAGGGCCCGCGGTCTCGTAACAACGAACGCCGCGTTCATTTCGTCCGCCGATATTATTATATTGATAAACGGCTCTAATCTGGCGCGCGAAATCCGAGTTCATTGTTCCGCCGGTCGCGATCCCTTTCCTACACGCACGCGCGCCCGTGTACGCCGGAGTCGAGCGCGATATTACATCATTACGAGTTCATTTCGATTATCCGCGCCGCCGGGTCGTAAAAAAAGTTTAATATATTTTTTTATCTGATTCGGAACCGTCGCGTCGGACACCGCGACGTGCGTGCGTGTGTGTGTGTGTGTGTGTATAATACGAGGCGTACAATTTAAATGTTTACGTTCCCAACACGCATACACGCACGCACATTACGGCCGACTTTGGGGACATGTGTTATTGCGGGTGGAGGCGGGCGCGCGTGTATATAAATAATGAAACGTCCGTGGCCGCAATTGCGTCGTTGCGACCGGCCGGCGGAGCGGGGCGATTTATCTGCGGCGGCGGCGGCGGGGCGACAAAAAGGCGCGCTAGACTTTCGGCTGCGGGCGTCGCGGATCGAATCAAAACTCGGGGGAACCGCCAGATGTCACTGGGCCAAAGCCCCGCGGGTCCGGTACGGAGGTGCCAAAGAAGAATGACGCCCTTGGGACCAACGCGAGTGACGGGGCCGCGGCGGTTGTCGGTGGCGGTGTGCCGGTCGTCGGGTGTGCGCGCGCGTATCGGCGAAAAATCGACGAAACGCGCACGGAAAAAAAAACACCCCCGGACCGGCGATATAATAATAGCCTAACCGTGACGCGTGCGCGCGGAGTGGGGGAGGGAAGCTATTTTCGCGTACGACCGACCGGATGATGGAAACGAAAAACGACAACAAACAGGCCCGCCGTCAAATCGTACGCGGAGGTATTTCCGAAAGGGTTGCGCGCCCGAGTACGGGCGATTTTTTTGTCGGCGGTTTTTGTTTTTTGTTTCGTACGGCGCGCGCGTTTCGTTTTTTGTTTTTTTTTTTGTTTTTTTCATTTCGAAACGACCATCGATTAATTATTTACGTTCCGATTATAGGTCCGATCGGACGCTGACGTCAACCGAGCTACAGACGACGTGTGCCAATGACGAATCGGCTTTGCGCGGCGGTTTCCCGCGGAGTGGCCTCGATTATAACGGAAACGAAAAAACCGTTTCGGAAATGGCGAATTTTTTTTATTATTTACCCGAATTTTATTCGTCCGCGCCACCGAACGGGCCGAAGGGCTTTTTCCGTCTTCGACGTCTTTTACGTACGCGTTCGACGGTTCGGTCCCGTTTTAGACCGAGAAAATTATTCGTTACACTCGCGTCGGTTTACGGGATCGGAAGAATGAGCGGAATGAAACGCGCGAAGAGCGTCCGGTAAAAGCGACAACGAAAACCGTCCGGGAACGTTGCCGGAGCCCCCATCCCCCCCCAAAAAAAAATGGATATTCCTCCGAGTCGACCGACGATGGAACTGTCCACTCGCGACTACCATCCCGGACGTTTACGGGAAACCGAGACGAAAATTGTTTTCGGCGCGATCCCGGAACGATATTCGTCAACCGGCCTCGCGAAACCAACCGATATCCCGACGTAAATTCGTTCCCGTCCGTTCAAGCGTCGTTACCTGGGATTATTTAGGTCCTATCCCCCAACCGTCCGTCCACCGCGCACGTATATCGTCTCGGCGAATCGCGACAATTTCGAAAACAACAGTTATCGTTACGTCACGTCGCCACGTTATCGCGGTACTTTGTTGGCGGACTTCTACGCCGGCGCCGTCCGACAAAGACAAGTATTTACGTTTACCGACGAAAGAAACGACATTTCGTAATCGTATATGGGACAACGACGGTGGCTAGAAACGTCGGCAAACTAGCCGACCTGCATGCACGGACGTGCCGACGGATCGGCCGGTTTATACGCACGTAACCGGCGTGACCGATAGGCGGATTTTCGTTTAAATTCGCCCGGACGACGTTTCGAAATTCGACGGTCGCGCTTAAAAAGTACGAAAAAAACGACCGTTATTACTAACGACAAATCGTCGTCGTCTAACGGAACGACACGATTACGATTATCAATCGGTTACGGTCCGTAGTCGACCAATTTTTATAGACGCCCGGTAAAATAATTTACCGGTATATTTACTCGCGACGCCGATAAAACGACGGCGATGATAATATGGCGGCGTCAATATAACGAGTCCCGGGGTGGCGTAAGAATCGTTAAAACGTAACGAAAAGGGTCGCGCGGGGGGGCCAAAAGGGTGGTCACTCGAAAAATCGTTTCGGCGGCCGCCGTATAACAACCGTACCAATTTTCGAGTACCGGACCGAAATTGGACGAAATCGAAAACGTCCACTCGAAATTGGTGGTCGAATGGTGCGCCGGGGAACGGACACCGGGCGACCGATCGCGTTCGGGCAAGGAAAACGAGCGGCCGAACTACCGACTATGGGAGCGTCGTACGCGCGCGAAATAGGCGACCGCGGGCGGAGTGGATCGGCGGCGAGGTCCGACTTACACGGTCGGCCGACTCGCGTTACCGAACAACGGACATGTCCGTTACGATCGGCGGGGTAATTATTATTATAGGCTAACGTAACGACAACGAGACGCGCCCTGCCCCCCCCTCCCTTGCGCGTGATAACGACCGTTTAATGGGGCACGGTATTAGTGGTGGTGATGTTGGTTGGTTGGGTGGGGGGTACCGCGGATTTTTCGTGTCTCCCCCGTCTGTCCGGACAATTTCGTAACGGCGAACGGGCGGGAATTATCCGACACGTACGTTCACTAGTCGGCGGCGTCCCCGCGTAATTATAGACGCACGCGCGGAAAACCCGTAATGTGTTCTCCGTCCGGGTGAGGGGGAGCGGGTGAGAGGGGAAACAATTTTCGTCGAGTTTTTATATCGCGTAGAGGTAACCGAGAAACGCCTAACCGTAATCACGGCGACGGCCGAACAGGTTTACACGCCGCCGCCGCCGGCCCGTCTCATTTTCCACCGGCCGAGACGGTGGAAACGTCCGCGAACACGCGCGTAAACAGTGCCGGAACGACCGACACGCAAGTACCGTCCTTAACCGAACCGTAGCTTCGCGTAATCGTCGGGCGATAAACCGTTCGTTCACCGGCCGGTAGTGTAAACGTACGGACGATTTTTGTGGCGTAAACGCGCTTTTCACGGCCTCGGTGTTCCGATCAGCGATTGGACCGGCATCGATTGCGACCGAAATATACTCGCGAAAAACCGTTTTCAACCTTTCCCGGTGTCGTCACCAACTCGGCGTAATTGCCCGTGGGCGAGAAAAAACGATTAACGGGAATTCGTCGTCGGCACCGTCGTTTTATCCGTACTCGTAAGCCACGATTCGTTCCGTAAGTCGTGAACGGAACAAAATCGTCGCGTCCGGCGCCCCGGGAAGACCGCGTGGTACCAATATTCACGCGCAAAGTACGGCCCTCCCCGTTCGGCGCGGATTTTCGTTGGACGCGTAAACACGGAACGGTGTATACCATTACCGTGGACGCGGTACGGTTACCGCGCTTCGTGCGGCCTCGATCATTTTGTGAACGAGTCCGCCGGTAGCGTGAGACTGCCCGTGTCACGTTTCCCACGGAGCAATTTCGCTCCGGCAAACGGTCGTGCGATCCCGCACGATGGGAAAACACGTTTGTTTACGTTACCGGAGCTCGAAGCGTTCCGGAACTTGAGTAGGGAATTGGAAACGTCGGCGAAAACGACGGGAGAAGTGGCGTGCGTGTTATCGGACATTTCGCCGAAACGATAAATTCACGGGCAGGCTATTAGCGTTTCTTTTTTTGTCGTAATTAAATGGCGCGAGATGTACTCGAAGTCGAAATAAAAAACGCGGCGGCGATTGTCTAAAAAAAACGATAACGGAACGAGAAACTTTTCCGGAATCGAATATTTCTGGCGAAACGTTCCGCTTTTCGGAGCGATTATCGGACATCGGCGTCCCGGGATGTTCCGCTTCTCTAGTCCCTTTACGTTCAAAAGTGTCCGCGGATTTACCGTTTCCGTTTTATTCTCGTTGCCGTCCCGGGCGCGACGCGAAACGTCGTCCGGATATTTTTCCGTAAGTCATTAGCCGACAATTTTCGCGTAAACACTCTCCCCCGCGAATAACGCGCGGTTTACCGTTACGAAACGGGCGCCGTCGATCGAAATAATATAAACAAAGAGGGACGACGAGTTTATTACGTTTTTGGGAACGAACGTTGTTTACGTAATGATTCCGCGAACGTTCCGGGACACTCGAAAAACGAACAGGTGGCGGTCGAGTGGGGGGCTTGGTTTTCTGCCGTACGGTTAATAATAATAATAATACGTACGCGTATGGCCCGTTTCGCGAAGACGATTTCGCGCCGCGCCGACGTTATCGTAACGCCGCGTACATTTTCTCGTACGACGCGAGGTTTAATTATAATAAACGCCCCGCGGTTAATTATTATACTCGGCGTCCCCGCCATCGCCTTACCCACTACCTTCTATATATATATATATTTGTATATACGGTGGTGTATATAAAGACGGTTTTACGACAATGTTACGTACAAACACGAACGCCGCGCACCACCACCAGCGCAGCCCCCGTGTCGTCGTCGTCGTCGTCGTCTTTATTACTCGTCGTTGTCTCGCGTATAACGGTGCCGGGACCAGGCGTGACGGTGGGTGGCCTACGTGCGCGTCCTTAATACGAGCTACATGCAAATAAGGTCTTAACGGTCTAATAATCGTGTGCCGCGTAATTGGCTATGCAAATGACGTATATAATACACTTAGGAGACACGCCGCCGTTCTGGCGACTTCTGCACGGGGCTGGTTCATTCGCCGTTCACGCACGCGCTACCCTGCCCGCCGCCGCGGCGCCGTATAAACGAAATACGGCCGAATCGTCGGCCCTGGTGCGCCTTTCCCGACCACATCCCCTACCCCGGACGACCCCGTGACGCGGTAACCCCGAATACCGTCCGTTTCGCCCGTTACCGTAGTCGCGGTTACGTTTGTCCGTTTCGGCGGTTAATTCGCCGACCATCGGCGAACGACAACGACCGCCGGACCCAACGTCGGTTACTCGGCGTGCCCGCCTCCGGGTATTAACTTCACCCGAAGTCCAGCAAAGTCCGTGGACGTTATCGCGATAATGTACGCGAACGTTTTAGGCGCGCGAGAAAACGTTCGAACGGAGCGCGGTGGCGGATACATTTCGCCGTCCGGTCGTGACGTTTTCGTCGTTTTTTTTTTTACGCGGGATTCGAAAACGAAAGATTTTATTTACGAAACGTAGACGGCGGGCGGCCGGACCGCCCGTGTACACCAAAAGACCAGCGACGGTTTGGTGTTTTCGACATTTCGTTCTCGCGAACACGAATCGGCCGCTGTAAACAACGATACTCACTCGCGCGGTCGTCTCGCGTTACGCCGTTAAGTAAGGGTGTCGTGTACCGCGACCGGTCGTTAACGGGGGTGTTTTTTCGCGGACCACCCGCCCGGGGGGCAATTTTGTCGGTTATTGAATGTTGTCGACGACGCTTTCCCATTCAATCACGCGCGCCCGATCGTTTCAATCGTCCCGAACGGCCAACAATCGCCGAATGCCGCGTGGGTCGATTGTCGTTAACCGCGGTTCGGTAATAGTGACCGGCCGGGTCGACCGATCGCTGTAAATACCGACCGGTCGACGAACGTAATCGACCGTGTTCGTCCGTCCGGTCGAGCGGACGTTTCGCGTTACTCGCCCGTCGATCGCATTGTGTACTCGCGAACGTTTCGGAACTACGCCGTAAAAATGATCGTTAATCGTACGAGCGCGGCCGACGGTGGCCCGAAACCGCCGGGATACGTAACGACGCGTACTCGAATATCGGACGGGCCGGCGTACGAAACCGGACACGGGCGCGACATTTTTAACGTCTCCCACTGAGACACGTCGTTTCGGGCGAATACAAATCGCCAAGCGTCCAATCGTAGTTTATCCTAAAATAAATAATACGCCGCGTCTCGTTTCAATTAACTTCGAAATCGGCGCAATACGCGCCGTCCGACGTCATATATCTTACCCGTATTTGTAGGAGGTGCTGCTGCTGCTGCTGGTGGCGGCGGCGAGGGGGCTGTCGTTGCGTTCACGACGGTACGTCCGTAGAGGCGTTAGTAAAATAAATTGAGTTTTCAATTCCTTTCGGTGCCGTCGTCCGCTTTACATCATCAGTCATCCCGAGGCGTCATCGTGACAGTGGACCCCCTCTCGATTGATAATTTCGTCAGCGTTATCGCGTCGTTCATCGGTCGCGCGCGCGGACGCAATAATAATAAGTATCGTTATTAAATGTCCCGAAGAAATTGTACGCCGCTATCAGCCGCCCGAACGTGTCGTAACGTTGGCTATTACGTATTTTCAATCGTTCACCCACCGCGTGTTCCGTCGCCAATGTCCGTGTTACGTTCGTTCGACGGAAAACCACGTCGCGCGTTTTACGCCCCTTCGCAGGGTGGTTGGTGGGCGGGTGGGGGTGGGGGTGGCGCTACGGATAGACACGGGAGAGAACGTAACTCCTATCGATCCGGTTACGCGCGAATCGTCGATCGTCGCCTAATAAGGGACCGAATGGGTTCAGTGGTGGACTGTGATCTGGTGGCGGGCGCGAAAACGTGTCCGCGACCAACAAAAACGTACGGCCAAAGTACGGTAAACTTTATTTGTAAATAAGCGGGACGCGACGAAATAATAATCGGCCGGTATCTTATTCAATACGACTAACGTTAACCGCGTGTATCGGACGAATACACAAACGCTTCGTCGGTGGACGGGCGACGACGAACTGGCCGTTTTCCTTCGTCGTCGTACCACGCACGGATTTTGTTTTTATAATATATAAAACAAACTAATACCGTCGCGCTGTTCCCAACAGTCGCGGACCGACGCCGTAAACGCTATATGTTCTTTGGCCGCCGCCGGGGCTCGTTTTTTTAACGGGCGCGTCGGGGCACGTTCGCGGACGGTACGTAAAACGGAATTTCGTGCCGACGAACCGTCCCGTCCCGTACCGCGGGCCGAAAGAGCCGTGCGCGTCCGTCGAGATGTACGGATTGCGGATAGCGAGATCATTTTCGCGCTCCAGCGCGCGATTTCGGCATAAAGGGTTGCCGCGTTTCGATTAAAAACTTTTACGGGACGATTTGCCGTGCACACGGCGCGCGCGCTGTGTCCAATTATTTTTTCGGGACCGGTGGTGCGCCCTCGAAGTTTTCGACGACCGACCGAATATAAAATATACCGTCAGACACGGCGCGCGCGCGCGCGCGCGAGGGATCGTGCGCCAATTTTTTGATTGACAGCACGGAAATTAACTCGGCGTATACCGAAGACGGTGGCGGCGGCGGCGTTGCCAAGGCGAATTCATCATTCCGACCCACCCCCTCTATCTATACACACCCGCACACACGCGTTGCCGGCTTAGCTGTCGTCGTCACGCGACGAATTCGAATATAGGCGTCCGTCGAAAAGGCCAGCCAGCGCGTTATTCTCGGCCACGTTCCGAATTGTTTTCGCGCTTTCCTATCGAGAACGTAAGCGCGAATTGACGAAATTAGAAAAAACACTCGGCGAAATTACCCGCGGCCGTTTCGATTACACGGCACGCGTACGAGGAAACGATTTTTCGACGTACGGCCCCGCGGCGTTGTACGCCTTCGTAGGCGAGTATCGATTGAAAAGTCGACGCAATTTGTGGGCCGTCGCGCGTACGCCCAACGCGAGCGAGCTCGCGGATTAAGGGTAAGTGGTGGTGGGGGAGGGAGGGGACGAGGTTTTTTTTCAGAGGGGGGCCCCACTCCGTAAGCCATTGATAACGCGAAAGAATGGACTCAGTCACGGCGTGTTCGCGCGTCATTTGAATACGTTATCGTACTCCTGGCTAACTTCGTGCTAACCACATGACTACCGCGGAAAACGAATTGAAACGGCGCGCGCGGTAAAATTGTCCAAAATTACGAGGCCGACGTAAGTACGACGTCCGGTTAACGAGTGGTGGAGGGGGAGGAAGCGACCGGAATCGACACGCTCCGGAATACGTATAGGACCCGTTTACGATCACGAACGGCGATTCCGTAACGTCGTTTCGTTTTAACGACACGCGAAACAATATTCTCAACCGTCTTCGCTGACCGTATTAGAGGTTTCACTTTCGAATCGCGTATACGCGCGTTAACGTCGTGAAACCTATCGTAAACGCTCGTTGGCAGGACACGACGAAATGACATACGTCACGTGCCTTTACCGACGGTAATCTCATTCGCGGCCGACGTTTGCCGCGTCACGGTTTTGTCGCGCGATCGATCCGTGAACCCATCCGTCGCCGGACCGACCGTCAACCTCGTAATCAAGCGCGCCGTCGTGTTCGCCAATATTTACGTACGCCATTATCGTCGCGCGGAATACGTACGGGTTGTTTTTTTTTTTATCCCGAGTCAATTACGCTCCACTCGTGGGCACCGGGCCGTAAAAAACCGTTAACTCCAAAATATCGATTATCGGTATCGTATCGTACTTTAGCTTGGCCGGAAGTACGCGTTTTACTTAATTTCCCGTACTTTACACGGCGTTATCGATTTCGTCGGGGCAACAGATGTTTGCCGACAATTACACGCGCAATATATAACGCCCCGCGGTTGTCGGACGGAGGCACTTTTCCGGTAGTGAACTCGCGGCGAACGCCACCATTTAACCTAACCGACGACGTTAAAACGTTTTTGTTTTTGCGTAATCGTTCGCAGACCTTTTACGCGAACCGCTTACGGGGTGTGACATTCCGTGAACGGTTCAACGGAATCGGTCCAAGACGACGTTCTGGACGACGACGAGTGGTGAACATCGAACGAAGAGTTTCGTGTTGACTGACGATACCGGGACACGAAATGATATTTTGAAGTAGACAATTGTTCGAAGTAAACAATTGGACCGGTGATTTGTTTTCCTATTCGGCGGCACTCGTTATTCCCGAGTTTCGAGCGAGAAAACGGGATCGACGGCGTTCGGTTAGTCCCTCCGAAGTGGCCTAGCCGACGAGGTTTTAGGGATACCGGGAGACGCGTTTGGGAGAACCGTACGGCGGTTGGTGGGTACTTTGAAGGGCGTACGGTGTCGCGCGAGTCGAATGGGGACTGTTGTTGATGAACGCGTCACGGGGAACGTTTCGGATCAGACGTGACTGTGAACCGAAGAACAGAGCGGGCCGACGCATCGGATTAACGAAATTCGACGCGCGGCCAGTAATATTTTTTTCGTTCGTCCGGCCGGCCCGTTCGGGATCAACAGATTTCTGCCCTCCACCACCACCGACGCGCTGCCCACGTACCGTGGAAACATAAGGTCGCGCGTCGGGGCACCGCCGAACACGTTTCCGATACGCGCACAATTACGGCGCGTGTGTGCTACGTTGGACGGTTAATAAACGTTATTACCGAGCCCGCGTTTAATATGGTTTATAACGGCGGTGTGGTAATCGTTTTCCAACGCGGTGACAGCGACTAATCGTATCCCGCGACGCTATTTATTATTATTTATTCCCCTCCCCACCGCCACACGTCCCGATCGCCTAACCGGCCGGCGCCGCGAGAACCAATTGAGATGTCAATCGGTGATAACCTCTCGGTCGGATGGAAGGAGGGGCGGCCATCGGCGTCTCTGTCGTCGCCGAACGATTCGATCGGATACGCGCGCGCGCGTGAGAACATTTCTTTATACAAGTCGGCGTCGGCGGGAGGAGCAGGAGCGTTCGTCTGGCGACAATAAGCGTATTTTTTTTTCGATCGAACCGCGCGTGCAAAACAACGGTTTACGGTTCGGCGAAAATAAACCCACCGAGTTTCTAGCAACGAGCCGCTAAACGATTCCGGTATGCTTTTCGTATGGTTTCGCGAGCGTTCGAACAATGGGCGGCGGGCTCGGTTTTTCACTCGCGCCGAAATCTATCGCCTACGGACGTCGTCGTCGTATCGAATTCTCTTCGAAGCGCGACGTACGCAACCCCATCCCTTCCTCCGTTCATCTATCTATGTCACATATCTATCGGTCAGTTTCTGACTGGCGTTCGCTAGGAACGATCCGAACATTTTTAATTTCGATTGAATTCCGGCAAAACGTATTCCCGTAGAAAACGTCGACGGAATCGAAGATTAATTTCGAAACGAAAAACGACCAAAAATAAAAAATAACAATTTGTACGAAACGAGACGAGTTATATATATATATACACGTATTTATTATCGAGTCACGCCGCGCGAGATAATAGTGATTTATTACGAACGGCTATGTAATACGCGCTCGTAAATAAAACGTATAGCTTGGTAATTGCGAGTTACGTCGGCCCGGACGTTTTATTTATTAACGAATCGAAAACGATTCGTTCGCGTTAAATATCGTCGTCGAATTTACGATTTAATTTGCGAATCGTGCACGCTCGTAAATATCGTCCCGCGTTCCGGCCGTCCGTATTGCCTGGACCAGTTCCGCGAGAATCCAATCCAAAAACACTCGGGGGGGAAACGGTACGAATTCCGTTCGGTCCTCTATCGACCGTACCGAGTTACGGACGGATGAACCGGCCGAGCTATAAGAAAATCGTTGCCACGATTGCCTACCGTATATACCAATACGTGATCGGCGGACACCCCGGGACATTTGTCGACAATTTACCGTAAAAAACAATACTGAAAACGTATTTTCGCGCGGTATACCGAACGAATACCGCGCGGATATTGTCCGATCGACCGTTTCATAAACCACGAACCGTGTATGTACCACTGCCCCGGTCACCGTACGCGTTCACCTCGCGCGTTATTCCCCCCCGATACCTGTATCGGAATACCGTGACCAACGCGATTATGTCGATAATGGCCCAACCACAGACGGCGGGCTTTCTCGCGTTGTTTACTTCCCCTTTTATTACGCGCGCGCTAAAAACAAAAACGTATAATCCGCGCCGACGCGCCGCCGTTCCGGGCACTCTAATCTAATCTAACCATGTCGATTTACTATGCGCGGAAACTTTTCTAATTTCCTAACCACCCGGCCACGGTGGCGGCTTTCGCCGGAACGACGACGACGACGACGACAACAGCGACGTAATCGTACGCCGGGCAGATAAGGACGCGAGGGGTGGATCGTACGCCGTATTTCACTCGGCGTTTACGATCGTCGTCCGCCGCAATACGTTTTCGTCCGGTCCCCGAATTGATCGCGGCCGGGGGAACCGGTAACGGATAAAATCGCCGACGTCGATTATATATATATAATACGAACGGTGGGACAGGTTTCCGGGGTACATAGTTTGCGAATAAACAAACGCGCCAACTCTTTGTCGGACCGCAACCATCGTTTTGCGTTCGCGGACACCGTAACGATATCGGTAAAATCCGACCGCGGTTTTGGAAACGCTCGTCGAAATATTACACGTTCGCGCCGTAGCTTGTTCGCGTCGATCCGGAGGCACCGCCTAAAAAAAAAAAAGACGCCAAAGATGAAAGAAAAAAAAAATACCGTTCTCGTTTGGCCCGTTGATAAATCACCCGAAGCCTCCTCCTCTGCAGGTACACGGGTACACGCACGCACGCACGCGCCCGCGCGCACATATTATTTCGATTTGATATCTTCATTATTATTGTTATTATCATTGACAGCCGAGACGGATTCAATTCCGCGGCACCGTTTCTGCAACAAATCTATAACGCCGAAATGAAAACATCGCCGACGTTAATAGAAATGTCCGTGTTATTATTGTTTAGGCGCGCGGAGCGGTGCGCGCGGCGGGGAAAAAAAAGTCATTATCGTTATTTTTTTCATCACTCGCTTCACGGGTGTCTCGCTGTAAATCCGATCCACACAATGGAAAACAATAATTTTCGGATTTTTTTTCTTCGAGGATTCTTTTTTTTTCTAGTGTTATTTTTTCAACGTTACTACAAACACGTCGCGCGTATCGTACACACACGATGTATACCCTCCAGACGGTCGTCTTCAATTTCCGTTTAGGGCCGAACATAAATCAACCGATCGGTTTTTCTATACACGTATACACATTCGTCGGCGAGACGATCGCTCCCGATCCCGGCGGCGTCACCGAGATCGGTCACCCCTCCGGGGGTAACCATAACGCGCGTGGCGTATCGTGAAACTAATACCCGATTTTCGGGTAAACAATGGTTTTTCGGTGAGTACACGGGGGTATATTTTTTTTTTTTTTATCGCGTCGATATAACTCGAAATTCGGGCCACGGCGACGAGCGTTTAATGGTGTGTGGGGGGGGGGTTATTCGAAAATCACCCGGAGCGTCCGTGTGTACGCGGTGCACGCCGTACACGATACACGGACGTCGTTCTGGACGATTATCGCCAGTGTTTGTCCAAACGGTTTCGAATATCGGCGATTTTCGCGGCTCGAATATTATTCGTACACGTTCCGAACGGAATTCTAACCGTGTACAGACGGCGGGATACGAAAACACACGTTTACGACCGACGAAAAACGCGATAAAATTATCCAAACGCGTCTTATTGAATATACGACGCCGGCGTTTTTCATTGTCCGCGCGCAACGGAAAACGTACGCCGCTGAAACCGAGCCGCCAACGCGTAAGTTCGCCCGCCGACTTTGTCCGATCGACTCCGGGGGGACGACGAATAATCGTAAGTTTAGCTTCCAAAACCATCAGAAAACGCGACTTCACGTACGTTCGGGCCAACGTACACGGTCTGAGCCGAACGGCGCGTTTCTATCGCGAAACGACCGATTACGGCTGACCCCGTTCGCCGCCACCGCAAACGAACGCCAGTCGTTTACGTTCGCGACGTGTTCGTCGTTAAATCGACCGGCGTTTATTTCGTAAAGAGATAAATACGCGCCGACGGGCGCGCGTTTATTACGCGGTGTTAATTTCGTAAAAAATTACGCCGTCGACCGTGTCCGTAAATCGTGATTCGCGCGCGAGATAGAGTACTCGAACGACGATTTTCGCGTAACCGTTCGCTCCGTCCGTCTATCGTTCGATATCGGAACGCGCGTCGATTGTTGGCAAAATATCCGCGAAAACCGTGGCGTACTTAGACGCGCATTTTGCGGCGGTGGTGGTGGGGAGGAGCGGTTTAATTTTTAAACAAATTAATCCGGCGAACCTAACGAAACGTATTATAAACTTTAATCGATTATTCGTGTTTAACGAACGCGTTATATTATAAACGAAGTTTAAAAAAAAATTTTAGTTTTTCGTTATTATTGACCGAAAAATTTACGTCTGGTAAGAAATTACATTTTCCTAAAAATGCCCCCCCCCTCCACCGGTTAGTACGCCACTGGCCGGCAGACCTGGACGACGACCACTGACGAACATCCCCGACTGTTTTACACATTGGTTCCGAGGGAGTGGATCGAACTTTCGATCGATCGATCGTTTATTAATAGTATCGACGGTTAAACCAAAAACATACGTCTCGTAAGAAATTAATTTTTCTTAAAAATGTTCGGCGGGTAGGGTTCGAAAACATCTCCGGTACGGCGCCGTAGTTGTAAATACGACGCGATCGAAAGTGACTTACCCACCGGGACCGAGTGGTACTCGCTCGCGGTAAAAATTCGGCGCGCGTCAATTTTCGTCGTCCAAACGTCGGCAACACCAATTTCGAATACTCGACGCGTTTCGTCCGTATATCGATCGCGGCCATCCCTCCGTTATTATTAACCACGGAAACTATCGTCCATTTCGCGCCGTACCGGCGGTAATTTCTCCGTCCTAATCGTTATACGGCCGGTCCGTCGGGTAATATTTTCGCAGTACGAACCGAGGCGCGTGTTATAAATACGGCGATTTGGCGGGTTTTTTTTTTTACCGCGCGTTCGCCGAACCGCCGGACGGGCGATTAATTCGGCCGGGAAAACAAAACGGTCGTGCGTTGGGGCCCGTCGGACAACGGTGGTTGGCTCGAGACACCGTTGAAACGTTCGACGGTACGGCCGGTCGCGGTGCCGACGAGAAACCTGACGCACATTTCGTATAGCCGACTAGGATTGGCGGCAATCGGGCGCGTTCGGGAACGATAATCGACAGTGTTGTCCGTTCGCGGATATCGTAATCAGCGCCGCCGACGTCACCGATTGGTGGTGGTGACGGGGGAGGGTTACCGTCGTTGATCGTCGACAATTACGAACCCCGCTCGAGCGATTCCTCCCGCGCGCACAATATTTCACCCCCAAAGCTCCCGTCCTGTCCAGTTATATTCGGAACGGTTCTAAACACGGCCCGAGTATTATACGTCCGCGGCCATCGCGTATCATTGGTGGTAGAACGTGATAGCCTCCTCCTGTCTACCGCGAAGGTCTCGCTTGAGTTCGGCTATACCCGTCACCGGTGGTAATCATCATTAATATATATATATATATAATCCGACCGAAATGACCGAATAACATAATAATAAACACGCGTATAAAATACACGAAACGTTTTGGTGTTTCTCCTCCTCCCCCATCAACCCGTTCGACCGGTACACTAGCGTGACGCGCGTCCGTAATTAAAAAACCATCAACGCCTTAGTCGGCGTAATAATGGTACGGCGAGAACGGCCAGATACTGTTCGAGAGTGATTAAATACGCCGAACCGTGAAAAAAACGGATAACGTTACGCGAAACTGGCGGACGAGAGGACGCGCGCCCGTTGAAAACGGCACACGGCCGATGAGCGTTAGTCGCGCCCGATACATTCGGCGCCCGGTCGTTTTTTAAACGCGCGTTATTCCGAACGAAACGGATATACCCGAACGGTGTTCGGACAACGCGTGTTATTAAAAAAAAAAAAACCGATACTTAAAACAATACGCTCTCGGCGTTTCGCCGTTATTGTTTCGTGTACGCGCCGCGGCGTTGTGTCGCGCCCGTGGTTAGAGGTTACCTACACACCGTTCGTTCTTTTTGAACATAAATTATCGCGAACGAAACTAGGAAATTTCGGATATGACGCCGACGAATACGTACGTTTTGTAAACGATACCGGTACAGTTTGTCCGGTATTTTCGTGAATTTTCAACGGGGCCGTACGAGAGAGAGAGAGTATATATACGCCGGCGGCGGCGGTTTTTAGACAGCTGCTAGTAGAGAAACGCCGGGCACGGTGCGCGGCCGAGGTCATTAAATACGCATTTAAGGCGATCTAATAATTAACGGCTTGTCCGACGCTAAGACGGCTTTATTTATGTCTCTATTAAGTCGGTCGTAAATATAACGACGAGTAACCGCGGAGGATATGTTTAGTACGCGTACGTTTTACCGGTCGTTCGTTTTTTGTTCTTTTCGCCGCCGTCGCTTGTCGCCCGAAATACACCTCCTAATACGCTATTATCATTATCTTACACCTTGAAAACGACCGTATTATTAAAAAAAAAAAAAAAACGAAATACCTCTCGAATAAAATTGCCGAGAAACAGCGGATCCGAGTGCCGTATATATGCGCGCGCGCCGTTCAAAAATGTCGTCTCGATTTTTCAAGTTTTTGTGTTTATACGTACACCGAGTGAACCGTGTTAACTATCCGTTGTTCGACGCGTAACCCTTCGGACAACCAAGCCCCGCCGGTCGCGGGTACGAACGGCGAAAAACCGGTTCGTTTCGGGTAACGCTGGTGACGGCGCGTCGACGACGATCATTGTACCGACTTTTCGGCCCGAATTATCGTCGACGACGGATATTAGAAAATCGTTTTGGACGGCGCCAACGTCGTTGTACGAAGTTCGACCGGGTCAAGCCACGCGTACGGCGGCTAATCGGCGTGGCGTTGCGAAACGGCGGCGCGAAATCGGCCGCGATTACGTAATCGCCGTATCGAAAAACGCCCGTAAACCTTCGACGAAACGCAACCGACGACGTCTGACCGTTAAAATGACGCGTACGTCGGTTGTTCGGGAAAGTTTATCCTTTTCGTTCGGTAACTCTCTCGTTGCGGAAAAACTCTTACCCCCGTTCGTTTTCTCCGACGTTTATTCGGCGTACGCGTATATATATTTTTATTTTTATATTTTCGTGTACCCCGGAGAACGTTTTCTACAACCGTAATAAATAATTCCGCGTCGATACATGCGCGTCGTTTCGAAAACTTTTTTTCGAATACACACCCGCGCGCGTGTATATATAAACGTATATTTAGGCGACGTAATTCGCGTCGAATTTCGGGATTGAAAATCATTTTACGACCGTCGTCGACAAATTTATTACACGGCTATATATCTATATATACGAAAATCGTTTCGTCGTTGTCCGTCATTCGATCGTCGCTTATCTACGCGGACGTGTCGACCGAGGGGCAACAAATATTATACGTTCGTCGTTCTCGCCCATTTCGCGCAACCGAACGTCGGCCAACGCGTCCACCTGCGGACTCGCGCGAGCATTGTTGATATTTATGTTGGCCGTTAACCGGCGACGGATAAACAGAACAACACCGGAGAACCGACACGGAGCGGGTGGTGGTGGTGTCCTTTTGGTGCACGACCGACCGCCGCCGTTTGGCCGACGGAATTGATCGATTCGGTTCCGAAGTGTTTCCGCGTGCTCCGTGCAACGGCCCCAGAAATGGCGCCCACGCGATTCGCTCGTTTACCGTCCACGAAGGGAGGACGGCCGGACGTACGGGATTGGAAAACTCGTCGCTAGCGCTGCTGGAATAACACGCGTCGAACGAACGGAGATCACGTCTGACGTTTTCTCGAATCGTTTCAAATAAATCGTCGAACGCGAAAAACACGGGTCGACCGAATCGTTCTCGTGGTTCAAATCGTCGCGTGAACGTTACGTTTCTTCGCGTCAAGTGACCGGCAACTTTCCGTACCCGCTTACGGCCGTGAAGTGTCCAATCGGGTGCCACGCGCGGACGGGTCTGAAAGGTTCGATGATAGCCCGAGCGTCAGTCGCCCAGACCAGTGGCGTACTTAGACCCGAATTTCGGGGCGGGGCGCTTATTTTTAAATAAATAAATCGGACGACCTTAACGAAACAAGACGCGTTAAAAGCTTTAATAGATTATTAATTATTAACGAACACGTTATAACGCGTATTTGAATATTTTAGTTTTTCGTTATTATCGACTAAAAATATACGTCTGGTAAGAAATTAATTTTCCCTAAAATTCCTCCTCCCCTCCCAGCCCACCGTCGAAGGTACATCGCCATTGGCCCAGACCGTCGTCCTGGACGACGACTGACGAACATGCCCGCGCGCCTACTGTTTACTTTGGTTCCGAGGGAACGCGGATCGCTACGAACTTTTACCGTCCTAAACGATCGATCGGTGCCTTAAAGTTCCCGAGACGAGTGTTCGAAGGTAAACATCCGACGTGGTGCGGCGCCACGAGACAAACGGCAATCATCCCGGGGGCTACGACGACCGGCCGTCCCGTATTTCGCGCTCACCTCTACGCACACCGGTCCCCGAATTTTCGGCGCGGGAGACGGACGCCGGGTTCGCGGCGACGGAAACAACGCCGTCGGGAGAACCCCGCGGTGCACCTGGTACGTAGACGCGCGCGTTGGCCGAAAAGGCCGAAACTTGAATAACGCGGACGTTCGTTGTCCGCGTCGATTGTTTTTTTTTTATGACGAAATTACGTACGGTTCTCCCGGCCCGCCGTCAATTGTCGTCAATCGCGTCCCGGGTCCGAACGTACTTTTTACGTCCCATTTTCTTCTATCCGAATAGCCGGTCTCGTCCCTTCGAAAAAATATAATTACCCGTCGTCCGTCGCCGAACCGGTGGTGTCCCGTATGGGCGAATTGTCGAGACGACGTTCTGTTCGTCGCTAATTGTCGCTAGGCCAATACCGCGCGCGTTTTTATTTCTCGCTTTCTCCGCCGCACTAGTAAAAGCCGAAGCGCGCGTTTTTCTAATCCGCGCCCAAAATATATCCGTACGACCAAACGACGAACGTAAACGTACGTCCGTTCAAACCCGAATTACCGTTTTAACGGTTCGAGTTGCGTGGAAATTACGACGGGGAGTGTGTGTGGGGGGGTGTTTTATACGCGACGATTTAACGGTAAAGTCGTTCGGCGTGCGAATACGCGACGAATACGGCGGAATTCGCACGGCCGGTCGACGATAATGTCGAGGGAAGAACGTAAGCGAATTCCGAATCGGGCGAAACTCGGCAATTGTCCGGGAAACGGAACATAATACACCGGCGACGTGGTGCGCGTAAACGGGCGTTAATTTATCGCGGGCCCGTTGTCGTTGAATTCCGCTCGTTTTCGGGACGATCGCGGCGTAATTTCCAATCGTTTCCCCTCGGCCGCCGCCGTCGTAATCACGACAGTAGTTCACGGCCGTGGTACTCTACGCGGCGTGTATATTAAAGCGCGCGCGCGCGGTTCGGCGAAAATCGTTATTACGCAATAATTGGATTCGGGGACATTTCCATTTAGAAGTGTAACAACGATAATAACAATAATAATAATCGGGTCCCGGAGGATTATTGTTGTTCGCGGGGATCGCCGTCGGTTTCCATTACGGCATGTAAATCCTGCGCAGCTCGCCGCCGCCGCCGTCCGTGATTTGTGCGGGGATATCACGCGCGCCGGCGTCCCGTGTCGAGGGAACGATATCTCTCTCGTTTCCTCTCTCTTCGTCGCGCGATATTTATATATATATGCGTGTGTACGCCCGATAATGGCTGCGGGAGGAGCGGTAGTTTGTTCGTTGTTCGACCGTTGTTTCCACCCGTCCTTTCGCTTTTGTACGTCCTACGTACGCTTATATATATATGTATTTATATACTACGTACGTATTACAGGTACGTGAATACGTTCGTTAAACGTCCAGCGTAAAAGAAAAAATTAATTCGTTCGTATATACACGTAGTTCGTCCCGTCGGTTAGGGACCGACGGGCTTTTCACCGAAATTTCGAGAAGTTTTTTTTCCGAACAATACCCGTAACGGACGACGTGTAATCGATTGTTCCGAAACGAGCGTATTGTTTAAAGGCGCGGGGACGTTGCGGAGAAGACACCTTAGCAAAAGGCCGGACAAATAAACGTCTGGGCGGTAAAAACGATTTTTAGATACTCGACGGGGATTCCATTTCCCACTCGGCTGGGTACGCTGACGGCGTTTGTTGTTAGTAGTGTGGAACCGATTGTTCGTTTCGACGTACAAACGGGTGCGTGGACGGCGGACGTTACGAACGCGCAAAGTGTCCGTAATACGCGCGTAGAATTTCTTTTCGCGGCCTAACCAAATTGGCGGTCGACGTTCGCGCGACGGGACAAATCGCGTGTGGGTATTATACTCTCCCGTTCGACAACACACTCGGCGGTTCCAAATGACCGATATCACGCGGAAATACGCGCGGCGGTGTATTTTCGGCGCCGATGTCCCGTGTCGCGTTAACGTTCGGTAAGAACGACCGTCGACCGATCGACGTCGGACGGGGACGGTAATATCGAACGAAACCGCTCGGCCGGCGGCTGTGTCGAACGTCGGTACATTTTTATCCGTCCGCGCCGAACGATTAATCTGCCCCCGACGGCCGTGCCGCAACGCCGTCGTCGCGCGTACGTTTTTAACGATCGTTCGTTTTCGTTTGTCGGCGAATAACACTAATAATCGGACCGGACACGGACAAATAAAAAGGCTACCCGCGGCCCCAAGGTATACGTATATAATTACGGGCGATCGGTCATACGGTACGCGTAAACGGCCCGGGTGTACCGACACTCGGAGGGGTATTCCGGTAGGGTTTTGTACGAACGCCGTGCCGTCGGTGTCGTTTTCTCGCGTTCACGAACGTTTCGAGCAATAATATTCGTCCCTCGCCCATCCCCATCAAAACTCTTTCGCCGTACCGACGCGGCCTTACAAAACGTCCGCGACCACCGTTTACCTTCGATTATTGGCCCAGTCCGGACATTTTCGATCGCGCGGTACGGACCGGATTCGGCGTCCCGGAACCCGGCGAACGAGAGCTTTCGAACACACACGACAATTGGATACGATACCGTCGTTGACGTTACCGGGTTACATTTTCGCGGGAACGTATTACGCGTAACGTTTCCGTAATTGTCGGATTCGCGACGGACTACGTACAACGGTAACGTATAACGTCCGAAGAAATCGCGGACGATAATAAAATCGCGCCCGTTTACCGAATTCGACTTTGCCTGCCATACGCGAAACCGCGCAGTGTTTACGCGCGTACGATACAAATGAAACTATAGAAAACGGTCGCCGCGTTTTTTCCGCGCATTTACGCGTATAACGCGACGCCGGGTTTTTCCTTTTTTTTTTTTTGTTTTAGCTCGGTACGGCTCCGATTTATGTTTCCGTCGTAACGGACGGAATATATAGTTTACGGCGTCTGATAAAACGCGGCGCGTCGGTAAAATGAACGGACGCGCGTGTACGCGTGTTTCGGGAGAGAAACGGAAAACGGCCGAACGGTTTTTAAAACCGATTATATCGGTACGTACGGGAACCAGATGGGCGAGTGTGTGTTTGTACGAACGAAAGCTTACGTCGGAACTTGGCGAGAACGAACGGGCGCGCAAAATCGAACGCCCCGTCGATCGGTTTTTGACCAAATCAACAGGGATGGAGGGCCGTGGAACCGATCCCTTTGATTTCGTAGCGTACTCGTCGGTGTCCAGAACGCGAACGGATTCCGGGCGAACACACTCCACCACCCCCTCCGACGACGCCGTATGTAAACGTCGAATTCGAACCAACGCAGTGGCTATTATCTTTACCCCTGGTCACTATTGGCTACAACACTTGGACACCGGGTCGATTTCGTAAGCAGACGGCTAACGGAAGGCGTAGAATTTACAAAAAAATATCGTAAAAAAAATCCCGCCGCCCGTGAAAACGTTACGTTTACGAATAATCCTAAACGTAACGAACGAAACGACAAACACGTTGTCCCGACAATATTTGCCGGCGTTGTTGTTGGTGTCGTCCGAGAGGCGGCGCTCTGTAATAATAATAATAATAAACAGCGTACGCGGGGCACGCGGCTCGATTTAGTAATATTACGTACGAACACCGCCCCGAAAACAACGAAAATTGGGCGGCCTGACCGTGTAATGGACGGCGGGTGGAGGATAGAATAGAGATAGGGGTAGGTACTTAATAATACCGACGGCGGCGTCGGCGTGACGTCGGTGCGCGGGCGAGAAGGGTGCGGCGAACAACGGGCGCGAAAAAGTGCACGTGACTTCTCACGCGGCCCCCGGGACGACAATAATAGAAACAACCCCCCGGGCGATCGTCGCCTAGTCTCGCGATTATTAATTACCCGTGATATAAGACACGCCCGGCCGTCCGCGTTCGACGACGACGACGACGACGACGATACAGAGGAACTTTTTACGCGGCCGATAAATCGATAAATCATCGTCATTATTATACGCGCGTCCGTCGATTACCATTTAGAACGGTTTTTCGTTTCGTCTAATCCGACTGGTTTTTATTTTCCGTCCTCACTGTCCACCCCCTGCGCCGTCGTGTACGTACCCGTCCGGCCCGTACGCCGGATAACGCGTGTTTAGGGAATCTATTAGGCCGTTTTCGTCCGGTTTTCGTTTTAGGCGCGCCCGACGTTCGATACACCACCGGCGGCTCGCTTGTGGCCGACGTCTTCGGTACGCGTTCGACGTGAAAACGAAAAACGGCGCGTGTCTATTTTCCGCTATTAAAATTATCGGACCGACGGCCCGCGTCGGCCGCTCCGATTGTAAAAAGCGTGTGCCGGGCCATTTCCACCGACGTCAACTTGAAACCTTGTCGGGGATGGGGAGCCCAACTACGGGCCGAACCGGCTCGCCGCTTCGGAGGTGGTGCCCCACTTTGGCTGAGGTGCCCCACCTTGGCTGCAACGTGCTGGCTGTGGGACCAGCGCCAGATAGTGGTACTTACCACTTACCCGGTGGGAGACCGGGAATCCAAACGACGACCGTCGTCCCGGTCCAAGAACTCTTCTACGGTTCGGCGCTGGTGGTCCCTATGACGACCCGTGACGATTTTTGTCACGAACGACGGCGTACGCTTTGGGTAGCGCCTAGCGCTAAGAGAGGGCGCGTCGTGGAATGGCTCAGCCGTGTCAACAGCAGTGGTATTATCTCGTGCTGTTATCCAACGGCCGGGATCGTCGGCGGCCGACGTCGCCGGTTCGTTCGCGAACGTGAAAATCGAAAACCTAACCGAAAATCGGTAGTTTTTCCCGTATGTTGCCGGTCGACGATTCCGTGCGGTATCCAAGCATTACGGTCGGACTAACGTTATACGGAGTGGTTATCGTAACGTCCGTTTCGGCGAATACGCGTTTTCAACGATTATTCGCCCGTATATATTATAATTCGGCAAATCCGCGGCGTTTTTGGTCGTCGTTTACCGCGAATATTATTTCGTTATCAATCACTTAGGGTCGATTATAAAAGTTACATCGGGTGGTTTATAAAAAAGTCGCGTAATATTCGAAAAATAAATATATCCGGTGATCGTGACGCGCCGGCGGTACGGGCAAAATGATATATGGGCCGCTTCCGTACGAAACGCGATTGGCACGTTGTAGTTGGCCGGGCTTGGCAAACGTGTCGCAACGCGCCTTACACACGACCACGGTCTCGTGTCCAAAGCGCTTTGTTCGCGTTACTATTCGTATGTAAACTTTGCCGTTCGAACGCGCCCGTATTATTATAACGGCCCGACTTTTATAATATATATTCGGCGTCCCGAAACATAAACGACGGTACGTTTGCGTTCGGACTCGGTACGCGAACGGTTGGTACCGAACGACCGCGGGTCGAATGCCCGGGGCCACGGGACGGGAAATTCGGACGAGTTTTTGTACGCGCCAGCGAATACACGGGACGAAATCGAATCGGACGGGAATCGTTTTTTCCATTTATTTTTCTCGCGTTTACTCGATCTCCGCCAGCGAGATCTTTCCACGCGGGATTAGTATATAATATATAAGGAGTGACGGAGACGGTTTCGCAGTCTGGTTTTCCACCCCCTCTGTACGTATACGCCGTGTACACGCAAGTGTTGTGTGTGTGTGTGTGTATACACTCGCGCATTTCGGTCACGTAAAAGGGGAATTATTATTATTTTTTTTTTTTTTTCCCGC
>JAIPRN010000038.1:131819-164979 GCA_025469175.1 Geopemphigus sp. TES_GeoC_2020
GCAAATATTCCAAAGAATATATATATATATATATATTTTTTTTTTTTTTTGAGCAAAATCTGTTAAAATATTTTATATTATTGTTAATTTCAACAATTTTTGACTGAATCTAATAATTTTGAAACTCGTAGAATAATTTGGAATTAATTATTTTTATAGTATTAAGTTATGTACGTTCATAAATTATATTATAGCACAATTGTGTAAAATTAAATGTTAATTTTCATGTTATATAATATTTGTTTCTAACAGGTTTAATTTTGCGGTTTTTCGTTGTTAAAATAATCCAATATTTTAAGAATTTAAAATGTTGATTATAAAAATAATATATTATTGCAATCCTACTTTGTTTTAAACGGAATCCGTCCATTTTATATACGATCAAATGAATAATTTTAATATAGTGTTATTTTAATGTAAATAAATACACTTAAATATTTTATAAAATGAACAGTTTTTTAATTTGTTTTTACTTTTTTTATTATTTTAATTAGTTTAGAATTAAACTTATCAATGAACACAAATTAATGTTTTTTTAACTGTAAAAATATAATGTTATTTAGATATAAATTTGAATAATATATTTATATGTTTGTTGGAGATCAAAGTAAAGAAATACACTTATGCTACATTGTGATTAGTTCATTTTATTTCACTTATATACAATAAAAGAAATCCTATGTATTGTTGTTGTAATTTTTTATATTAGGTAATATTAGATAATTCACTATCGAATTTATAGTTGTACACATATTATTTTCTAAAAAGGTATACATATTTTAAATAATACAATTTTAAAACATTTTTTTTTATGAAATGTAAAATATCGGAAAAAATAGATGAAATAGACAATATTCTTTTTTAATTTAACGAATATGATAAATAAATTGATGAAGTTAATACTAAAACTTAATGAAACTATAATGGTCATATAAATGTATATTTCTCATATTATCCAAATACAAGATAGCAAAAGTAAAACACATGTTTTTCTAAAATATACAAATTAAAGTATACTTATACTATTTATTTTTATGGATTTTAGAATATTTTCTAGACTATTCTAATGAAAAATTAAACATTATTTAGTTAAAAAAGCTATTTGTATACTTAAAAATCTAAGTTTGAGTAATGGAAATATGTTTTATGATCATAATAATAGCGTTGAATTATTTTCATAATTAAGCTCCGTTAATTTATTAAAATAATTAACAATTACGCTATTTAAAACTTAATATTAAAATAAAACTAAACCAATATACACAAACATTTCATTTTGGAAAAATTATAAATAAACTGTAGATATTATTTTGGACTGCTACTATAATTATTCATGATGATTACAAATTCAATTTAACTATATTTACAATTGCAAGATTAACAAAATATACATATATAATTTTTTACTCATTTGAATAAATATTGTAAATACAATATGTTAAAAACTCACAAGTCTAACGCTCTAAACATAAGATATAATATGAGATATGATCTCATAAACTAATATAATAAAAATTAATCAACCATTTTGTTGTTATAGGACATCTCGATAATATTTATATAATGTGCTACAAAATCTATATATTTATCGAAAGTCAGAAATACAAAATAAATGTTGGATTTATTTCCTCTAAATATTTTATATTTTGTTGAATGTAGGTGTAACATGGTGTAAGAATGTACTACCACAAGTAGTACATTCTTACATCATGTTTTAAATATTTTTCTCTTATAAATATTTATGCATAACCCTATCTACATAGTATTCTTAAGATATTTTGGTAAATAGTAAAACTGTAAAATAATCGTTTATCAATGTAGTATTAACAGATCATCAAATATGGATTACCTTGTACAGAGTATTCGTATTAATTATTCCAAAATACTTTCAAAGTTCCACAAGTAATAAAATATTTTATAATAGAATAATTTATTATAAAATAAATGTTATTAAACTTACATAATTAATAAAATTGTGTTAAATGTGTTGAAACAAAAAAATATTGTAAATAAATAAAACGTATAAATTGTTTATGCAGTTATTATAGAGATTATAACTGTATAATATTATCATTTAATTTATTATTTATCTTGTTAATAGCTGCATATAAAAATACATTTAATATTATTATGTTAAATGAGTACTACCTAATCATATTTTAATTGTTATGTTTTAACATAACAAAAGTGACTTAGAAAAATGAGCAAATAATGAACATGCATTTCTATATTTGGTAAATTTTATTGTCAACGAATTGTTTACAATAATAACAAATAATTGTGTAAAAAAAATACACTTTTCTAAAAACAGATATTACAAAAGACCTATCACAATGTAACTTTGATTTTCAAAACAAATAACTTGTATCAAACAGAAAAAAATTGGAATAATGAAATTATTCTTTTGTTTTATCTTCTTTTTTAGATAAATAATTATAATTGACAAATCTAGAAAGTTGGACCACTTGAGCTACTTCATTTGTTGCATGACATGCAAACAAAAGCATATTGCGTGGTTGGACTTGCCATGCAAACCTCATGAATGCAATCGAATATAAACATAAAGCTAAAGAAAAAAAATGAACATGTAGGTACACATTATTATAACTAAATTCAAAATAAACGTCTTTACCTCCAGTCATTTTACCACTAATTAATTCCGGATCTTTTCTAATATCCGAAAGTGCCGCTATTGGTATACCCCAATTGGCTATTGGACCCCAAAAATGAGTACTAACAGAAGAAAATGTAAACGTTTCGTATTAATTTTAATTGCATTCGTCGCCGTTTGAATAATGAAAAACATTTACCTCATTAAATAAGTACGAAATTCTTTACTCTTGAGTTGTTCAAACAATTTCTTACCAATGGAAGCCATATTTTTATATCGGTATCTTATAAATTAAAAAGGACGTTTTGAAGGAGATCACTTGCAATTCTGAAGGTTAGGCTGATGAATACTTATTATTCTAATTAAGATTTGGAGGTCAATGTTCAGTAATAAAACTCGACCTAATGTATTTTGTCTGTTAAATATTGATAAGACGATTTGTTACTAAGTGGTTGATGAATTTAAAAACGATTAATAGTATCATTATCGTATTTAAAATTTAACTCCATGATATCCATCAACAATGACAACACGCGAAATTCTAAAAATCTTATCAAAAATTCTTCATATTTTGAAAATCGCGCACTATAGTGGCGAGTGTTTGTACTTATATCATGGCACAAATATAAAGAAAATTACAGTATAGTTTAAAAGTAGTGTTCTAATATACTTTTGATTGGGTTCAAATAAAAAGATACAAAAACAACTTTTTATTCTAGTAGTGTAGATAAAAGTTAATTAATATCGTTAATTTATATTAAAAAATGAACAACTAATTAATTATTTTAATTACATTAATCGATACACTATATATAATATTTATCTAACAATAAAATTAACTTTTAGCATCAATTTTATTGTGTATGTCAAAATGTGAAATTATTTAAATAATTATATTATAGTACTTTTTATTTTCAAAATTATTTAATTTAGGATAATTTAAATAATACTTTAGTCAAAAATTTAGATTTGAAAGATTTTAAATAAATGAAATAACTAATGAAGTTAAACATTGAATTTTATAATTTATTTACGAATATTTTTGAAATATTAGCAGTAGGTAAGTCGTAAATAAAATTATAATTTATATATTTGTTCTTTATACGTACCTTAGGTATTTTATTTTAAAATTGTATTAAATTACTTAAGGCAAAAAAAGTATTTAAAGTACCAATTTAGAAAAAATATATATACATTATAAAATTTTACAAATAAATCTATAATAAACTAACACAATTGTATACAAAATTATACATGTCTATACATTAATTAAAGTTTAATGTGAAGGAACAAAATGGTGCATAATTGTGATCAATAATTATTGATACATCACTCCAATAAATTTAATTATACAATGAAATAATTATTTTTGTGACAAGGGACTTCCAGGATATTTGTTCAATAACTGAAATAATATTTGAATAAATGATCGTTGGTTTTTATAAAATAATATATGAACTACATGTTTTACTTACAATTTCAATATGTTTCCTTAATTCTGTTGGAGTAACTTGATGCAATAATTTTTCTTGTTCATAAAATGAATAGTCATCTTCTAATTTTGAAGATGAATTACTGTTATTAAATATTTTTTTTGAATATTTATTATCATTATTTAATTTCTGAAATTTGAAAATAAAATGTTTTATCTGTTAGTATTATATAATTTATATAATGAATTAGAAATTAATTTTAAATTTGATATTTTATTACTGAATTTGGTTGACTTTCAATGTTCACGTTTTTCACCACTCCCATTACACTTTTAACTAATTGCCGTTTTTCTTGGACTTCAGAATCTAAACGTTTTTCTAATTCAGATATACGACTTGATTTATCTTTTATAAGTTCTTCTAAATTTTTGACCTCCGATATATGTTTGGCATTAATTTGTATTTTTTCTTTTTCAAATCTAAACGTTAAATATTGATTATTTTAAACTTTTAAAAAATATTTTTTAAGTTTTTCAACCTTTCTTTAATATTATTTATTTGGTTATTCATTTGAAGTTTTATTAATTTATTTTCCTCATTTGTGATTTGAACAATTCCATCTAATTTTTGCTGATAATCTGACACTTTTTCTGACAACATAGCATCAAGCTGTTTTTGATAAAACAATTTTAGCTCGCTTTTCACGGTTTTAACTTCTTCTCTGGCAGCATTAAGCTCTTCTATAGTTTGTACCTAAGCAATAATAATTATTATATTTTAATATTAATTGTTAAAAAAGTATATGTATCCATATTATTTGTATTTATTTTATTAATTTCAAGTCTAATATAATTTTAAAAATATTATACCAATTATGAATTTATTCAGTACCTCTGTAGTCTTCATATGATCAACAATTTCTTCAATTCTTCGTTTTTGATCTAAAAGGTTATCATATTTTAATGTTTTCTCACACAAAACTTTCTTTTCTTGATTTAATATCAATATTTCTTTTTCTAACTGGCTACATTTATCTAATGTTTTTTTATACCTTTCTGTTATCTATAAATATACAATAATATTTAATTATTTTTAAAAAATAATTTTTAAATTCAAAATTTACATTTTTATTTTTTTCTCGTATTTGAAGTAATTCAAAATTAAATCTTTCAATGTCTTCATCTTTTTGTTGTATATTTAATTGAAAACTTTTTGTTTGTTCTTCTATTTTTTGGTAATTTATTAATAATTCGTTTAATTTTTGTTCAGCAGTTTCTGTTTTAGCTTTGTAAGAATTACTACGAGAAATAGCCTTAGCTAAATCACTTTTATAATGTTCAATTTTTTCTTTCATCGCTTCCAAAATGTCATTTTTATTTTTATGCTCTAATTGCAAATCTTTATTTAGTTTTTCATTAATAGTACTATATGCTCTTACTTGACTTAAAATCATAGCAGATCGGGCAGCAAGTTCATCAAGAAGATTATTTTTTTGACAATCTACCTCTTTATAATCGATTATTTTTTTTTCATAATTTGCTAACTTTTCTTCTAAATCTACAACTTTTTTTTCAATATTCTACAACATAAAATATTAAATACACAATACAATTATTTAAATATAGATGTATTTGTAATTTTAAGGAACATTAAGTTTTAATAAAATGTAAAAACGATAAGGAATAACTACCAAAAGTTTAAAACATGGTATTATTGTTGCAAGGTAAATTATTGGGTTATTTTTCTACTCGTACCTAGAGAAAATGCAAAATAAGTTGAAAAAAATATAACCATAAGAGAATATAAATGTACTACTAATGTTTTTAAACTATTATATGATGATTAAACATATAGTTTTAAATTTAAGTATTTTTAAATACTTGTGTCCATTATACCATATTCAAGAAATGGAGAATAATTTACCTGTCTACGATAAATTTCTTTTCCGAGTTTTAACCATAAATTTTCTTTTGAAACTGAGTCCAACTTTTGTGAATCATTTAAAACTGCTTTATGCGGAGATGCTTTTCCCCCATTATTACATAAACTAAATAAAAAAAAATAAAATACTTATATAAAATAATAGCGAATTTCTTAGTAAAAAAATTTTTAATTACCTTTTTAAACTGTTATCGTTTAATCCAATACTAACGCCTTCAAGTAATTTATTAGGGGATCTGACATTTTCTCGAAAACTGACATTTCGCAGTGTATGACCATTGCCCGTATTTTTTAATAATTTATCATTGTATTCGTACGCATGGACCATTTCATGCATTAAAGAATCGATGGAACTATAGTTGATTTTTTGCCCACCATTTCTTTTCAAAGGAGAGGAAGAACTGAGTGGACTGGCCAGCCCGTTGCTAATGTAACTATTTTCCATCTGTTCAATACCATTAATCTGGCTGGACAACGTGTCCAGTTTTGTCACTAAATCGTCAACTACAATCTTAAAACTACCGTCAACTGAGCTGATTGACAACTCTTCGACGTTAGCCGGATCTTCGATCGTTCCACTACTATCCGACGTGTGGACTTGAAAAAAATCAGATGGCAATGATATTAGAAAGTCGGTGTTTTCACTGGAAGAGTTGCTCATTATTATTGAGAACCGATAAGTGTTGTCATAATATTTAAAAATAGAACGAGAATACAATATTTGAAAACCAAATTAATCGATTGTTATCACTTATCATTTTAATGGCGATTTTCGTTCTGTTTACACATTCACTAAACACGATAAAGTAAAAACCAAACAATTTTATGTGATAACACTTTCAAACTATTACGTGCATATCAGCTCAAAAATCAGGAAATTTTATATTTTGTATTTGTAAATATTTGAATAAACCGTATTATTACTATTGTATTTAAATTGAAATACTATGGCTAGTAAATTTGAAGGGTAAACACATTATGAACAATAATCATTTTATAATTGTAATTCTAAACATAGTAATTATATTTAATTTCAGATCAAAAACTGTGAGTGATGACGAGAACACTACCACTAAAGATATGGCTATTGCCGACAAATTAATTAATGTCAGTATATATTATTTTTTGATGCGTAAAATTAATTAGTGTTTGTTGATTATAGTAGCGTTTAATATGATTAGTATTTTTATATATGTAATGAAATGTCTAATTTTAATTAAGCATTCTAATATATTGGAAACGTGTGTTTAATATGTTAGTGATATATAATATACATGTGATTGAGGACTTTTTCAATTATTGTCTATATTATATTTCTATCATAATTCGTTTAGTTTCATTATTTCGTTTAAATAATTTTGATCTATATTAAAATTATTTTTATTTGTGTGCATATATATAATTAATCATATTTTATATATTAAATTTTAAATCATTATGTCTAATAATATTAATTTTAATTGATTTTATAGTTTATTAGCAAAAATACCTATAAAACTAACTTAATAGGTTCATAATTTCATGTAAGATAATTATGTTTATTGTCTTTTTGGCTCCAGAGAGTTACAATAATATAAATATAATTAGCCAGTCATTAAAATTTTAAGTATGGTATTGTTCAGTTTGAAATAGTATTCATTGATATATTTAATATTCAACAAAATTAAAATAAAATAAATTGCAAATAAAACCCAATAAAGTAAATAACAAAGTTTAATAGTATATAGTTTTTATAAACTTTTAAATACAAAATAATAATTTTAATATTTTATTTAGTATTTGTTTATTGATTAACATAAGTTTATGATCATTCACTTATAATATGAAAATATAATAAATAAAACTTAGACTCAAAAAATTCACTATTTTATTGTAAATGTTTTATATTTATATAATTTAAGGTTATATATGCTATTAATAAAGAATACTCGTGCTTTGATGCAAAATTTGAACATTAAATTTTTTATATATAATATAAAAAGTAAAATGTAGTCAATAATTTATCGTTATTTAAATAATTATAAACTCATATTTTTTAGTAATATTTTGATAAATATTTTTGATACAAAATAACATACATATTGTAATGTGTTCTGTTTCAATATTTCATTAGAGAAATAAAATTTTAGCCATCATTTTTCACTGGTATTTATGCAATAATTTTGAGTACCATTTTTGACAGAACTTCACTATGAAATATTTTAAATTATTCAATTTATATATATATATATTTGTAATATGACAATAGGTTATAAAAACTTAAAACTTGGAAGTTGTATATTATACAAAAAAAAAATTGGTAAACATGAAGAATCATGAAAAATGTAAAGTAAAACTGACAAATCATTAAGCATATTGAATTAATATAAAAATTTTATATTTTAAATATGTATGTATAGCATAACTAAACCACTAAATATTACATACTAAACAAATACTAAAATTAAAAGAATAAAATGAAAACTAACATTGAAAATATAATAATTATTATATATTTTAATTATTTTATTTCAGATACCTTTGACAATACCTCCTGGAGATCATAAACTTCAACATCAGTATTGGTTCTGGTTCAGTCGTCGATTTCTTGGTAAACCTGGAAACACTCCTAGTTATGATCAAAATCTTAAATACCTAGCTAGATTTGGTTCAGTTGAACAATTTTGGACAATATATAGTCATATGACAAGGCCATGTGCTTTACAATCACACTGTGAATTTCATTTATTTAAAGTTGGAATTAAACCAATGTGGGAGGTAATAAAAAATATTTGTTGTATTCAGAGTTCAGAGCTTATAGCACTTAAAAAATCTCAATGTGTTTAAAAATCATTAAAAATAAGTCTAAATAAATAGAAAATATGACTGAAATTATTTTTTCTTTTGCTACAAAAAATAAATTTGCATTAGATATTTTAAAAATATTTTATGTAAAATTCTTTGTTCATTCAATAAATAAATTGAACTAGTGATTATATAAAATAGCGTAGTTTTATTAAGTACTTGCATTTTTTTACATCTTATTGGTTAATTAAAATAAGTTTATTTTATTTATGCTAGAAACTAATATACTTTTAAAATTGTCCATGTCATTTATAAAATATAACTTATGTTACTAATATAGTACATTACAAATGATACGAGTTCTGAACCAAGCTTATATTGAACTATAGAATGCATACAAATCATTATTAACGATCGTTTTTCTATTTAAGGATGAATCAAATGTCAGAGGTGGTAAGTGGATATTACGAATACGTAAAGGCCTAGCATCGAGATGCTGGGAGAATCTTATTTTAGCCATGTTAGGTGAACAATTCATGGTGGGTGATGAGATATGTGGAGCTGTAGTTTCATTAAGATTTCAAGTAAGTGCACAAATTATTTTTATTTATATTACTTAATACTTAATATTATATTTTTTAGGAAGATATTATATCAATTTGGAACAAAACTTCTTATGATCAAGGTGCAACAAACAGAATAAGAGACACGCTTCGCAGGGTATTAAATTTGCCACCCAATACACTTCTAGAATATAAAACACACAATGAAAGCATAAAATCTGTATCCAGTGTTCATAAGATGTAAATTATATTAATTAAAAAAGTGAACTATTTAAAAAAAAATTTATTAAAAAAATGTTAATAAAATTATAATTATAAAAATTTAAATACAATTTATTATTTACAAAATAATTTGACAACCCAATTTTCCAATCATGGCTATGACTCTTAAAAATATGATGACAGTCATATATATATATCCAAACTAAAATATACCACAATTTTAATGCATTTATAAACTATTAATAGGTATTGCTATAAAATTGTTAAATCCATTGTCTTTTTCGATCACAAAAGATATAAAATAATAATATACATTTTTTGAGTTTTATAAATGACAAAAAGAGATCAACTTGTAAAAATTAATATTTTCAAATATGTTAACTGTACATATGAGGCGATAATTATTTGTAATATTATATTTGTATATGTTTAGATACAAACTGTCAAAAATAGTTACCTAATACTAAAACATGCAAATAAAGTTCATAACATTTTAAAATTATTCTTAACTGAATTGACTGATATCTCAATGGTAAAAAAAATATCCCGGCGCATTATTGACGTTGTAATATGGTTAATGTAGTCATCCCTGTAATTAAATATACTTAATATATATGAATTTCACTATTAAATTGATAGTTTAAATAAATTTAGTAGTATGTGTGTATTTTTACCTAAAATAAAAGCCAAAGCTAATTTGAAATTGAAAGAAATATGAAATTTTAAAATATCTGTGTGTTCGTGTGATGGTAAAAGTAATCCACATATACAAATTCCAGCCATAACAAGTGTTGTGATATTAGGCCCTGAAGAAGTATCTGAAATATGAAATATATTTAATCTTCAATAGTATATAATTTTATCATTATTAATCTATTAGATGTCACATACAATTATTAGTTGATAAGACAAAGTTTTGAATAGCAACTCATAAAACCATGTATTTAAAATTAATATTTTGACAAATATACCTCGTTAAGATCCCTACTTAAAGAAAAGCAAATATTTAATTTATCAACTGACACCTTAAAATATCATTAAAAATGTTGAGCCATGTATCATAATATCTATAGTTATAATCATATATACTTCATACTTATTATAAGCTAACATAGTTATCCATAAAGTTATATATTTATTAATAGTTATTGTCATCGTTTTCATCTTTTTTTTAAAAAATTCAAAAAAATATTACAAATAGTTTATGTTTTATATATAATTAATTGCAATAAAAATAAATGATCCTATTTTATTCATATATTAACTATTACCATAATACTAAAAATTGCTATTTATTTTGAATCAAAATAATTTTATAATGCGTATTAGAACCAATTAATGAACAGAGGGGGAAAATTAATTCACATTTAGTTCATATTTAAATAATAATATCTACTGTTATTAATTCTATTTCTAATTAAAAATTTTAATACAAATCTAAAATAACTTACTTTTATTGTAGTTTTGTCTAATGTCAGATTCATTTTCATAGTTTTCTTCAGATATATCACTTCGGAGTAACTGTTTAAAATTTTCAGCTGGTAGCTCAAAATTGTCGGAAGACCTTACCAATACTGTTTCTACATCTTTGTATCCAATCACCTTTTTTGTTGTATAAAATTGCATTTGTATACGAAACTTATCTTTGATATCACAGTACGCTGGTGCAGGAGCATTATGCCTCACTACTATATCTACTCGAGAACTGGCATTTATTGAACCTTCAGGTTCAACAACAGTATACTTTTTGGTACATGTACAAAATACTACAAATAAACATTATCATAAAAAGCACGATGGCGATGTATTTTTTGAACTTACCTTTGAATCTCACTGGAAAGTCGTATGGATTGAACAAGGTAATTATTTGCCTGTGAGATGATTTTTCGTCCAAACTGAAAGTCAATGACTGGGGACTTACAAATACAGGAACTTTACATTCGGTCATCATGACTTTTGATGGTGATGACAATACATATCTCACATCGTATTGGGTTTCAAAGGTACGGAAATAAGAAATATACCATATAGGTACCTACGATTATTATTATTAATTACGTTCTTACAAAGAAATTGAGATTTATATCGACGCAATTTTTGTTATTGTCACAATATCATTATTTATTTGTTCTCTTATCTCTTATCATTATAATTCACATATGTTTTCTTTCTTTTTATTATCTTACTAAAACTAATTTATATAACTTAAATATGCGCTATATTATATTATGCACCTGTACCTTCGTTAAGAGGTGGTTTGATTTAAAAATTCAAAATACACTACTTATATACAAAAATGAAATACGTTTCTGTCGACTGTGACATCTCTATAAATGATTTAGAAAATTACTTAGGATATAATATATTATATAGCGTGTTATTGATTTTGGTGAGAATAATAATTGGCGTTAATTTTTTATTTTCTTAAATCAATTATTATACTTTTGAAGTATTTTTCTTGAATATACAAATTGGTTGGGTTAAGTTTCAAATATTTTTAATTTTTCTATTTTAATAAATAGAAAAAAACAATTTAAATTTTGTGAAAGTCAAGTATTGATTATTTTAGTTTTTTTGTAATAAGTTGTTTATCTTATAATTAATAAATGGTTATTGTGGAAATTTATCGTTATTCGCTTATATACATTTCATATAAGCATAATTGTTTTAACTTTTTCATAAACAAATTTCATTTTTATATCTGTATGAAGAGATATTGGTCATTTTACGAAAAATAGTATTTTTCTAAGTTCGAATTTTGTTGACACTTGATTTTTTAAATTATCTTAAAACAAAATGCCATAAGTTCACTTTAGTTTAATTAATGATTTAAATATGATGATTTTAGTTTTAAATTTAATGTATTTGTTATTATAAATTAATGTAAGTTTGCCAAACGTAGAAATAAAATATGTTAGATGTTAAATGATAAAGTATCAAAAATAGGATAATTCTGCTTTTAAAATAATTTTTACGTATTTCATTCCATAGAAGATTTCATATCCTATCCAAAGAAATAAAATAAAATATCTTTGTTTTTATATCGTATTTAAACTTAAAATATTATCTATGTTATTGCATGAATGCGATAATGTTGCAAATATTTTTATATTATTTGTATTAATAAAACAAATAAGAAAAATATTCGTGAATACCTTTTAATTACAATATTTGAATGATAAAATAAACGGTATGGTGTTTTTACCTTTTAAGAAATTAAGAAACCTATAAAAACGACTACAAGAAATATTAAATCGCTGCAATTATAAAGGTTAGTGGATTTAATTATAGTATAATTTTGTTAACTATTTGCTAGGTCATACGTTATAAATACTATACAAATTCAGCACCTAAATCACAAAAACAGTAAAAGTGATTGGTAAATCACATATAAATAACATTAATGCCTTACATTGTTATATACAATCTTCTTTTCAATATAATCCTGTAAGTCGTAACTGTTTATTACTACCATAAATCCATAAAAGAAATTATAAATGTACATTTTCCTGTATTATAAAAATAACAGTATTGGAAAGTTTCAAAAATGAACTACATGCAATATAATTGCGGGAACAGTCCTGTTGGTTTATGGTTATTGTCATCATTACAGTCACTTTAGCTATAGTCCGTATCCCTCCTTTATAGATTTTACTATTTATAGAATACTCGACGATTGGATTTCCATAAGTTCCCTAGCCTAAGATTATATGTAATTCAATTGTAGAGATCAATATTAGTACATACTCCAGAGTAACTAATTCTAAGTTTTACCTCTTTATTATAGCTATGAAAATATGAATGTCGATGATTTTATATACGCATAAAATCACTATTTCGTTCTTGAAATCATTAAATACGTGTTTTCATTGAAACATAATATTACATGGTTGAATATACATTGCAAAAACTTTAATATTAGAACATTTCCGATAAATGCAAAATTTAATTTATATATCAAACAAAATATGTTAAAAAAACACGTGTATCATAGATTTATACATTATTTTATTATTACCTATACATTAGATTCAGGGATCGGCTTTAAGCCCTTACCTTTTCTCGGTAGTAATGGATGCAGTTACCAAGGAGATACAGGGGGAGGTACCATGGTGTATGTTATTTGTGGATGATATTGTGTTGGTAGGGGAAAGTAGGGAGGAAGTTAATCAAAGACTCGACGTGTGGAGATTAGCTTTTGAAGAGATGGGATTTAGGATTAACAGAAGACAGAGTATATAGAGAATAAGTTTGAGGAAAAAGAACAAGCAGATGAAACGAGAAGTGGAATGACAATAGATGGGGATAAGATAAAGGAGGTTGAATGTTTTAAGTATTTAGGGTCCTTCGTACAAAAGAATGGGGGTTTGATGAGGATGTGAAGCATAATATTAGGTGTGGGTGGATCAAATGGAGAGAAGCGTCTGGTGTCCTGTGTGATAAGAAAATTTCAATGAGACTGAAAAGCAAGTTCTATAAGAGTGTAGTGAGACCAGCAATGTTGTATGGTTCAGTGTTAGGCGGTGAATAAGAAAATAGAGCAGAGAATGAGCGTAGCTGAGATGAGAATGCTTAGATGGATGAGTGGGGTGACAAGAGAAGACAAGATAAGAAATTAATATATAAGAGGAAGCATAGGAGTAGCGGCGATTATGGATAAAATGAGGGAGAATAGACTTAGATGGTTTGGGTGTTATGAGGAGAGAAGATTTGGAAGCAGTAAGAACAATTATGAAATTGAGTGTGGAAAGAAGAAAAGGAAGGGGAAGACCAAAGGAGAAGTGGTTAAACATGATTGAGGAGAATATGAGGATTGCTGATGTGTACATTGTGGATGTGGGAGATCGGGTCAAATGGAGGTTTAAGATGAAGGTGGCCGACCCCAAATAGATGGGATAAAGGTGAAGATGATGACCTATACATTAGACATCTCAAACGGTTGTACCCAATTTTTTTTTATATCTAAATATACTACCGAATTTTCAAGAATTTATTGTTATATTAAATTAGTTAAAAATTCAAATTTTATTGTATTAGTAAACTTTTAGGTTACTTTTTCAAGGAGTAAGAAATCCAAGTACTAATAAAAGTTCGGAACCATTTGGTAGAAATTATATTTCAGTTTTTTATAATACATGAAAGCTATATACTCATTTTTATTTAAAAATATAATATAATCACAAAACAAGAAAAATGAGTAATTACTAAATTACAAAACTGTAAATATAATAATAATTACAGTAGTTATAAATCTATTTTTCCTCAAAAATGTAAATTATTTAAATATTTTTAAAAATAAAAGTGGTATCAATAAATTGATTTTATAACAAAGAAGTTATAAATTATAATTTTATACATTACAAAAGATTTTTTCATAAATAAATAAAAAATAATAAACTAAAAAAAACTACTGGACGATGTAAAACTAAATTGAAATAGTTTATATATATATATATATATGAAATAATTTCTCGTGTTCCTATATATATATATTGTATATATATTATTGTACTACCGTTTCAAATAATCATATTATTTAAATATATTATACAAAGGTGGTACAGTATATCTCAATACAATTTGTGTAACTATAATGGTTATTGTACTTTTATATATTGAAATATTTTTCTAAAATAAGAATGTAGCTCAATTTATTAATGATAGTTGTTTTTAATAGAGAAAAAATAACTTAATAATAACTCACAATGCATTTAAAAAAAAGATATATTTTGTTTAAAAACTTTAACATTTAATTTTTTAATCTTAATACTATTTACATAATTGTTTTAATATATATATATATTTACATAAGAATCATTCTTAATTTAAAAATAGCTGAAAATCAAATGAGAACATATATTACAACGAAATTTGTTTAAATTAAAAATTCAATAAAACATTAAAAACAAAATACAATAGTGAATAGTAGTGAATTTACTCAAACATTTTGTAATCGATCCCAACGCCAGATAGTACCATCATCACACACACAAATTAAAATGTTTCCATCACGGCTAAATGTAGTTTGCCGTATGACTGTATTACATTTTGGATGAGCTAAAGTAGTGACACGCATCGAAGCTTGGTCATTGGAACTTAAATCCCAAACATATATTTTACCAATAGTATTACCCAAGGCTAATATCTACATTTAAATAATTTAATTATTATTCATTTAATCATTTTTATGTTAATTTATACAAATACTTTTTGAGAGAAATCCATGGAAAATCGAATAAACCAAACATCACAGTCTTTAAAGTCATAATACCATATCTGTGATACTGCAGTTTCATTAAGTTTAAGTTCAGTATCTTTTAGATTAGCTGGTTTCCAGCAAACCATACAGTTTTCACATGACTAAAATAAATCACAGTTGATGAATTGTTGTAAAAATAACAAACTTTATAATAAAAGCATAGGTTATTATGACGCATTAATTACTTTGGAAATAACATAATCACCAATCCATCTCACACAATCAACATAATTTCTATGTATATCACGTGTTGAAAATACAGGAAAATGTTCTTTGATAGTATCAAAAGGTCGAGCAGATCTATTTGGATTAAAAGAATATGATTGTTTAATAGCATCTTGAATATAGTCTTTATCTAAACTCCATAGCTTCAATGAATGGTCCATTCCACAGGACATTATACGATTACCATCAATATTGAAATCCTAAAATTGTTTTATAAAATATATATAAACAAAATAATTAGTTTTATAATTTAAAAAATTTGTATAAACATAGTATTAAAAAATACATTTTATAGATAATTGTTATAAATTACCGCTGAAAGAACTTCATCTCTATGACCTTCAGCACCACCAAAAATAACAATGCATACATCACTTTTGATATTCCATAAGCGTAAAGTATGATCTTTAGATACTGATAGTAACATATTAGTATCAATTGGATGAAATTGCAATTCATTAATTGCTTGACCGTGACCTATGATTAATACAATATTTACGACAAAATAACTAAATGTTTTAATATTTAAGAAAAATATACCAATGTAATGTCGAATAGATGTCATAGTAGCTGGACTAAGAATACGTATGATGCCTCTATTTCCAGCAATAGCTAACAGAGGTTTCCCATTTTCATCTATAGACCATGCACATGTATAAAATGTTTCATTTGACTAAAAATATATAAAGTGTTAAGGATAATATAACAATAGATATTATAAATTGGATTTTTGTACATTAAAATTAAAATTTATAAATTTATAATAATAAAAGGATACATCAGGATCTGCATAACTTTGCAATAAATTAATACTTCCATCATATAAACATTGGTAAACTGAAACTCTATTACTCCCAACAGATGCAAATATCAATGGTTGATCCTCATTTAACAAATGGTTAAATTGAACACCAAATAAAGATTGACCGTGATCTTCTCTTAATGCACATCTATATTAAAAATTATTCGTTCATAAATTATTTTAAAAATAATTATACATTTGATCGATAAAAATATAAGAAAAAAAATAATATTATAAATAACTATTGGGATTAATTAAATTAACAAAAATAAGTAGGTTAAAAAATTGTTTAACACAGGTACTTTAATTATACAAAATAGTCAATTATAATAAAATATACTATTAAATTTTAAATGTTTTCTGTTGTAGATTCTAATTAAACTATTTATAATTTAAATTTAATACATACGAAAATTTGTACTGAAGTTTAACATTTTTGGTATTATTAGATGGTTTAGATTTTGTTTTTCGACCACGTTTAGTTGGTTCATGACTTCTTGAAGTCAAGTCAGTATTTGAACTATCTATACTTGATGCATCATCCTAAAAAATAAATTATTTATTATTAATTGATTTCAGAAAAAAAATGAATCTAATTTAATATAATATCTAAAATATACGAATAATTATTTGTTGTCTACTAAAATTAATTATAATATAAATATATCAATATCGTATATATACAGCAATAAATGTTGTAAAATAAAATACGTTTTGCGTACAATTTTTTAGATATAATAGACTTTTAATTACTAATGTAATATCAACAACAAAAATGTCTCATTATGTTTAAAGACTAAATACGAATATAAAAGAAAACTCACAGATTCAATTTGAATAACATCCGACATTATAATCACCACGAATCGATGGTTCAAATCAAATATGATAATTATTTAACAAAAAAAAAACTTAGTAAGCAAATATTTAATAGTAATAGTAACGAAGAAGGTATTCTGTTATTTTGCGATTTGAACCAAAAAACTTTTAAAAATTGATAAAGACATGGCCAATGATAGCAAACAGTATCGACAACTTTTCATACGAAAAAAAAAATTAAATTTATTTTCTAGCCCCTTTATGTTTCATTCTATTGCTGCCTCTGAATAAGTTTTTATGGTTTAATGAAAACTTATTTACCAAAATGAAAATAAAATCCTATTTCGTGTAGCTAGTTTATTTACTATTTCGTCGCCTATTATGGACGTTATATTTCACTCGCATGGGGATTTACACGGATTTATTTCTATACTGTCGGTCACCGAGTTTATATATATATGTATATAATTTATATTTGCGATGGATCCCTGGCGTATCGTTATATTCTCTAAGTAAAATTTGATTTATCTCCGTTGGTATAAAAGCACGCCTTGTCGTACTCAGAGGTCTGTCCCCCATTACGTATTCATACTGTGTACATATTCTATACACCGATATCGCACGATCGCGTATTGTGTGTACACAATTGAAAGCTCCATGGGAAAATCGCATTCGGAAGGATATTAAATAGACGCAGTGCATATAACAAATAAATGATAATGGCGGGCGGGGAGACACACTAAACAATATTGCGAGTTATAACAACGGCGATCTATTGTGGTGAAAGAAAACGACCGCCGCCGAACGATTGCTGTTGTGAGACACTTCAAACGACTATAATATAAATACATAAAATATATATAATAATAATAAGGCGTAATATTACGGTCATGTGTGTGTTGTGCAAGATGTGTTGCGTGTTAGTTGGCGGAGGGGGGAGGTAAGAAACGCAAATAGTAGAAAAAAAAGTTGAGGTAAAGGAGGGAAAAATGCTCTCGCAGTCAACAATCGCGGTTCTAAATTTGCGAAGGGCGAACAGGGAATAATGACGGGAAAATAAAATTCTCCGACAGCCTAAAAAGCGGGACAGCGGCCACAACGTTGTGTGGCACTGCGGCCTTACTATTGGTCCGGGTTAGTGGGTATGACGCGGGAGTATTACACACACTCACGCGCGGATATAATAGAATATACGCGGCGAGCCGCGACGACCGGTTTCGGTTGGCACCAGTGCGGTCTGCAAGAGCCGTTACGCCGGTCCGACCAATGGGAACGCGCGGATTTGCGAAAAACGGTTCCTGGGTAGTTGTTTTTTTTTTTATTATTTTTTTACTCTCTACTTTTTTCTCCATCCTATTCGCCCGTACGCCAACGTTCTCCCGCGGCGTTACTGTCGAATTTAACCGATTTAACCCTTTCGTCGCTTCGCTGCCCGCGTTGTCGTCGTCGCCGCCGCCGCCACCGATATTCGTGCGTTCGGTTTTCGTACGATATCGCGCGATAACGGACATTTTCTCCGAACCGCCGCCCCGCTGTTGAATACGCGCGCACACGCACACGCACACGCACACACACATACACATATATACACACGAAAGAGTGTGCGCGCCCGCCAACCGTTTCGGCTACGCACGCACGCACGCACCTCGTACCGGCATCCGGCGGCCGGCTATGTGAAGAAATTCGCTGCACCGCCAAATCGTATTCAGATGCTCTGCGCGCGTTGCTGACCAATCGGTTCGATCGGCACCACGATCCACTTAACTTCCACAGGAGTCACCGGAATTATTTTGTGAGTACCTTACCCTACCCGTTCGTCGCATAATCACGTCGTCTTGGCCGACCCTTTAGTCGGCTATCCTGGTCGCTGTACCATCAGTCAGTCTGATAGTTCGTTCAATCGATTTTCTCATATCTACCGCGCTTTGTCTGGTCCACTGTTGGTTGTGCTCACATTGACTGACTACTCTCGTTTGTCTTTTTGTTGCTATAATGGCTTATCGATGGTCTTTAATCTTTTGCGTTTTTAAATTTTTCAGTCAGGTATGGAAGTCAATAACATTAGGTTTAACGAAAACACTGATGAATCACAAACCAACACTCAAAAGTCTGAAGATCACAAAAAGCTTCTTGAATACGGGATACATGAATTGGTTGCCGATCGACTAGATGAGATTTATAAAAGTGGTATATGATTGCAATCATATTTGATATTAGTTTATTTCAGTCTATTCAAGTTAAAATACATGTTCGATAGATAATAACTGTTCTTTCTGTATTTAATATTTAGAAAGTACATAATTATAAGTTTTAACCTTTGGCTCTTATTTTTGAAAGTGTACGAATTATATTAATTTATTAATATTATCATAATATAAATGACGCTAGAATATGAACAATGTCCAATCACTTTAAAAATATATGAAACATAAGGCTGAATAGGACATCTACAAATAGTTGTATTTCATTTTAGTATTATATCATTCATTTGAATATTTCTTAAAAGAAATTTTTTGAAATTTAAATTCGTTGAAAGAAATGATATCTAATAAATTATATTTCAACTTAGCTAATTAATTGATATCCTAACATTATCTTATATATTTGTTATCTGTTTAATAAGTTATAGTTATTGCCAATTTTAAATATCTTGTGATATTTGTATATATTATATTGTAATTTATCTAAAAGACTACATTTTATTAGATCATATTGATCTTGTATTTATAGTTAATTGTTATTTTATTTTTATTTGGTGGTATACGCATAAAAATTTAAACGGTACTACTTATTATTTTTTATATTGTTTTCACATAAATATTCTATAAGTTTTTCACATTTTTTAATATATTTTTAGATTTAAGGTATTATATTTTATTGAGGCATTATATTTTTGTCTTATTTCTTACTGAATCTAATAAATAGTACACAGAATATATAAAAAAATATTTGAATTTGAACTATTATATCGTATTGTTAATATATTTTCTTAGTATGATCTGTCTTTAATTTTATAATTTAAGTTGGAATATTATCGTATAATAAATCAGCATTATTTATTTTAGGTAAATTGGCACATTCTGATTTGGATACTAGAGCATTAGATGCTTTGAAAGAATTTCCTGTAGAAGCAGCCCTTGGGGTTCTTTCTCAATTTCTTGACAGCAATTTATTGCATGTATCTAATAAGTCTGCTTATTTATGTGGTGTAATGAAAACGTATCGGCAGAAAACAAGAATTACTCCTCAAGAGCCATTTGTTCAATCACCCAAAGGGCCAGAATTTGATAAGGTCAAGGTAATTTTTAACAGTATTATTCAAATTATTATTATTATTTGTTTATAATCTTATTAAAATATTATTATTATGTATATATATTTTTTATCTAGGAAATATTAAATCGAACTAATTATAAATTTGATGTGACTACTGGTCAACGAAAGTATGGGCCACCACCTGATTGGACTGATCCTAAACCAGCTGCTGGTTGTGAGGTAAATTATAAAATACAATAGATTAAACCCATTTTAAACATGTTAATCAAATCATTGTTAGGTTTTTTGTGGAAAATTGCCAAATACAGTGTTTGAAGATGAATTAATTCCACTATTTGAGAAGTATGGTAAGATTTATGATTTACGGTTGATGATGGATCCACTATCTGGCACCAATCGTGGATATGCATTTGTTACTTACACTACTAAGGAAGAAGCTGAAAAAGCTACTGTAGAAGTAATTATTTTTATATTAAATAAAATTTTGTTGAATTTATGCCATTTATAATTTATATAACTTATTACAGCTTGACGGTTATGAAATAAAGGCTGGCAAAAATATCAAAGTGAATATTAGTGTACCTAATCTTCGTCTTTTTATTGGGAACATTCCTAAGTCTAAAGGAAAAGAAGATATAATGGAAGAATTTGGCAAAATAACAAGTATTGTTTTAAAGATATATCATTTAAGTATATTTTTATTTTTTACAATTATAATAATAATGTTTTTAGGTGGACTTACAGAAGTCATAATTTACAGTTCTCCTGATGACCGTCGGAAGAATCGCGGGTTCTGTTTTTTGGAATATGATTCTCATAAAGCTGCCTCTGTAGCAAAAAGACGTTTAAGTGCTCCAAACTATAAAGTATGGGGTTGTGATATAATTGTAGACTGGGCTGATCCGCAAGAAGAACCTGATGATGAAACTATGTCAAAAGTACATTAAAAAGCCACATTTTTTCTATTATAATTTGAACAATTTTGATTGTAATAAATATTTTTATTATTTTAGGTTAAAGTTTTATATGTTAGGAATTTGACTCAAGAAGTTACTGAAAATCGCATAAAAGAAACTTTTGAAGCTTTTGGATCTGTGGAGAGAGTGAAAAAAATAAAAGATTATGCCTTTATTCATTTTAATGATAGAAGTTGTGCTCTTAAGGTAACATAAAAGTATAAATATTAATTTGTGTCAGTGCTTAAAAAAACTGAAACAAGTGTGCTTCACACATTAAGGTTATATACTTATTTAATCTTTATATACTTGTTTATATTAATTTGTATTTGTTATTAATTATATAATTAAAATTGTGTGTTGAAAAATATTTTATTTTTTATACATTATTTAATTTAGTTAAATATTAATATAAAAAATTATTTTATTTAATATATTTCATTTCTCGTCTTATTTTAATAAAAATATTGTTTTAAATAACGTGGATACTATCTTGATATTTTTAAATTTCATTTTAGTATCAATTTATTTTGCTTTGTATTTTTTTAACCTGCTATCAACAAAAATAAATATAATATATTTTAAATAATTTAAAGTTATATTAAGTGTTAATTTTTTAGGCTTTGGAAGAACTTAATGGGAGTAACTTGGATGGAGCAACATTAGAAGTATCGCTAGCTAAACCACCATCTGATAAAAAGAAGAAAGAAGAGATTTTAAGAGCTAGAGAACGTCGTATGTTTACTAATATACAAGGCCGTGCTTTTGGGTAAATATTTAATTTGCAATTTATAGTGTTAGATGACAAATTGTAATACATATATATATAATGAGAAAAAAATTATTAAATTAAAAGGACTGTTTTATTTTAATATTTTATTATATTAAATAAAATATACAATGTAATTAACAAAAATTATATAATACAAGATGTACTTTTGCTATATAATATTTATTGTATTAATTTATATTATGACTCCATTATATTTTCTAGTACAAAATTTTATATATTGTATAGTGTAATAAAATCTAAGTTTTATGTGTTGTATTAAGTTGGTTTTATGATACATGTTAAATTTTGATCGAAGATAATTGAAAATAATTTAAATATTTAATTACATAATATTGTAATTATATTATTTTTTAATAATAATATTAACTACGAATATTTTTTATTATATGTATGTATCAATGATTTTCAGGTTGATGCCTCAACCATTATCATTGATGGGTGCTCCAAGACCAGGATATCGTCCTGTTTCCAATAATTTACGTATGGCAGGTCGAGGTGATTTTGGTAAGTATTTTATGATTATGGTGTGTATAATTTATAAATCTATATAATTTTCATTTTTAATATTTTATTTGTTTATTGATAACAGTATTGGGATTGGTCTGAGGTAATAACATAATTATGATGCATGCACATTAATGTTTGCACGTTATATTTATACTTTTAATAATTTTAATTTAGAGTTATAAATAATTGATCGTTGTTTTCTTAAAATATCTATTTAAATATACTGCGAATAAATTATATTTTTCATTAATTTCTTAAAATTGAATTGAAGTTATAGAAGATAAAAGAAAATTAAATTTATGTTTATAGTCACATTAAGTACATGTTAAGATACATGATTTAGTATTGAAATTAATTGTTAGGTTAAATATTAAAAAATATTTTGTTTTAATTGTTTAAAATGTGTATTGAGATTCGGAATGTGTGTAAAAATATTGAAAACAATTTGTGAATATTTTTTATTGAAGACATTTTAAGTATATTTTTATTACATTTCAACTATTAAAAATTCATAAATATTAATTAAAACATAAGTGTTTTTATTTGTTATAAAATAATTTTTGTTATTTGAATAAAATCAAATTTAATTATTTCAGTATTTATTAAGTAGACAATGAAAAATTTGTGTAAGCCTTAAATAAAATATTTGGCTTTTTGTAAAATTTATAACAATAGACAGCACTTAAGGAAATTAATTCTAAAATATTCAATGTTGTTCTTCGTTTATTACACAATTGACCATTTTAAAATAAATACTTTTATTTTACAAAAAGAAAAAAAACAATTTTGACAGTTATAGTCAAATAGTCACTTAACTATAAGTGTTCAAGGTGAACATAGTGCATTAATACTAATTAGAATACATTTTTATCATTTTATTTTTTTTAACTTCCTGAATTTTAACCCCTTTTTGCATTATTTATAATTAAATAAATAATTTCTGCAGCAAGATTATTGAAAAGAATCAAATTATAAGTAAAAATTTATTAAATATATGGTTCGGAAAGCCATATATTATTATTAACTTAATTTGATTTCTTTGATTCAATATATATTAAAAAGGATAAATAGTAAATTATGAAAAATATCAGGATTAGGTTTAAAGTATATTTAAAATATGTGGCACAATTTCAAATTTATCTTTAATAATTTATCTTTTATTATAATGTAAGACCTGTTTTGCTAGTTTTGATTTTAAAATGTATTCAATAATTATATAATTTGATCTGATAAATTTAATTATTATAATGTAGTTTTGAGGTATTTCAAATTTTTAACGATTTTAATTGTGCCATATTCAACATAATAAGCCAAACATAAATTAGAAAAACAAAATGTTTTCTCTCCCTATTTTTGTCTTTCAGCTGTATAAAATTAATGAAGTCTCATTTGTTGATTTAAACTAAATGGAAGAAGAAAAAAATTCCCATGTAGTTGTGTGATCCCATTTCCTGGTGTATTTCGTTCATTTCTTTTGCATGTTACTTTTGTTCCACGGCGTCCAGAGTACAAATTGATTCCGGCTGCATTTATTTTTCTTCCAACTATTTTATGCAACAATTATTGTGCCGACTATGTTTACTCGGATAGTGACAAGATAATTTTTTCCACAATGCCTTACAATGTGTGTTTTGTCAGTAAATGCATAAATTCAACAGAAAGGATGATGGTAATTTTACCTAAAATGTCGTTTTTTGGCTAAAACAAATTTTATTTAAGAGGGTGTTAAATATTACAAAATGCTATTAAGATTTAAGTGTGACTCAAGCGAATTAGAAAATTACAAAGATGAAAATTGTATTTTTAAATGGTTAATTTTTTATCGATTAAACAATATAGTATAATGTATATTTAATTTTTAAAATCTATATCATTGCATAACAAAGCATATACAACACCCTCTTATTATTATTAAAATTTTATTATTAATAAGTGTTATTGTTTTGTAGAATACTACTATTTTTGTTGTACATTTATTAATTTAGATTATATTGATGTATGAATTAGAAGTTTTAGTAGCTTAAAAGTATACAAAAATATTTTTAAATCAATTTTTTTGTTTAATATATTTATGTGTTATAGATGAAATATTATTTATAAATCATCCCTAATTAAGAATTAGTTTGCTGGTTTTGTTTTAATATACAAAGAATGTTAATATTTCCTTACTATACAGTAGTTTGTGTCATTTGGTATTAAGTAAGTGCGTTATTCATATTTTTTAGATTGGCCCTGGGGATTTAATTCATGGATGTGGCCTGCAGGCCGTTGGGATGCTGGGACTGCCAGTCCTTGGGGAGCAGCAACTGCTGGAAATAGACAATGGCATGGAGTGGCACCAAACAATCGATCATGGGGAAATGGCGGTGGTGGCCGAGTCGGCGCAACTGGAAATAGTGGCGGCACTTCAAGCCATGGGAAGTTTACAAGATAAACAAGGTGAGTTGTGTAAAAATTATATTTTGTGTTGGTTATTTGTAATATATAGACTCCTAAAGGTTGATTGCAATAGCTAGGGAAGCGAAGTGTTCACTATTTGTACCGTTATATAAATTTGGATATTTATGTTATTTGGTCTTTAAATTATCTATTATTTTAAAGCATAGTAACGTAGTTATTTTTTTTTGTATTACTCGAATTGATTTTGATTTGAGTCTGTTTAACAGTCGAAAATAGTTATTTCCATTTTACATTTTGACTAATCGACTATATTACTGATCAAAGTTTAATATTTAACATACATTTGTTTAATAATTTTTGGGTTTTTTTTAGGCGAAAAGAGGTCTGATAAAAGTCTCCAGAAAGAAAGGGGTCAGCGCATTCGGACCCGCAACAGTTACAGGCGTAAGAACGTCGGCACAAGCGACTGGATGGGGCGAGAGCGAAAGCGCTGTATACTCAATGTCAGCGACTGATCGCAAATGGTAGTAGTTCTAAAATATTTTAGCACTCGCCATTAGTATCTCAATTTCTCGCTCATGTTACCTAATTTCATTGTTATTTAGATATATTTTTTTTTTTTTTTTATTATTACTTCCACCTTGTCTTTCGATTCATATATCTTTATCAGAAAGCTATAAGAGCTGTGTTAAAAAATTGTTTTTTTTTTTATGTAGTTAAAAAAAACTCAACCTATCGACTATTTAAAATTTTTGTTATTATTTCTTAATTTTTTTATCTTGTTAATTTGACAAAATTTATTTTAAAACATATTTTACCAAAATTTTCCCCCTATTTCTGGAGGCATATTATATTGTTTAGGGGGACTATCAAATTTGAAATGCAAATTTTCACTAAACATTATTCGATTTCTTTTCGTATATTTAGTCAAAAACAACTAGACTTGTGTATTATATTTTTTTTTTTTATATATAATTTTTTAAGAGACTATACCTCAATTTTCTTTACTATAATTACTGCCCGTATATAATTTTAATTATTTTAAATTACGCTTCGCTTTCAGTTCATACATTCAATACAATAGCATTAAAATAATCGCGACACATTTTTACATTATAATCGACATACATATTTAGTATTTGACGCTTTACAATTATACTCTTGTAATATTATTATTATTTTTTTTCTTTTTATTTGTGTAGAAACAGATTTTTTTCATTAGCAGTTTTGTCTTTATAAAAAAAAAAAAAACGTTATTACTTTTATCATTGTACTAGTACTCGTAAAACAATAAATAGAAAATAATGTTAACAATAAACGGAACGATTTGCACGGTGTTGTTGTTTTGTATGACGAGCGTGAAAGTTCTAAGGGAGAATCCTTCATGGTCGAACGACCGCGAGACGAATCGGTTCGACGATTGTGACACGGCCGTTTTGGGTAAACTGTGTTTTTGCGTGGTGGTTCGTGGTGGCCGATATTTTCCGTTGCCCTCGGAATTCGAACGGTATGAGGCGAATTCCTCTGCCGCGACGAACGAGACGGAAACGCGCGCACGTCACGGCCTCCGTGACGATAACGGAAAATCGAATAGAAATCGGTAATTACGCGCGGGTGGTTTGGGTGGCGTCAGGCGCGCGCGTAATTTGTAGTGGCGGAGAAGGACGCGACCGGGTTGTTGCCGGGCAGAAGTGGAGGGAACGCGGGCGTATTCGCGACGATAGTCACGAGTCGATTAGTTCGGTAAGCGCGATTCGAGCGTTATTTGACCGAGACCGTAAGTCGCCGACGACGGTTTGTTAGTCGATCGTTTTCGTCATTTGTGGCGGAGCGCGGACGATCGACGGACGGACGGTTCGATCGCGAACAATGGCGGTACTCGGGACGTGTAACGTGCTCTTCTTAAGGTATGTCGTGCCTTTCTTTTATCCACTCGATGTTATATGTTTACGGTCCGGTCCCCGAAATATTTTTAACGAATTCCGTTTAAAAAACGTTCCCGGTGTGGGAGTTTTTCGAATATTGGCGAAACGTACGACTACTAACACGGTGGTTACGTTCACGTAATACGTGTTACCGAAATAAACCGCCAAACTCGTGGGTACCATCACTAGATTGACGAACGGGCATCGACGATCAGCCGTTACCGAAAATAACGGCGTGACCTAAAACATTCGGAACGGGCGTTCCTTAAATGTACGGAAATACGCGTCCCACGCCGAGAGACGGCCAAAGAAACGGACATTTTTATTCGAAATCCGTCGGGTTAGGTGTACGTGTTACGTTCGTCGATTTAACGGATCCACTTATCCGTAAGAAGAATCTTCAAACGTCGTTTTCGTCGACGATATTTATTTAAATATCTCGAAACGCGTCGATTTGGTGTCGTTCGTGGCGATTTCGAGAAAAACGCGATTTCAAAATAACAAATAATATTATGTCCCTGACCGTTCTACAATAAAATCGCGATATAATCAACGTCGAATTCGATAGCTCTAGAATAAATGTATATTCGACGATTGTATACTTCGTAATGTTTTTTAATCAAAAACTGTACGACGATCGATATCGTGGACTTGTTTTTTAAAATCGAAGGACAACGAGCGATCGCTGAAAAAAAATCGTTTTCACGTTGCCGTAAACATATTGGAAAAAGAGTAGTATTTTAGTTGTCGACCGGAAACGGAAATTTCACTGATCGCGTTGACCAAAAGTGGTTCGTCGTCGCCCTTCTGGAGACGAAGTGTAACGCCGGTGTTCCGTCGCCTTCAGTCGTTTCGATCGAAAATTATTCGATTAATTACACGGGAGACCGGCCACGGAGTATAAATAAATAACGTTCACGCGTTATCGGTTCGTCCACAATTTGAACACCGGAAACGGAACAGGTGGCACTCGATTTCGCCCCCCTCCTTCTCGTAGTCCCGCGGCCGGCAATGCCCGTCGGCCGTTCAAAACCGGTAACCGTCGCATTTTCGTTTCGCAGTTGGACGGTCATGGCGGCCGCGGCGGATTGCGCAGCGAATTACAACGGCGCGTCCGTTAGAGAAGTGACCGACGCGGTGATGGTGCACGGCGAAGGGCCGTACTGGGACTCGGAGAATAACGCGCTGTATTTCGTCGACATTTCCCGGCATCGCGTCTACAGGTGGTTCCAAAACCGTTTGGATCACGTTCAGCTAGGTACCGGCCGCGACACGATCGGACGCCGACCGACGGCGTCGGCGTAATTGCTATTAATAAATCATCGTCGTCGTCGGTTTTCACGCAGACGAAGACGTCAGCTTCGTCATACCGGTCGCCGGGCAGCAAGGTCTGTTCGTCGTCGGGCTGGGCACCACGTTGACCAGTCTCCGGTGGAATCTCAACGAGAACGCCAGCAAGTTCGTCGGGTTGGTCACCGTGGACCGAAACAAAGCCGGTAACCGATGGAACGACGCGAAAGCCGACCCGAACGGTCATTTGTGGGCAGGTAAACTATTCGAACACGGACGCGCGAAAACGGGACGGGCCGTTTTTCCCCGGTCGCGCCAGTTCTCCCGCGTTCCGTCCGTCGTTAAGCGTCCAATTTGCCAATCGCCCAGATAATATGCTTTTCAAAGCGCTCCTATATTTCCTTCAGCGCGTACGTGTTAGCGTTTAGCGTTTACGCCGAAAAACTATTCGGAACGTTCGCTTCGGACAAGATTATTCTACGAGGAGGAATTCTTATACGAACGACGTATTGAACGGAATTACGCGAATGTTTCTCGTACGTTCTGTTACGCGTGTCCGTTAACGGGCAACGAAGTCTGTAAACTAAATTAGGCCGATCGAAAAAACCGCACGAGAACGGGACACGCGAAAGAAATACGCGATTATTTCGAGAAGCGATCGTCACTTTTTTATTATCGACGTTTTATTTATTTCCGCGTATTCGCTTTGCGAATATTCACCACGCCCGTGGGCGTATTTCGATATGTTTTTCGGGTTGACGAGACGTCCAGTAAAAACACGTCATCATTCATTCCCGATCCAAGATTACGCCTTAAACGTCGGTAAGACTTCCACTGTTCGCGGGCTATTAAAAAAAAAAAAAAAAACGAAAATTTAGGAATTACGAATGGTTAACGAACGTTAAACGGCCCGTTCACGATTATAACGCGATTGCTACAACTGAACATATGATAACGCGCGTTCGACGCGGCGATAACGCAAATCATCCGCGTACGCGCGTTTTTCCGTCGGAATATAAAACTCCACCGACTATAGCGTAACACGTGCGCTACACGCGTAAAATCTAAATTCGCGCGAACACTGTATAAAAAAAAACCGCGCTTTAATGCTCGCTACGTGAACCAAGCCTAAAAACGCTAATAATTTGGAATTGTCGACTCTACCACTTTTACAATATGCCAAATAAAGTCCGCGATTTTGTGCGCGCCGCGAAATTTTATGTCTAATATCCGAAAATCGATCGCACGTTTGCGCGTATAAATATTTTAACGACGTCAAATATTAAAATCGCTCGTCATAATTTCGTTTTCAAACGAGCGAAGTTCGAATTTCCAAAAAAAAAACTACGAGGAATTCAATCGACTAAAATTTCGTTCTAAACTGTTTTTCGAATGCCACCGATTTATAGTTACATTTTGTCCGGTCGTTTAATTATAAAGTAATATTCATTCTACTGGAAGTTTTTGTAGTAAAGTTTAATAGTCGTTCACGTTTCATTTGTGTCCGTGTATAACAAAGGTATTGGCATAAGTCGATTATTGCTCGTCCGTATATAAATATATATAATAGCGACGCTAAAATCGAATAATTTAAAAAAAAGTCGCCGGTGGCGTTTCGAGGGTACGTTGGAATATTCGAAACACCGTCCGCCGTGATTGCGTTTATTAAAAACAAAAGCGTGTCGGTTATAAAAACATTACTCCGCTTCGAATCATTTAAGCGAATTTCGCGACAGTTCGATAAAATCGGTTAGTGTTTTAAATACTACGTAACGTAAACGTATATTTAAAAAACACGAAATAAACGTTTTTTCGTCGATCGGAAATACGTACTCGGGACACGTGTTCCCCAGGTTTGGGGGGCCGAACCCCATACCCCGGCGCCCCTTCTATTAGCGTTAAGCGTTAGGTGCGCCGTGGAACATGACCGCGAAGGCCATGGGTCGTCGTATGGACCACCGGCACCGAAAAATAGTCATATATAGTCGTAGTAACTCGTACCCTATTATTGGAACGGGACGACGGATGTCGTTTGGCACCCGGTCCACTATCTTGCGTTACTACTAACTACGTCCACTATCTTGCGCCAGTCTCACAACCACCACGTGGTGGCCGAAGAGGCACCTCAGTCAAAAGAGGGGCACGGCGCGCCGGGTCGGGTCGACCACGTGAGTTCCCAGTACTCGGCCGAGTCGGTTACGACACCCGGACCGGCGCCCCGTGGGGCTCCCCACTCCCGTGGCACCGACTAGGTTTATAAACGGTCGATATCGGTTGATCAACCCGGGTCGCTTATAGCTATCCTCCCGGAATTCTGGCCGCCTTCGGTGGGCCTTTTACGGTCCTCGGATCAGGAATAATCCGTTTCCGTCCGCGTACTCGGGGACAATCGAAATGCCGGATAGGGCGGAGTAGCGCACGGAACTACGGAATCGAACGATTTTGTAGGCACGATGGGATTCGAGGACGCGGCCGGCAACATACCGCCGGGCCGGGGTACTTTGTACAAGTTGAATAACACCGGTTGTTTCCAAAATGTCGAACCGGTGCTGCCCGGTGTTTCCGTTTCCAACGGTCTGGCGTGGAACGACGACGCGACCCGAATGTATTATATCGATTCGCCGACCAAACAAATCGCGCTTTTCGACTACGAACCCGGCACAGCTTCCATATGTAAGTGTAGCGCCGGCGACGGGGGCGAAGGGCTCGTCTCTCATTTCGTTCTCTTCGGGGATTCGCGTTTGACGCGCTGTTCATTTCGTTTTGTAATTGTAGCGAACCGCAGAACGTTTTACGATTTCAAGACGGACAACATACCGGGCGTTCCGGACGGGATGACGATCGACGCGCACGGTAATCTGTGGATCGCCAATTATGACGGCGCTCAGGTATTATTATATATTTTCGTTTTTTTTTTTTTTTAGTTTTTGAAATTCCGAACGTAACGCGTAACGTACTCGTTGTACGTTACCATATGCGCGCGCGCGCGTTTTGGACTTTTTTCATCGACGTTTTTTTCGTATATAGTGCGAACGACGCGATTTTTACATTTTTACAAGCGCCCGAAGTTTTGGCCAAAGTCGAATAACTTCGTAAACATTTTTTTTAATTCGCGATACGAACGTTTTCGACAATTCCATACGGGACGGTAGATATTCGCTTTTAGGTATATTCCGAATTTCATTAAAATCCGCTCGGACAAATATGCTTTATAAGCGTTTTGAATTCCTAACCTTTACGGCGGAATTCGTCGGCTTTACAAGCGTTTTGGCCCCGACACGTGATTTATGGCGGGCGACGTCACATTTATCGTTGATTTCGAATTTAACGACTCGACTCGGAAAACTCTTATGGAAACCCCATATGAGACCGTTTCAAGAATTGTATTGTGAAACGACCACCGTGGAATCCGCAGGTATTGCACGTGAGCGGCTCCACCGCGAAGCTGTTGGGCAAGTTGAAAATCCCGGCGGAAAAGGTTTCGTCGGTCACGTTCGGCGGCCCGCAGTTGGACAAACTGTATGTGACGACGATCAGTCGCGGCGTGACGCCGGAGAAGTTCAACGAGTATCCGATGTCGGGCAAGGTGCTGGAGGTGTCTGGCCTCGGAGTCAAGGGCACGCCGAACCGTCGGATTAGCGAAAAATGTTTTCGATTATTTTAAAAAAAAATGTACGCGCGCGCGTCCGTTCACTTAACGAGAAAAATCTACGGCTCCACCGCTTACGTACAGGAAACGATTTTTAATTATAATATCGTAACGATAACCATTGGTATTGCGATATTGTCTTTTGTGATCAACGCCCGGCGAAATTCGTCGCGACGACCGCGAACAATATTCCGTTTTAACGTTACGAATCCACCGTACCCATATTCGTTTTTCCCATTTACATTGGCTTATATAAAGAACAATTTTTTTCTTTTTTTGCGAAACGTCCAAACGTCTATTATGCTCTATACCACGGTACGTAACCGTATTTCGATTTAATTCGTATTTTATTTTATAATCATTTTTCCTTACAACGTCTTTGAATATTATAATATACACCGCCGCTACCTATATATTTATTATTATTCTATTTTATATTTAGCGGTCAACACGACGATTCAATTACCATATTATTGTATCGTAATCGCGACCGAAGTAACCGATTGTTTTACGTCGCGTGGTATTTGGAGTGTCCGAGAAATTGATTCATTGTCAAAACTTTTGTTTAAATGCCTAACGTAACGCGTTTCGTGTATATTGTATAACGTTAGTTGACAACCTAAACCTATAGTTCCAAACGTTTTTTTTTTTTACACATTATCGGCAATACCCTCACTGGCCCGGAAAGCCTGAAGGCAGTACTTC
>JAIPRN010000039.1:0-18394 GCA_025469175.1 Geopemphigus sp. TES_GeoC_2020
TATTGCCTTCAAGCTTACCGGGCCAGGGAGGGTATTGCCGGTTCGGAAAAAAAAAAAAAAGGTGTCTATTACCTAAAAACAGGTAAAGAACTTTGGTTCTGTACCGAGTGCTAAACAAAACGTGATACATTATTGTATCTGCGTAGTACATTCGTATAAGGTTATGAATCAAAGAACCTGATTTTTACTTTTATTTCGGAAAAATAAGTAATAAAAAAAGAACCGTACGTTGATCCGAAAACAATTAATTGCCGAATAAACCGATCAAACGACTACGTACGCGTGGCTGACCTTCTTGACAGAATAGGCATGCTGGCAGCGAACTTCGAAATTATTTACAATCATAAACTAAATTGGTTCCAGATTTTGTATACGTATTATTTCGATTTTCTCGAATAAAAATGACGAAAAAATTTATTCATGCCACAACTATTCCCGAAATGTCATTTTCGTTGAAATTATTAATACTAACTCGATAACATTCTCTCGGAATCGGTTAATCACGAATATTCCGTGTATTATTATATTCAGGATGTAAGTGGTCAACGATCTAAATATTGCGTTTTTCGGGGAATTGGGGAGGTTCGACTTATCACGAGTCCCCCAATATATACTGTTTTAATATAATTCATCTGAATCGCCAACGCCATTTCCATATTGGAAATATCCCGCGCGTTCGTCACTGGTCATTTAATAATATTAAAACGTCGGCGAACCACCATGCGAGTTATGAAACGAACGTATAACGTAATTTAGTACATTAACTATAATAATATATAATTAAAATAACGCGAAAGTGACGGAAAACCTCGCAGGGGGACGGACAGCTCCTCCCTCATCTCACCGGCATCTCATCTCATCCACCAGCTTAAGTCCGTGAATATTATTCGCGATTGAAAAACTGTCTTGTCTCCCTTTCCAATTTTATACGCGAACTACTTGAACGCGAGATACCGCCTGAAAATATTTTATAGAGCAATCGTGTTTGCGCTACCCTTAGAGACACAGAATGTTCGTAAATTTCCGAAAACGTTCGAACGTTTCGCTATAAATTCTCGCGCCAGTCGCGTTCGTTATCAAGTTAAATACGTCGTACCGTTTGTCGTTTCGTTGAATCCGTTACGAAAAAACCTCTCGGCACGTTAATACGAACACATTATGTAGATCCTCACCGATCGAAATCGAATTATACGGCCGGAATTTCACTTTTTCCACGCGCCCGGTGAACCGAGACGCGAATAGCGCGAATCGTTTTATACGGCGTACGCGTTTGTCGGTATTCGTCGTCACCATTCGAAGTGACATCAATCAGTCGACGAATAATCATTAGTTTTTAAGCCAAAATCGTGATCACACATAGATGAAGTGCAGTTCCGGCCTTGACCAATACAACGACACGAAAATCGTTGAATATTGAAACAGGATCGTGAATTATCTGTAATATCGTGATACAATCGTAACATAATTGGAAAAACGATAATTGTAATATACATCGAGGTCGGTGACCTTAGTCGTTGAAACCTAAATAAATAAATGTAAAATAAAGTATTCGGGTCTTGGAAACAATTATAGAGACAATTACGGCGAATGCGAAATAATAAAAAAAGGTATCGACGAAAACAATTTAAAACAGGACGCGTTATGTAGCCGAGGATAACATTTTGTCGTAGTTTGATGAGAACGAATTCGTCGTAATATCGTGTATATTTTTAAAACTTTTAATTATTGTCGGAAAGTAAAAAGATATAAAAATGAATAAATCGAATATGACGCGATATTGTATAAATATATAAATATGTATATATACTATATTTAAAAGAGAAAATATCTCGAATACTTCAAAAACATCAAACTAAGTATTCGACGTGATTTTTAGCGATGAAAAACTCTTTAAAGCGTAATACGACGAACGATTTTCACTCGCAACTTCTTTGCCAACGATACATTTTGACGGCGGACGGCGAAATTATGAGAAAACGATTCTACAAATATTATCTAAAAAGTTGTAAACGCCCGGAGTGATAATAAGTAACACCGTACGATTTTCGTCCACGTTTAACGGTAGACTACGTTTTGGAGATAAGACTAATAATTGGTATTTTTGGCGCCGGTGGGAAATCGAGGGAACTTCCAAAACTTCGAAAACTCGATTGGACATACCGAAAATATGCGGACGGAGCTCCGGTTTTTGTACGCTCGTATATACGCGCCAACTAAATGCGTGTAACTTATATATATAGGACATTAAAAATAGTAACACGAGCCATTGTTGTTCCTTCGTTGTTTTATACGATTATATTTCGAAGTATGAACCGTCCCGTCGAATATTTATCCTACGTTTTCGTACGGGAAGTTATTTTTCGAGTATATATATATATATATATATATACACATATAAACAACGACTTTTGCGTTTGAACAGCGAATATAACTATAACTCATAATTCTATATCACTCGTCGCGCAATCGATCATATGACGGAAAGCGACGATACTCCGTTAAAATCCATTGTACCGGTACCAAAGTTGAAAAATTCATCGTCCGAAACGCTCTCCGCCGCCGACCAAACGAGAATTGGTTGACACTCCGCGAAACGCTATGCAACAACCGCGTACGGTGTTTTCCTTTTTCCCCTACGCTTTCCAGTATTCCGTGACAATGTCCCGGCACGTATTTTGACCACGCGGTATTCACGTTATAATACACGGACTCGCTTTGCAATTGGGTCGTTTCGATCGGACGAAATAAATAAACGAATAAATATGCCAGCGGTCCGTCCGCGGATAACTGCGCCACGCGTCATAACCGTCGTGTTCTCCCAGCTTCCTGATAGTGAGTGCAGCGGTCTATTATAATCCATTCAACGTTTCGATTTCCGGTGCTGTTATAGTGGAGCGAACACGTACGCGAGTTCGGCCGGCATTCCCTCCCGGAATTTCACTTTACCAGTTTTACCGACTGTTCGGCGAATCGATTCACGATAGTTTACCGATTAATTTACAATTTGTCCAGTATCGATCGGGCAATGTAGTGGGGGTTGTAAATTCGCAATTTCACGTACTTCGGTGGAGTGATCGACACGACTCATAAAAAAATGTAATGATACACGGCGATATATAAATATTTATAAATGAATAAATATATATATATAATGCATATATATATATATATATGTCTGTATGTGTGGGTATTTATATATGTTATTTTTTCATTATTTGGTTATTTTTCGCAGAATATTTTTATTCCGTTTAATATATTCTGTAAAATACCAGAAATTTCACCACGTCGTTTAATAATTGTATATTTACGAAGAAATACCGAGGGCATAATATAAACGAATGATTTATAATATATATATATGCATTTATTTATAGTATTATTATTATTATTATTGTATAGTGAAATGGGCGGGATATGTACCTAAGTGGCGAACAATACCCTACGCACGATTAAGTGTGTTTCTTTTATTCCGGCGCTAAAGCGATCGGCCCCGTAGTGTGTACATTAGATGGAAACTCGGCGATGAATTAAAATAAACGTTAATGCCGTGGAACAGTAAGATGGCCGTGTTAAGATTTTCGTTTTAAGCCTAAGAGCGCCGCGGTTTTAGTTTCGTCCAAACAATGAACTCCGCGTGAGCCATAATTGCGAGTTATCTAAAAATGACGCAGATGTCGGCGGTTCAAGTGAAATACTCGCGCGGAGATCTTGGAGTTTTATTATTATTTCGAATTCGTAAGTCTCGACAAATCATCGTATTCGGGAAATGATTCGGGACCACGCTACGGTGTAGGCGTTATTGTGACGAACGAATACGACAGCATTGTTGTCGAAACGTCGTACGTGCCTCCCAGGATCGCGTTACGTATCGAGCTTTTAAAAAATATTGAAATTGCCAAAAACTAAAAAGTAAAACATTTTGCCGGTATTGTTTTGTTCGTTTTTTGGTGATTTTTCTATTATTTTTCATTTACGCTCGAAAACATTACTACGACTACCGAAAAACGTGACAAATACGGTGGCAATTAAGTACAATTTGCTTCTGGAATTTTACGCATATTAGGATCACCCGAGCATTCCTTTCTACGAGAAAAAGTGTTCGGGGACAAAATCAATATCAAAACCAACGAATTCTCGTTTCGCGTAGAACGTGATATATATATATATAAATATATATATATACACGTACGTGCATATATACATATATATACATACACACATACGCGTATCCCGGTAATATAATTTATTATGATCGTTGTTATACGTGAGCAATAATTGTATACGACGTGTTTCGTATTTCTATGGCACGCTACGCGTTTGTATATAACGCCATCGGGGATGAGGGAGCTATTCGATTAGGTCGAGAATCGAGAGAAACCGTTCAGTTCGAAACGGGGACTTCCTAATCAGATAGATTCGATTGGGCAAACGTTTCTTGTTGAAACTATCGAAATGGGAACGATTAAACGTTAATTTTACGTGGTCGCGACAAAATGATATGTTTTTACGGTAAAACGAGCGTCACTCGGTCCCCGCGTACTCGTTATCGTTAACGTACAATTCTGTTTTTCGTAATATTATTACTAACAATTGTTCTTCGCGCTTAGTCGCTATCGGAAATAGTTAATTATTTGTATATATATATATATACAAAAGAGTATTTTCAGCGGCAGTGAGGGGCCATGGGTCATAACCTACCCTCAGGATCAAAAAAAATGGTTCACTAATTTTTATATACGGCCCAATATAAATTTATTAATATTTGCAAAATTCTAATACGAAAAACGGTAATAAATCGTAAATGCCACGAATTTCCTATGTAGGGATACAGAACGTTTGTATTAATGTTTTTGCATATTGATATTTGTTTTATATTTTGTTTCAATACAGAGATAACTTGGGTGGAGGTTTTTACTTATCATTTTTATTACAGTCCTTTTATAATCGACGTTCAATAATAACATTGAATAATTGCTAAGCGATAATTTTCGCGCCGCTTTTAAATTAATTCGCCGTCGATTTGTTATTGTAACAAACGCTTACAAATTATTGCAGTGGCAAAATGTAATCACGAACGAACGTTTTAAAATTCGAATAATACAATTTTGAAGTCGTAACTCGCGAATATTAATTGTAATATTATTAGCCACCATGTTTATTCTTGTTGAATACACAAACGATCGAATTATTGTAATTATGTTTTTAAAAAAATTGAAACCACCGCCCTCACACATACGTATGCCCGAAAAAAAATTGGAAAATACACCGCTATATATGCGTATGTATGAACGGGCGTGTGCACGTATATCCGCGAGTATGTGGTATAAATAATGCGGGCCAATGAGACATTTCCCTGTTCGGTCGAAAATCATAAATCAAATGTACGGCCCCGCGATCGTCACGGGCTCCACCCCCCCTCCCCAATCATCATAGGAAAAATTTCGTTCGTCACGGTACGCCCCACACTCATCTGGACTCCGTACGACTACGTCACCTATTATTCACGAAACTAACGAACGTAGTACGGCCATTAATATTTGCACGTCACGTCAATATATAGTATTTTCAATCGGCGTCCCGTCTGCGTAATCACCGACGTTTCGTTGCTTCGGTTGTTCTTAAAACCTACCGTTCCTCCGGAACTTCTACGGTTACGTTCATTCTAAAAGGCCGAAGACCTAATAACTAACCGGGTCACCCTCGGCCATGTTATATATATATATATACGTGTGTGGGTGTGAGCATATTATATATGAAACTTTTCGGATGTTTTGAATTACGATATTTTTAAATTTATAAAAATAATATCGCAACTCGAGTAAAATTATTACCGAATACATAATCCGTTATGAGATACCACATTTGTCGATGTAATGTTATTATCGTTCGATTCTCGGAAAGCGATAAATACGTTTAATTTTTTTTGTATTTCGCTCGTTTCCGGACGGTATAAAAATGGTATAAAAAAAATATATATATATATATATAAGTTTTCTTCTTCGTTAACTGTTTTTTATTACGAAATATCAAACGTATTATTATTCAGGTAAAACGAAATAAATCCGCGTGTACGGCGCGTTTGATATTTTCTTTTAAGTTACGTTAAACTATGGGCGCGTTTATTCTTAAGATTTTATCGCCGTAACAGAATAATTTAATTATTTCCGTTTAAATATTGATTACGCTTCGCTTTACGGCCCCGTAACAATAAAAACCGTATAGTGTATACATCCACGTTGTTTCTATGACGATACGAAATTGAGAATCCGGCGGGTTTTCGCTTTAACATACTGCAATACGGGTTTTTGTTTTGTATTTTTCCTTTTAAAAAACGCTCGACCCTTATCTCCAGTGAAATACTTACACGCGCCCGCGCACACACATACACCCACCCACACCCACACCCACACACCCACCCACACACACACACACACACACACACACACACACACACACACCCACACACACACGTGTGCTCGCACGCTGTCGTATATATTTTCTTTTATTTTTATACAGGCGTATACGCCTTGTAACAACGCGAGTCTTCGTTCCGTACGCGAAATTCATGAATAACGTAAACGTTTACCGTGGCGTCGGCGGCAGAGAAAAACACGACCAACACGGGCGTGTGTCTTTTATTGCGGTACGCGCCGCGGCCCGAGTAAATCCTTTCGGTTTATCTACCGACGTGAACAAACGTCCGTTCTTAATTGATGGACGATCGGGACGGAGCACCGCCGCTCGGTCCGATCGAATCCCACAACGCGAATTCATTAGTTTCCGCTCACGTCGCTACAGTTTTCCACGCGTGCACGACACGAGTAATACGTTTGTGTATGTGTATAACAACGCGAAAACGTTTTACTAGAAATAGCCGAACGACATTTGTGTGTGTGTGTATGTACATGTTGATGTAGTTTTTCGACAGCAGGATATTGTGTTTCCGCGGTCGCTAAGAACCCGTTGGTATAGTGTGCGTGCGTGTGTTGTGTTTGTCCGTGTGTACACATCTGCGCTAGCCGTACTCATTGGATTTCCCACGGGTGAAATTTGTCGCGGCCCCCCCAGACGCAATGAAACGACGTGCCGCGAGTGATTTCGTGCCACGCGAAACGACAACCGGGTACAACTTACACCGAATACGTCTTACGGCGAAGTTAGGTGTGGTTGCGCGAACCGCCCGCGTCGCCCCGGAGAACTATATTGAAAAGCCGAAACAATATTAGCGCGAAATCGACGCGGTACATTCAAAGAACGGGTCGTCTAACGAGTTTATAAGTTAAAGAGCGTGAAAATTAATTTAACTTTTTAACTCGACCGATTATTTCGGATTTAATATTCGCTTAAATTATTTTCCGTCGCGTTACCGTCTACTGGTTTCAACGTCAGTTTTCGGTTTTCATTTTTCAACGCCCCTATGTCTCAGCGCGTTTCGTCTAAACGCATTCGACGCATCGACGTTTAGTAGTGATACATCGAACGAGCGGTAATAAACGTTTCCGGGATCGCGTATTAATCGTCGGCAAATGTATTTTATACGAATTAATGGTTCGCTTTCTGATGCGACGAACTTAAACGTGCGACGAAAAACGATGTCGGCGTAAAAATAATTGTAACTCGACTGTCAAATTCGAATTTTCAATTAACGTCAATTTCGGTCGAGACCCGGTGGCGAACGTAATTTTAACGAGCAAAACGAAATCGTTAACTATTCGCCCGGCCATAGCATTTTCTCGGTTGAGACTGCACGTGCATATTACATACTCTCGTACCGAATTATAGCGGATTATTTAACAACGGGCGCGTAGGAATTTCGTTTCATAAATATTTCGAGTGGCCGTCACTGTTTCGCGAGTTTTACGAGCGTGAAATACGAATGGAAGATACTCGCCCCCTCCCGCCCTGAAAACGAAAACATAAAAAAATCGTCGATTCGTTGTTTGTATAAAAAAAAAAACGAAAGACGTTTGCTAACAAAACGTTCGGTCTGCCCGGCCCCCGAGCCATTCGCTTGCTATATCGATACGAGTCTTCCTAAAAGCTCGCGTTATCCGGTACTCCAGAGACGACAGTAAACTTTTGGTTTGACGAGAAATTTTTGTGAACGAACGCCGTAATGGTCGGTTGTAAATCCCGAGCATATAATGCGTCCCGTGTGTGTTTACAGTGCGCACGATGTTTCTTTGCGGTAAAACCACCGGCATAGCTAGTTTTAGAAGTTATAAGACACACACACACATACACATATACAATTTGCTCGTGTAATCCTTTACAGAAACGCTCGTCACGAGAAACGTTTAAAACACGTGCGTATCCGCGACAGCCACCGAGCTAATAATATTACGCGCGCGTATTACACCTAACACGACTGCAATTGCGAACGTTCGTCCGTCGATCTCATGCCGTGCCCCGACAATTCCGTTCCGTCGAAACGACGTCGGAAAAATGGCGCGTTACGTACGATCACGATGAATTTCGCGGGCCCATGGTCGTTCGTTTCGAAGACCGTTTGACCATGGCGCGGTATGTAGAGCAAAAAATCCGCCCGCCGGTTCCCTACGGATTCGTCCGTACTTTAACCGCGTACTTCGGTTGTCCTACTTCGCAAACGAGTGTTCGAATGTTATGATGCGTATTTACAAGGTTGGGGGTGAGGGAAGAAGACATACCCGGGTTTCAAGAGGAGCAATAAAATTAAAACAACCGCCCTCGCAGTTGCGAATTTTTTTTCTCGTATATTGAGTACGATTTCCGTAAGATGGCGACCTTCAGAGGCTATACAACGTTGTAGTCGATTTCCAGTATTTTGGCACATTTAAAGAGGAACGGCTTTCACGTCCCACCCTGTTTATATATATATATATATACATATACGCGCACGCGTAGCGGCTAATAGTAGCCGTTTTAACATGGGCGCGGAAGAGTGTCGTGACAGACGCGCGCGATATAATACGTAAAAACTCGTTTGTAATCGTTTTCGGCCACAGTTCACGACGATTCTTCTTCGTCCGGCCGTAATTTCCGTCCGTATTGCATACAACGCCGTCCCCATAATTAAACGTAAATATTCTTTCACGCCCCCCCCTCCTCTGTTGATCAATAATTTATATCTGTTTGCGTTCGACCGCGAGTATAATAACAGAAATATTATATCGCCCCAGTCCCTCGACCACGGTTTTTAAAACAAAACGGACGGGTTTTTACGTACATCCGGCGGCGGTGGCGATGCTATACACGTATGTATGTGTGTGTGTAAACACACCGCCACCTCACCGTTGTGGCGAACCCGTCGAGGAAACGACGGTTTTTTCGCGTTTTTTATTCGAAAATGTTTTTATTTATCGAAACAATAAAGGAAATACGACGGCCCCGGTCAGTCGTTCGTTCATTCGTTTGTTGCGAGGAGAGGAGGGGTGTGACCGTCACGCCGCCAACGTCGGTACGACCGGAACCGGCGGAACTACGTCGAAGGGTTAAGTCGTGAAATTCCCCTCGCGTCCTACCGAAAACTGTACACAAATATTATGTACGATAATGTATACATATATACACGGAATGCACTGTACTGGCGCGTTTGTTTTGCTACGGCCGCGGTGGCAATGGACACGCGTTCAATTTCGCGCGGTGCGTGCGTACATATATTTTGTCGGGGAAACAATAACTCAAGTGGAACGAGTTACAAAAAAAAAAACAAAAGGAAAACAATAATAATTAGTTTTCGGACGGCCGTGGCGTTCCACGTGATAAAAATTCGTCCGGGGTTGATTTTCGGCCCGACCGGATATAAAATAATGTACAATTGTCCCTCACTTGTTCCCTTCGTCCCGTTCATCCGACTCCAACGCGCGGTTGCCGAACGGTATTTATCAAATTATTCGATCTTGGTCGCAATCGAACTGAACGTTACGAATCGGACGGTAAACAACCGTCGAATATCGTTCCTAACGAGATTAACGTAATTAAATCGCGTAACGTACACGGAGCGACGGCGCACAACGGGGCACGTTGGCGAATAATTCGTACGCTATGTACACGCGAGGTAGGTCGAATTAGCGAGTAGTCGCCAACGGCGGTCAACATATACGGGACGGATTTTAACACACTCGTTTTTATCGGGACACGACGAAATCTATTATTTCTTCGCGCGAATTTCCGTGACGTCTCTACTTTTTTCGTGGCAAATGTTCGAAAACCGAATTCGTGTCCCGTTCCACCATACTACACCGCTATTCAACGGTCGTTACTGAAACCGAGGGCGTTCGCCGGGCGCGGCACTTTCGATAAATATCTCGTTAGAAATAATTTGCCCCTAACTCGTCTGTCTCGTCATTTTACGTCATTTCCTTCGAGTCGACTCGTTGACGTACCCGCCATTGGCACGGCGAATTATCCATCCATCCACCGTTGTTGGTCTTGTCCTTTCCGTCCGTGGATATTTCCCGTACGCGCCCGTGCCGAAACAGTTCACGGGTCACCATACAGCCCGACCGACCGTCGTGAAATCACTTTCTTCGCTGTACACTCCGCACAATTGCTTACGAATATCACGGCGGCTTCGGTGACGAAAAGTGAGAAGGAAAGATAACCGCCACAACCGTTCGGATTTCGAGCTTGGGCGATGTTATTGGCAATCATCGTCGTTAAGTTATCGCCTGTATTGTTTATTCGCAGTATCACCACAAAATTTCCTCCAAATAGTCAGCCCGGAGAATTACGTGCAACTTATTCTTAGGCCGGCGCCCATTTTTTGTGTACGTTACTTGCCTAGATTTTAAACCGAATAACCCGTTTCGATGTTTTTTTTATTCATCACAAAATCGTTAACGGAATATTTTTAGGTCGGTTTCAAAATTATATCCTCCTCGTACCCCGGACAAACCTTTTGTTTTCGAACGACCGCCAATATTTTTTACCACTCTATCTCGTACAACGAACTTTTTTGTCATTAATTATTTGCAATATTTCGTTTACTATTACGAACAAACGTTTGGTCGTCGAGTTTTTTTTTGCGTAATTTACATAGCATGCCATTTTTCGATTGTACTTTTGCTAACGTTAATACAGTTTAAATGCCGAATGAATGTAACGAAATGTAAAACACGACACGACGACAGTGCTTTGAACGACTCTCCGCAAAATTCGGAAAAATTATTTTTTTAACCATTTCACTTCGAGGAAATGTTACGAATATACATTATACGGAGTTTGCGAATATTTACATTATAAAGTTGTGTACGATACATTAGGACGTTTTATTGTTTAAATATTTGGTTTTTGCCAGTTAAAATCGAACCGGTGAAATGTTCGGACGTTATATTTGGGAAATTTTCTTGGAACGAATTTTGTACGCTATTCATTACAAACCCTCGATATTATTATTGTTATTATCGTGACGGTTACGAGAACACTTACATTTAACGCGCAGACTAAGTTCGTTGCTGAATGATTCTCCCTCGGAGTTGGTCGCTCGGCAAGCGTATCTGCCGGCCACGTTTCGGGTTACTCTCTGCAAAACTAAATTATTGTCGCTCTTCATTGTTCTCGCCGACGAGTTTAGGTTCAAAGTGAGACCCTGAAAATATGACCATTACATTATTGCCTGTTCATACTGATATTATATTTTTATACAAATACAATACATATATACAGGGTCGAATTGACCTTGATCGCCCTCTTTGAATAAAATAAAAAACACCTCTCTTTTTTGAAAATCCAATGCGCTTAATGTAACCACAAAATCAAAATGAATTTGCAATAAACGACGGTGGTAAATTTTTTAATTCTTTACTTGTTCAACTCGAAATTTATTTTTGAAATTTCGTTATGACGTTGGATTACATAATTGATTATCCTGAAACGATACGCCTCAATTTTCTAGATAAAATATCTGAAATAATATCTTCAAAATCAAGAGAAAGAATAATATTTGTTTCGACACTTAAAATAGTCCGAGAGTTCAATCAATTTTTGATCATTGTCGAACAGGTATAATTTTTGACCCTTTTCGAACAAGAAAAATATCAGTCAGCCGTGAAATTTCTGCCGGCAGAATGAAAATGCGACGTGCTATTTCAATATTCGTATATATATATATATATATATATATATATATGTAGCCGTATGAGTAATATTTTTCACATTATTTTTATTCAATTGACGAAATTTTTTTTATCGTCACCAAAATTTTAGTAGTCATAACAAAAAAGTTTACCATCCTAAGCAGTCTCGTCCATGTTGCTTCTAGAGTAAATCCATACATATATATATATATATATATATATATTGTAATTTATGAAACATAAATAATGTACAAAATTGTGTTAGCGATGAATAGGATCGTCTGCTGATCGTAAAATATTATTCGAAAACGTCTGTTTATAGACTTGTCAAGAATATCTTTATAAAAACGTGTTTAGCGTGTGTGTATATACATATACATATATTGAAATCGTCGGCGAATGTTTCTATAATGATAACGTCAAAAACATGTTTTTTATATTAGTGCTATTCGATTTTCCACTGCCGAATATGGGGGAAGCGCTCATAAATGTTCCACGAAAATATTTATTATACACCGATCGTTAACGGGTACGAATGAGTCGTCGCCGTGTCCCACCGAATACGCAATTAGGCCCGGTAATATTTTTTCGCGCCGTTATACACGCGGTGAATTGCGGAGGTTGCCCGATGCCTTATGCCTTTTGAAGCCATACCAACTCAACACGCGAATATTCGTAAAAAACGTCCAATGTTTCGAACGGTATACCTTTACACGACACGTTTATGTCTTAATCAGCTCGGCCAGCTTACCCGTCCGCCCATCAGTCGTCCACGGGTCCGACCCTTAAATTTTTCCATCCCTTCTACGGAACTTGTTCTTTAATTCTACTCAATCTTAACATCACTATCCTTTTCCGTATATTGTCATCAATCTATTGATTACCACATATTTAACGGCATAATAATGAATTGTACCACGTTTCGATGTTTTTATTTCAATAATTTTTATTTACGTTCATATGATTCTTATAAACGCACACGTATTTGACGTTTATATGATATTAATTGTCCAGATATAATAACTTTAAATTGGACTAAATAAGTTTAACATATTAGACATAGTCGTGGCTCGTATTATAAAAAGAGGCGTATATTTTAACTATTTATTTGTAAATCAACAAAATAAACAACGTTTTTCCTCATGAATATGAAGCGAAGAATAATATACGTCGCTCGTTAATCAAATAACAAATCGTTAGTCTCTCGTACCGTCGTTAATTCGCTTAACGTTCGTCTAATGATTACGTTCGTGTATATTTATATAACATTTACGAAACTATTCGATTATTATTTATTTTTTTTTTTTTAATAATTTGTTGACAATTTTTTTAAATTTTGTACAGTGTTTTGACAATCCGCTAGTTTTTCGTAGCGATCCGTAACATACACGTATTGGAATATCGGGACGTCGAATTCAATTAAACAAACAGTTTAATCGGAAATTGAAACCGTCATAATGGGTAAGTCCGTTCTTTTGTATTTGTAATTCATTCGGTTTCGTCTGAAAGTTTATTTCGAAATTTGGATTCCTACATTTGCATTTACAATATACCGTTTAATATAATATAGTAAATAAATAGTCGTTTTAATTTCCTTATGACGATGTAAATATATTATATAATGTAACGTACTACGAAAATATTCAATAATTCGTTTATTATTAGTATTAATTGGAAGAAACAAGTATTTTGAATTGGAGTTCGTATCCGATAATCCATAATTTAACGAAATTCTTTTAGATTTTCTGTTGCGATTGGCAACATAGAAGAATTAAAATTAAAATGGAAAAAGAGCATCCAAAAACTTTTTGTCTATAATACTATTAACGACTCTTACAATAAAAAAATAGGAGAAAATTCCAATTCATCTAATAAATAGTATACGCGGTAGTGTCTTACCTTAGGTAAATGAAATATTAAAAAATATAAACATAATATAATACGCTTCTAAATTTCAATAAGTCAAATGCAATTATCACATAACCTGGGATTTTAAATAGAACCAAGTTACATTTTGGCCAGTTTGGTGTTTATTATTCGACAATAATACATTCAAAATATGTCGAGAAAATTTCAAATATTTGTCGGCGATAGAAATCTATGAAAATGTAACTATTTTAGATAAAATTAGATTAATATATATAGATGTAATTAAATAATATTGCCACAATTATTAAAACTAATTAATAAAAATGTATAGGAACGTATATTGAATGGTATTTATTAATCGAATTGTTTTATGTTGGCCAAATATATTTTGTTATTTTAAAAATAATTAGAAATCACTAACCATCTCTACGACGTTTTATTTAATTATTATATCGATTATAACAACGCAGAGAACAACGTATTGAATACGGCGATAAATAACCAAAATCAGGATTCCATTATGAAGAAACGCGAAATCCAGCCAATATTCAAGGCAATTTGGTGGTTCGAGGGTAAAAGACGACTTTTTATCGCTCAGATTGACACGATGTGTTAGAGTAAGTGACGGTAAAGACAATGTCGGCCAAGTCCAACTTATTTGTAAACAATTTAAAAATGAACTCGAAAACAATTTAGTGACCAGCGTAAGTTTCAATTTAATAAACGTTTCGAAACTATTAACTGATTTTTCGGAATTTTCTAATAGTGCCCAAAGAAGTATAGTTTGCCTTTAATAAATCATGATGAAACAAACAAAGAATACGTGCCATTTTTCCAAGAATGTTATCGGGCATCGGAAGAACGCAAATTATATAAATATCGATAGTCAACCGATGACGACGAAAAAAATGACGATTATTTTTCAGAACGTTTAACGCAATACAAAAGAATGACGAATGATTACGAAACGGATGTGGGAGATCGGATCTTTCGAATAAAACTTAAAACTGGACACGCATACGACTTGGCGACTAAGGTAAGGTTCTGTTAAGATTCGAACGATACTTATTCCTTCCTATAATGTTCTATAATTGTAGGACCATGAAGAGAATAGTTTACCGCTATAACGCTATGACGAAATAAAAAAGAAAAACGAACATTTAACACATTTGATATGACATTATAATAGTGGTAACCAAAAAGAGAGGAATTATATGGAAAACAAATGTCTCGAGTAATACAAGAGGAAGATGAAAATAACTTGACGACTGAAGTACGATTCAATTTAATCGATATTCGCAATATATATGGATTCTTACTCGTAATTTTCCATAAGGATCCAAATGAGTACACTTCGCCACTGGAAAGTAACGTGGAAATAACGAAAGAATTCGACAGTTGTTATTTTTCATTACGAAAACGTTAATGACGAACGGAAAAATTATAAGGAAGCTAAGAAAATATCTCAAATAATACTAATAGACTATGATGAAAACGACTTACCGAACAACGTACGGTTCTAAGTAATGTCTTTTCGAAATATATTAATTTGTTCTCGTAATTTCCTAATAGGACCGGTGGTTCATAGTTCGCCGTTTCTATACAATGGCTAAATTGTAAACGGATTCGACCAATATTTTTTTTACTACGCCGTTAAACGCTAACGACAAATAAAAGAATTCTAAGGAGAATTAATAAATAATTGCCTCAAACGCTACAAACGAATAATGAAAATGTCTGCTACTGACGTAAGATTGTAATTAAGGCTGTAGTCGCGTGTATTTTTAACGATTGTTGTTAAATACAGTATATATAGGAGTTCGACTCCAAGAATTAATAATAACGCGTATAATATAATTGTTATTTTTTCATACAGTGTTATTGTGTATTCTGAATTACAACGCCGCATAATAAGTATTTACGTGAAAACAATTTTCGTTACCCGAGTAAATATTTTAAGTTTATTCGCCATTGCAATGGTCCCATAGAATACATTTGACGATAATTTGATCTCCGGACTTTCTTGAACATAGAATTATAACGAATTATTCGTTTTCGTAATATATTACGTATTATATTGTACCGTTAGAAACACGTTTAGTCATTGGTTCCCACACTGTTAGAAAAAAAAAATTTTAATTACGATTCGTACGAAATTTATCCGTGTTCATTATCCGTGAGCAGATGATTAATAATCAATACCTAAATATTGTAGTACGAGGATTCGTCTTTTATATATTTTTATATATATTATATATTTTAAAATTTATTTTATTTATTATATAATGAAAATGCCATAAAATCTGCAATTAAGAATCCCGGTAACCATCCTTTATGGGTTCATTCGGTTTGTTTTATTCGACAGAACGTCGAAATCAAACGTATAATTATTAAATTTGACCTAACTAACGTTTTGGTTTTTGAATTCGCGCCACGTAAATTTAAATCAATATAATTTTTTACTACGGATGAATTATCCCAAAACGACTGAACAGATATGGTGTGCTAAAATTTTTCACGACAAATTTACGCCGGGCTAAACCGTTGTTATAGAATTTATGAAAGGCATTTAGTATTTCGTTACACTTTACTACATTTAATATTACGAAAAATTTGATATTTTGTTTTTGATTATCAAATAAATTACGAGTTTCGTTCAATTAAACGTTGTTAAATTTTCGTTTTCTTCGATCACCAAAAAATTTAAATAAAACTTGTACGACGAATTTAAAGTTTATATTATTTTACTGAAATTTGCACTTTTAATTCGTTTTATTTTTAATTACGAAGCAAAATTTATATTATTTTAGGAACATCAATAAATACGATTATTCGGAAATAATATTATACTTGACCACCGACGTCGTTATTCGTACGAAATATTTTCCCTGTCGTTTCGCAATAAAGGCTCTTAACGATTGTTGTTATTTGAAAGGTTAAAAAATATAAAAATGAGGTTTAAATTCTTAAAATTCTTATATCCCCGTTATTGTGTCTATTAATTAGTCGACATATTTAGACTCAGACTATATATTTTAACGATCGAATATAAAACCCTTCACGTTCGTCGGTACTAACGAAGTGCACGCGCATGTATTTTCTCGGAACGAGAATTACATAAAAACACTATTTCGTTAATATTTCGTTTTCAATAATACGTTTTTTTTTATCATAACGTTCGCCCATCACTAGGGAATACAAAGACTATATAAAGTGTATAAAACGCTATCGATATTACAAATCGAGCTCTAATGTGTCGATATTTCTACTAATCGATCCAATTTCGTAAAAATTCCGACCAGATTAGGACATCGGAAAACGGATAAATTAATTTTTTTTTCACGTTTTATTTATTGCTTAGTATGTAATACGAATTCGGTTTAACGTGATAATTATTTGTCTTTAATACTTTTAGTCGGGAGTCTGCGACTTTATTATTCTTTCACGGTCGATTTTCAATGAATTGATTGACTTTTGGGAATCGCACGTCGGCCAACATCACGACTGCGAGTAAGTTCGTCCAAAATGTACGATCTGCATCGATTTTTGGCACCAGTTTTTTTTTTTGTTTGATTCGATTTTTTTGTTCCGATTCAAATTGATTCAAAAGATCTATTCACTTTAAGAGTCACCCATCGCTACTATACAAATACAACGATAACGAGAATGATTATCATCGAAGAGTACGATTATTCTTTCGATACATTTATCATATACTTTAATCGGGAAAATGATCGTTTTCGTTGTTCGTACGTGACGAATAGTATTTTCTAACGAGAATTAAAAAACACGAGAAACATATTTATTATTTAAACATATATTTATATTTTTTTTGTTTCAAATCATTCAGAGCAGTTCGTATATGAAAAAATGCATTTAAAAGTTCTATTTTTCAGACGAAAATATTCGACTTATTTACAAAGTTGCCTATGCGTTTGACGAACGACTCCGCGTAGCGTCACGGTCGTGTACCGAATATTTTTGTTTTACGTTTCTCATCAGTGTATAACGTAATCTCTACACGATCGCGAACGAATTAAAATAGTTCGACTATACAGTTCGAATATAGTGTATATAGAAATTGTAAGGTCATTATTACAGTTTAGACAAAAAGAGCAAAAGTCCACGCTACGTTGACGCTTTTTATTTCAAAACGAATTGCCGATTGACCTGTACGTACATTGTGGATACCCAATTGCCTATATAAGATCAATAATAGACGGCAAAAGTACACGAGTCTCGTTGGTAGCGATTCATTACGGTTTTAGGGTAATCTTTATTCTTTGCTTTAAAGTGTTACCGAATAACAGGTTTTTTTTTTTGTAAACACATAATCCATACGTGACGTGTATAAATATATATATATATATATGTGTGTGTGTGTGTGTGTGTGTGTGTGGGTGTGTGTGTGTGTGTGTGTGTGTGTGTGTGTGTGTGTGTGTGTGTGTGTGTGTGTGTGTGTGTAT
>JAIPRN010000039.1:18494-47310 GCA_025469175.1 Geopemphigus sp. TES_GeoC_2020
TATATGTGTGTGTGTGTGTGTGTGTGTGTGTGTGTGTGTGTGTGTGTGTGTGTGTGTGTGTGTGTGTGTGTGTGTGTGTGTGTGTGTGTGTATGTGTATAATGCGTACATTGCTAACATAGTATGGGCGTAATCGGAGTCTTTCCAATTGACCACTGGGTAGTTCTAAAATTGCGGGTAAAGTCTACTGCCGCCGTCGACGCTTTAAAATCATGCACTTTACTCCACGGCCCATTCTTGCAATTTCCGTCGTAAAACGAGAAGAACAACTTAGTATCGCTGAACAATAACGACGAGTACGACGGCGTTATCTAACGCGTGTAAGTATAACACCTTGCGCCTGTACCATCATTTCGTCATCATCCGCATACGCCGTTGCGTAAGTCCTACCCCGTGGCCAAAACGTGTCTGGAATATTATCGTTCGTGTCGTGTAACTACAGCAGATTAGCTATCGCGCGATATTGTCTATAGCGCGCGAGAAAGACGAAAACGATGACGCCGTAAGAACAGAGACGATTTCCGAATTTTTATCTTAGCTTAAGTTACGCGTATCCAAAAACGGTAAATATAAAACGGTACAAGGTCGCGTTCGGGACGATAACAATAATCGGTTAACAACCAAAAATAGTATAACGAAACGTGTATGTGCGTTGATTCATTAAAAAACTACGAACGACGAGCAATTATTGCGATTCAACGAAAAAAGAAAGTGAAATCGAAAAACGAAATAATTTGATTCAAACAATCATAAATATTTCATTGAAAATAAATGTCTCAGTTTTTTCTTCAATAAACGGCGGTTGTGATATAAATAAATAAGGACATATACACGCGCGCACACATACAAGTAATCGATACATTGAGAAAATGTTTTGCGTAAGATCACGCTTTGTGAAACGTTTTGAAAACCCTAAATACGTCGAATTATATAAGTGATATACCTACTAAAAACTTACTCAGACCGAATTTGTATTTATAAATAAACCATAATTTTACCATAATTGTTACGTCCACTGACCCATATGTGATTCGTCGACTATTTATTATATTTGTCTCCAGTGAAAACGCGGCAATAGTACGCTCTAGTTCATTTTGATAAATCTATTTTAAATTGAATTCGACATACCAGATTGAACTATATCAATAACATTTGATAAATACTATTCAGTTATATTTCTAAAAATAAGTTCCGTCTTTCGGTGGTCTATGTAAGTAATCGGAAATGTTATACCGTACATAGTCCGTAAAAATTAATTGAAATTGAACTAAATAACCTCGATATGGATCAAAAGATCGATAACTTTTAATTTAATTTAACAAGTGGACAGTAAAAGTGTTAAATGACAAAATGGTACGTTACCGGATTTGTATTTTACAGACGTCATTTATTAAAATCGAAAATTGTATCATTTTCATTTGAATTTTATAAATAACGTCGCAAATAATTCCAACGTATAATTTATTATTAATTGTACATAACATTATATCGAACGATGTCAACGTAAATTACGCTTGTATTAAAGAGACTGAAATTTATTCCGTATTATTTCTGGACATTTTGTTTCTAACATATGTTCTATATTTTCGTTACGTCTAGTTGATATATAATTCGTTTATTTAAAAATAATTGAAATATGTTTCGATAATTTTTATTTCGATCAAAATTATCATACCGACGAATTATTAGTGTTTTTTAACATCGAAAATATCGTACGCCTACCGTATCAGATATTGACGTACATATTTTAGGTCACGCCATAACATATAACACGCCTATTTTTATAAATGAATTGGTATTTCGCGTGCGAATTGAAAATGTTTAGTTTTTGGGTCTTTTGGGTATTTTCATTTGGTATGTTTGTCGAAATATCATAAACATTAGAGTCAAGATCGGATGAAGTTAATGAAAGTTTAAACTTTGTCGAAGTTAATGATAATTGTTTGTGTAAAATGAAGTTAATACGAACAGTTTCCTTTTGGTAAAAATTAAAATGTAAATAACTTATTAGTTAAAAGTTAAAACCCGTATGTATATAAGAGAACTGAAATTGTCAAAATTAACTATAATTGGTATACCTAAACTGATGACCTTTTCTTTTACATGACAAAAAAAAAGAGTATAATTAGACAACAGATAATAGGTGGATACCTAAAATAGGATATTTGAATAATTGAAATTCCGTTTTAGTCAGAGGTATTTTTTTTTTATTTACTTTAATTCAACGTTATGTGAAAAATATAAATCGGATAATTTGTTCAGAAATATTTTACTCATTTTTTTTATTATATTATATATTTAGTATATATATTATATATTTGACATATTTGACGAATAAGCAACTAGAATATTTTAAATTATTAAGTTAATATAAATTTAACTTCGACTTATTATTTAGTTTATACACTGTGTTTAGTATAATAGTAAAATACTGAACTAGCGATTGAAGAAGTGCCGTACGTACCAAAATATTTGAATATATAATGGTAATTACACAAAATCAAATCATATAATAACAAAAATAGAAAAATAATGTATTATAGATACGAAACGTTTAATTAAGAAATCGGTTGCTTCGGAATATCTCAAATAATATTAAAAAAAAAAAAAAATATTAATTGTAAATAAATTCGATGGAACAAAAATATGGAATAATATTAGTACGTTTATTATAATTATCGTTACAGATAGGATACGATTTTTTTTATTTGACGTACACAATCTGTACAATAATCGAGTGCAATAAGTATATCGGATAACGACTGAGTTGGAGGAACGGTTTAACTCATCGACGGACACTTAACGACTGCGCGCAAAAATTGTAACAAAATGTATGTACGCGTCGGTTATAAATACAATGCGCACCGAGTTAAGTATCTAGATGAAGGGTATACGGCTATAAACTAATAGATGTACGACCGGCATAATTATTAAATAGATCTTTTTACCGTCCAAGAACGGCGCAAGGTCCGTAGAATGAGCCGAGGCCTTCGTTTTTTTATGGTGACGTTTTCAATATAGTAACTAATATATATAATTTGTTGAACAAAAGCTACGCATTCTGCGTTTAAGTACCTCGAGTCACCCGTATAAATCGGCTCTACGTCACTAGTGGGATCGGTTCACCGATTATTCGTGTCAAACGTCAGCAGATAGAGTGAGAGGATGGTCACAGTATCCTGACAGTTGTTTGCTTCGATTCGGCACGTTAAAAATGCATGTCCCGGTAATTTAGAGTTTGGAAACAAGTTGCAAATATTTATTATTGAAAAAGAGGAAACGTCACACAGATGACGTTTTCTTGAATAGAGGAAATGTACGGGGAATTGTGTACGTTGTTCCACTAACTTCTCGAACAGGATGACAATTTTCTCTGGTATAAGATAATACGAACTATTTATTATGTATCGAAAAGCATAAGAGTTTATAACCCAAAAGCAGTCAAACTTGCGAAAATGTATACCATACTCTGAGATAGACAGAGTGAGTGAGAGAGAGAGAGAGGGGAGAGAGAAGAGCACAAGCTTGAGGTATGTTACGTTGTTATGTTGTTCCATAAACTTCCCTTTTCGACAAAACCTACAAGTTTTTCGCAATCCATATCGTGATGAGAATTTCGTACTGAAACGATCTATTTCGGTTGAATCATCCAGTTCCGGTGCCACCGTGACCGTAGCCTAAGGCGTAACAAAAGAACAATTCAATTACGAATTTATAGACAAAGTTCCCAGACTTATACTTCGAACGGAGCGCGTTTAATATTCCGCTAGACCCAGCAATATTTTCCGAACGTTTTGAAGCAAATTACACATTTATTAATACTGCGGATTTTCCTCCAACGTTAGATACCACGGCGATCTTATAAGATCTTAAACAATCGTGTAAACGTCTATATTTTCAAATTTAGCTTCTTACGAAGCTAAAACGGAACGCAGTTTAAACGGTATAGGTTCGTATAATGAAATAACGATCGCGAGATAATCAACAAACACCTAACTGTTCGGTGAAGATGATTTTTTAAACATAACAAATTTTTAGAGCATCAACAAGCATTAAGAATCATTATAATGACTGCGAGCTGTCAATTGTTTTTGAGATTTGCGAAGCTCAACACAAAAAAGTTTACGAAGCCTCGTATGAATTCATAATTATTAGCGACGATACAAAAAATTGATATATCAATATAATATTCTCTATCTATTCTATTTTTACCGTTTATATTTATGATTCAAACACGAAGTCAAAAATATTGTTATTAATAGATATTTTTAAACATTCTATATTACAATCAGGCCTAATTTTTTCTTCATTCTATTGTAGTTGACAAAAAACTATATACAATTATAATTAATATCGATCATCATTTAACAATTAATAATAATAATAATAATAATAATAATAATAATAATAATATCGAAACTTTTCTTGTTTTTAATTCTGCGTCAGAAAAAAATTAAAGACAAGTCAAAAAGACAACCCTGTACTATCGTCGTTCTCAAATTATTTTCGATAATTTTTAATTTTGAGAACCTTCCTTCTTCACTTGCTGTTATAACTGGAATAGTTAATTATATTCTTAACGCAATAGAATGATTTGGAAAAGAACCACTCGTCGATTCATTAAAATAAATCCAATCAATAGAGGATTTTTGTTTATTTAAAACTTTACAAACAATTTTCAATTCATTAAAAAGTTCAATCCCGTTTGAACGGCAATTTTCACCGTTTTTAATAAAGTTGCTAAAACCGCACAATGCTTTGACAATGTGTTACCGTGGAATAATTTTACGTTGTCAATATTATACGAAAACTCAAATTTTTCTGAATGACGAGATATTTGTTCAAATCGTTCTTTGATACAATCGTTTGTCTATCACCGAAAGAAAATATTTTCGAAAAAACTTTCATTCACCAATAGTTATGCCAATATCTTTACTTTCTTTATGAAAACGTCTACTCTAATTAGTCGAATTTCAATAACCTTTCACCATAACTTTAGTGCCGTGATTTTTGATAATTCAAATTCTTTTCTCAGGAATTTAAAAAAAAATTCGTCGAGGCCACTTAGTAATTGAATAACAGCAATTAATTCGACGTTTTTAAATTTTGAAAATATTTGCTGACTGTTTATAGCGGATAGTAGTTCAAATCAAATAACGTTCAAAATACAATTTTATTTCGTAAAATAAAATTAGCGCCATCACTATCACATCACTACTTGATGGAAATTGTTTCCTGGTACTATGATCATTATTGTGTTTTTTAAAAAATTTAAACAAAGAATATTTTAGACATTCATTCTTTTGTTCTCTGTTTATCATAAGTGTACGCATTTCGTAACCGTTTTAAGTGTTCGTCGATATTTATCGCGTAATCGACCTCTCATTAATATTTAATTTTTAAAAATATATAACCTTTCAGCCACTAACAAAATCGAACACGGACTAATGTGTTTCGAAAACCGAACTATTATATTATCGATAAATTCGATATTATTTACGTCATAAATAATACGTCATAAACGAACGTTTATTTTCTTTGGTTAACTTCATTGTTTAAAAAATAAATATCCTTTGTCCGGACGGCCGCGTGATGATTCCAGGGGTTTGATGAACTGAACCATATCACGGCGTACCTTCTCTTAGCGCCGGGCGCTACATTCAAAGTACAATGTCGCCCGTCATCCGGTCACCGGTCGTCTGTGGACTACCATTACTGGACCATAGAAGGTCCGTACCCCTATTCTCGGGCCGAGACGATAATTGTCGTTTGGACCTCCCCTTTCCAAATGAGTGGGTTAGAGATTCTACTATCCGGCGTCTGTCCCAAAGCTACCACGTTTCAGTGAAGAAAGCAGTGGCATACTAAGACTTGAATTTCGGGGGGGGGGTTAATTTTTAAATAAATAATTAGGAGGACCCTAACGAAATACGACATATTATAAACATTAATAGATTATTCGTTTTTAATGAACACGTTAAATTATAACGTGTATTGAAGTTTAAAAATATTTTAGTTTTTTGTTATTATTGACTAAAAATATACGTTTCGTAAGAAGTTAATTTTTCCTAAAAATTTTCTGGAGAGGTTTTATCTCCCCCCCTGTTAGTACGTTAATAGGCTTCTCAACTAATTGCGGACCGTACCTTCGAACCGGCAAACCGATCTGGCGCGTAGTGGAATCTCTCCTCCCCCGACTAGGTTTTAAGTCAACTTCGATGGGTTTTTACGGCGTGTTTCTCCCGCAATTTTAGCCTCCATGTCGGTTAGCTGTGGACCTTGGCCCAAATGGCCAGTAACTATTACCAGCGTCACATTATTTATATTCTGTAAAATTGTTATACTTACCGGCTATTTTTTTTTGTATCCGGAATTTGTATAAAAATTAGTCTCGATAATTCAAACCGGCTACTATATTTCGGAAAACGTTAATACATGTATAGAAAACAAGTCTTGTACTTTAACGGGTACGGCAATAATAGTTTTTCGTTGTTTGCAAGCGCGATATCCCCTACTTAAATTTAAATACGCGAAGCCCAGAGTTTAGGCCCTGTTTAACCCTACACCATAACCACATCCATAAGGACGACTTTGTCGCCGTAAAATTGTTAACGAATTAAACAAGCGAATAAAAACGTATTTACGAGCAATAGTGTGAGCAAGACCGTCGTAGGAAACTTATTAATGACAAGCGTTAGAAATGACGTTGTTCCGAAATTGGGCGTTAACGAAACGGATAAACGTTGTTGTCGAATGAAAGAAAACTGTGTAAAACCGTCAAAAACAATCTCGCGTGTTCGGATAGTAACAACAATAATGTATTTGATCGGTAAATGTGTCCGGATAATAATCGTATCTCGCGCGTTGTAAATGAAAGTTGTTTTAAACGCCTAAACGTTTAAACGAATTCAATGCGGCGAATTTTATTTCGAGCGTGTTTTTAAAAATGTCGGTTTCATCCGAATGTACGATATTATATTGTTGTAAACGTCACTATGTCTCAAATAATACGAAAATTCTACTATTAAACATGTGGTTTCCGTAGTGTAGTGGTTATCACGTGTGCTTCACACGCACAAGGTCCCCGGTTCGAGCCCGGGCGGAAACACATTCGTGGAAAATTCGTTTTTGTTCGATTTTTTTTTATATCGTAGAAAGACTAATCGTCAACATATTTATTATATTTCGCAATACTCTCTCTCTGGTGACGGCCGCGATTCTTTTGCCACGTTTTTCGTCGTAAAAAAATACAATAATTACGCGAGTTTTAATTAACGACGTCGATAATTTCGAACATTTCGAATATTCCGCGACGCGACGGGGACGCGGAAACTAGTCGCGTTTCTTGTCACGGTGCCTAGAGACACGCGGGCAAATTACGATTGGTCCAATTCGGACGATCAACGGCGTCGTCGATCGGCGATTATTAGCGCGGACGATCGGTACCGTTTGTGGAACGTACGTAAAAGCGGTCCGGACATTCCGACGGTTTGTTAACGGGTTCGGTATTATTAGGTTAACATAGTCGTCGAATAATAACAACAACTTTGGACGCCGCGAACGTACGGGCGCTGCGGTAATAGAAGGGAGGGGGGCTAGCCACTTCGGGAATCGCGCGAAATGCGCGCCCGGCGCCCGTACGAATTCGTATGTCGTTTTTGTGGCGGCGCGTCGTTTTCTGGGCCGATTGGTAATAAACGAGAACGGACGGGAATAAAAGAAGCGAAAAGAAAAAAAAACGCCCGTAGTCCGCGTAGGAAGTTTCATTAAGCGATGAAGTCGACCGAACATTTAATGGTCGTGTGAATAACGAGAGTGCGAGAACTTTACGAATATTTACCGTCTTATAAACCGAATTTATTAGTATAAACAACGCGGAGTTTTTTTTTCGTTCGGGTTCTTTTCCTCTTTTAATTATTCGCCGTCAAAATAATATTAATTTTAAAACTATTTTCTCCCTTCGGTAATTTTTTTCAATTTAAAAACGTCCGAAGATTCTTTTCGAGCCGTCGTTATTCTTTTCGTTTTCGCGCAATTATTATAAAGTTTCACCCTTTTGCTCGTCCATTCGGCGAAGTTTCGCTTTTGATTTTCACCAGCTAATTGCCATTTTTCCGCTCGCCCGCGCCGCCGCGCGAAATTAGCGCGATATTAATTTTCTGAATAATTTAGTCGTCGGCTCACCGACCCGCCGGTGTTTGTTCTTCCCGACATTTATTATTATTCGACCGGTCCGTAGGCGGCGATACTGACGGGGCGGTTTTTTTTTGGTTCGGACGCCGCCGCCTTCGAAAAGAATGGACGGATGGTAGTGGTTGTGGGAAGCACGTAACCGTGGAAAAGTTCGCGTTAAACTCTGCCGCCGGGGAGCCATTACGTAACGTGACGATAATCCGTCGGTATACACGACGTCCGACGACGTTTAAGGCGTACGTCCTTGGCCGCGTCTAACGGTCCGAGGCCGGCGCTCGACGTACCTCGTTTTTTACTCCCGTAACGTTTCGGTGGTTATCCGTACAGATGTACGGTACGAATCCCTTATAACGAACTTCGGGGGACCGTCAAGTTGTGTACGTTACAAACCGTATTCACTTTAACCGATATATCGTTTGTAGCGAACTGTTCGTTATATCCGAACGTTGCGACCAATATACCAATGACGAATATTTTTTGTACCGTGCACGGAATTAGGGAATAAATCAACCAGGTTTAGAGGAAATACTAACTGCAAACCACCAACTTTCGACATTTATTTAGTCGCGTATACGTTTAGTGAACGGAAGACGATAAAATTAGTAAATAGGTTGGAGGTTTGTGTTTCGTCACGTGTATGTGTGTGCGTGTGATAAATTTTACAGGTTATACGAATGTTTTAAGATTAGAATACCGCTAGAGCACACAACTACTACTACTACTACTACTACTACTACTACTACTATTTATTACACGGTAACACGTCCGTTCAAAGAATGGTACAACGGTCGTGGTTACGAAAACGTATTATCCAAGATAACTAATTATCGAATATCACGTTGTCCGTATTGTTTGTTCGTTGTTTTCAACGAAGTTCGTGTTGCCGGTATTCCAACCGTACTGGGGATTTTCATAACCGATAGCGAAAGCCTCTAGGGACCTTGAAATATGTTCTTAGTAACCGATTTGTACGTTGTAAAGCGACATACGTACGCGATTATTCCTACAATGATTCACTGGTCCTACGTAGACTTAGTACGTAATTATCGATTGTTTGTTATAACTGGTCACGTTATAAACGAATTTGTACGGTATATATATATATATCCGTAACGACCATCATGTTTTCCAAAAAGAATCGAGTGGGAAACGCGCGAAACGTAATCGACGCCACTACTAATCGTTACGACTACGGCGCGCGTACGTTTCATCGACGGACGCGTGGCCAACGATTCCTTTCCGTATCATAAACCCGAAAACATTTCCCAGGCACAGCAGAGCGGTATAAGTAATAATATTCGTTCCGACGTGTAAGTGTCCGCGTGTAGACGCGAACCCTCCTCGCGTACGTCCGGTCCGGTCCGGCGGACGATTCGTTCCGAACGCCGGGCTTGCGGGCGCTCGTTTACGACGTGGACGAAACGTATTGTCGTCGAATCGATTACAACTCCCGATGGTCGTTCTGTACGTTGTTGTTTTCATAACGATCACGACGTCGATGAGTCCGTTGCGTGTAAATTACGTTTTCGACCGCGTCCCGTCGTAATCGTTGTTGTATTTAATCAGCGTAAAAACGCCCGAAGTTATTCCGGACGGTCGCATAACGGGCGCGACGTAATAATTCGGTTTAGTTCGGCGCGAAAAGCGTATACGGGACCGTTCCCCAGACGTACGCCTAACCTCCGTAGTTAATTTACGCGGACACCGGTAAAGATACCAAACGCGCGTGCACACCTAACCCACCCATCTCTCCTTACCCCGCCAGCCATCGCCGGTCGGCCGTTTGAAATTTTAATTATTTCGGACGCGGGGAGAAAAAAAAACGCTTTCGGCCGTAATAAATTAGAACGCGAAAAAATGGACAGGACAAGCGACCGCCGAGAAAAACGGCGAAAAAATGTCTCCTCTTCGCTCCCCCACCGCCCCCGCAAATTGATCCCGGTTATTAGATTATTTTCCCGGAGAGCCTATACCCAATCGCCGGACGCGCGCGTGCTATTTAAGTACACGGTTGCACACGGTTCGAACAAAACGTACACGTCCCGGGTGAATTTACGAACGAATCTATGTAACTTGGTCGTCACGTTGGCGCGTAACGCAAACGGAAAAATGTTCGCAGAGGCGTTCCGAACGGAACGCGACATCGAATTGGGCGACGGGCCGTCTGTATTCCAATTTCGTTTCTCGCTAATTTCCCGCACGAATATACGTTACGCCGGCCGCGACGAATCCCGCGCGAACCGAACGCCGGACCCGAAGTACGCTTTAAAAAACGGGCCCGAACGCGCCGAACGCTGAGACGCCACGCCGTAGTTCGCGAAATGCGAATCGTATGTATTTCACGGAGCCCCGAGAACGACAATTTCGTTATGCCCGCGTATAAATAAACGAGAACGTGCTCCGCCAGGACCGTCTAACATAACCTAACCTCCCGTGTAACCAGTCAGGCGAAACACGCTTAGAACTCCCGTTTGTACACCCGAATCGTTCGAAACGAATTCTCGTCCAATCCGCGATATTCACGGAAATACTCGTAAATCGTAAATTCCGTCGGATAAGTCGGACGACGAACCTTGTCCAGCTAGGACGTTCAGTGACCGTTACCGGAGTCGATGGTCGTTTACGATTAAAAGACGACCGTTGATCCGAAAACCGACGTTCGTAAAATTACGGTCCTTTAATCGGGAAACAAAACCGGTCCGTCTAATCTTCTACCACCATGGCGCTTATAAAAACCCATTGTCGCCATCCACGCGTACGTATTACCACCTATACTTGTGTATATATATATATATATATATATATACGATGTAGTCGAAGATTACTTACGTTATGGTACCATGTGAGTTTCGTCGACGGCGGGTTGGCTTTCACGTGGCAATCGAAGTATACGTCGTCTCCCTCTTTGATGCCGTTCGGGTCGATCGAATTGCCCAACCGGAGTGAGACGATCGGTGCAACTGAAACACATCGCATCGCTCGCGTAAATATGAATACGAATAAAATAAATACCGAATATAACGTACGGACGAAACCGTAGTACATCGTATTTGTTTTTTTTTTTTTTGTTCCGCTCTTCTTACGAAAAACGTAGAAAGCACACGCTTTTATGTGTTCGGCGGCGCACGTCGTAATCGCCGCTGGTTACGCTGGCTATACTTCGGTCGGATTATTTAACTTTAAGGTAACTTATTTGACTCGCGGTTACGCGAGTTGTTTATCCGTTAACGATTCAACGATTCGGCGAACTTTATTCTATCGCTCTACCGGGCAACACGACTTCGATGACTCGAACATCGCGTCGTTGTACGATTCACAAAGGCGCGTTCGATAGCGTGTAATTCGATTTTATATTTGAACCGAAATTAGAACAGATCGCGCCAGTTCATTATTTCAAACAAGCGATACACTCGCCTATATTATAATAATTCGTATATACAAAAATAAATAAAATTTGTTCGTACGTTACCCGTTATACGATCGGTTTCCGTGAAATTTAGCGCGTAGGGATTTTTGGGTACGGCCAAAAATTTTTATTTATTTTTCGAGGGTGATTATTTTGTTCATTGTCGATAACGCGCGTATACCTCGTAACGAAAAATGCCCGTATATTATTCGTCACTACGTTACACCGTCGCGGATATTAGAATTGAAGAATCTATTCAAACAGCGCCATTTCAATTCGTGCATTTCAACAAATGGCGTCGAATTAGGTCACATTAGTTTCGCCGTCCAATCAGTTATGCCGTCAAAACGACAAGCGATTGGAGGACGGACTACGTCCCGAACGAGATATATATGAAAAAGGCGACGCGAACTTCGGAGGAACCGTAAGACTGGAAACCGCGCGAGTACGCGCCGCTCATGCCCGTTCGTTTGAACCGGTCGAACAATGGTTTCCAGACTGTTTGGGTACACGTTACTCGGTCCGGACGAACGCCACGCTCCGATTTAAACCGTAACGCGTAACTGAGACGCGCCGTATGTAAGCGTAACACGGAACTATGTTCGGAACTACGTTTAATAATATTTATACGATTATTTTCGTAAAATATCGTGAAATTCGACGATCGTTATCGATATTACGCGATGTTATTCCACGCGTACATATCGACTTAAGCCCGTAGTGATAATCATCCGACTAGGTGAACGAAAAAAACGAGACGTGATCGAAAGATACCCTGACTGCGCTTAGAACTTTTGTGTCAATAAAGATAGGGAAACCTCGACAATGCCGTAGAGTAACAGCTACCGATTATTACGCCGTTCGTTCGAAATCGATAAGGTTATTTATTTTTATTTCTCGGCGTTTTACCGAAACCACGTTTTAGTCGTACAGCGCATTTCGTCACGCCGATGTTTTTCGAAAATACTCGAATTCGTCAAATATAACTTTATCGATACGATATTATTCCAAATATACGTCGTCGTCACCATCAAAGTAATATCCCTGTGCAGCGATACACCGCCGCCATTTTCTTTTCCACTTTCCCAAACGTTCCTGGTAAACACTAAGGGGAATGCCCTGCAGAATCAGTTCCGAATTGTCTTTTCGATTGTTTGAAAACGACGTCGGGTCGAACGTTAATTTTAACGCGGGAAACAAACGAAAACATCGTACGGAGCCAAGTCAGACGAGCGAGTTGGTTGCGGAACCGGTATAGTTCGATTTTTCGCTAACGACTGGCGAACGGATACCGAACTGTGGCCCCGGGCGATTATCACGATGCTGCCATCCCCGTAAACCCCTTTTCCGATTCTTTGGCCTTTTTTTTCTTACATATATGGTACGCGTCATATTTTTGCGTAAAAACGTCCTTCGTAACGTACGTTAGTTATTTTTATGTCTGGTTCTATCAACCGTTACGCCGACAAATATTATTCGGTTTATTAATATCTAGCCGAACCCGGGAAGCGGCCAATGTTTTGGCGGCGACCATTTTGATCGTGTGTACTTCGCAGCAGAAAATTCGAACGCGATAGGGATGTCACCGTCGTCGACAACGTTTAATCGCGTTATTCTCATTGTACGGGGAGGATATGTTTGCAAAAGACGCTATTTTATTCCGAACTGCCGAATATACCACACGCGGATGGTATAAAAATGGTTTCAACGTCGCGAACCGGACAAAGCGGCGCGTCCCAATTTAGGTTCGACCGACGCGTTAGACCGTCCGCACAACCGTTCATCCAAACAACGCGGATAGCTTTTACACGCGATCGCCGTCAATCGACCCATCGAATACCGCTCGCACGCACGCTCGTTATTCGCGATCAATATCGACCACGTGCCCCACCCTTACATCCAATTCCAAAGGTCTTCAGAAAAAACACCAACGACCACACGAGTGAAAAGAGATGTCCTACGTCGTTCGCGCGCGACGTATACGGAATTCGGACACGTTCAATACACACGGAAAACGTGCGTAACGCGTACACTGGCTTCGACAACGGAGCACCGGTATGAAATTACGAATGGCCGCGTCGAATCGTCCTGCAAACAACCTTCGCCGACCGACGAATCGGATAGGTTTGTCGAAACGAATCACTCGAAATTCGTTCCGGCACGTAGAGTATGACAGAATTACATACGCGATTATCAGTCAAAGCGGCGGATTAAAACTAGCCTAAGCGACGACGTGAAAGTCTTGTAACGAATCAAGATCGAGTCGACCGACTAAATTCTCGAATACGTTTCGTTTGCCAGGCACGTCGCCGGGCGTTTTAACGCTAAAATTTGACGTACGTATAATTCTCCTCGGCAATGTTAATCCGCCACGACTTTACAACAGTGCCGGGCTTTCGGCGAAAAACATAACGAACGATATCGTCGAAGCTACAAACAGAGAATTTAAAGGAGACGATTGTAGTACTGTCGGCACGCATTCCAATGATTCCGACAGACGTGCCACTCGAATTCTAACGTTTACAGTATTCCCGTTTTCAATGGCCACGAAAGCACACGGACGATCGTTACAAGCGCGCGACTAATTTTGGAAAATCCGCGTTTTTCACACGGACAGCTCTATGTGGCTGGTTCACGCGTCGGAAAATATTCCGATAGGATTCGTCACCAAACGGAAAAACGAAAAATATGGTGCACGCGGAATTAAAACACGAGTGGGCGTTGCAACGCGCGCGCCGGGTTCGAGCCTTTTTGTTTCTAACGAACGTGCGTGTATTATATAGTAATCCATCGTATCGATAATAATAGAATTTTATAACGGCGTTAAAATAACGCGTGCCGGACCGTGGAAGACGGCCCACGTATAGGCCGATGCGTTCCTTATTTTTACGTCGTCGTATATGGAATATTATTAGGATAATAGTAGAGGAATATGAGATATTTTTATAATGGCGATCGTTATTTATACGCTGGAAATAGCGATTTTTCAAAACGTTTCCGAAACGGACGGGACATTCTTCTCCTTTTGTACTCGAGTTCGCGAAACAATATATATATATTACAAGGCGGATCTGGAGATGGCCGAACGTCATGGAATTCGCCGTGTACCGCACACTCGCGGAGTATTCAATTTATTTACGTTCGTCGAATTTCAAATTCCTTCGACGCGCCTTCAAACATTTTGGCGCATTCGCGAAAACAAAAAAAAAAAACGAAATAGCGTTATCGTCGTAATATACGTGCGCGTACACTTTTTGCCGTTCGTCAGTCCTGCTGGTACACGACCGACGGCCCGTTGGTCACTAGCGATTTCGTTCGACAACGAAGTCCCCCGTTTCGTCGAATATTACGCAGATACGTCGTTTCACGTTTATCGGTCCCTTGTCGACACGGCACTTAAGCGCCGTGCCGGACGTATTTCGGCGGAAAAATGATAAACAACGTCGATAAAAATCGAAGAAATAATAAACGAATTTACGACAAAGGGGGCGCGGCAACGTTTTTACTACAATTTCCAACACGGTGTTCGCGTAAACGAAAACGTAGTTTCCGTCCGACAATGCGAACATCGTCGTATTGAACGCGCACAATAAGGACGCGTAGCGATCGATCGTTAATTAGATAATGGTCGGCGCCGGGTGTTGCAATCGCGTTCGTTAAATAGCGGCCAGCGTCCCGTGAACCTAACCGGTCGTCGTAAGGACGATTCTTTGCGGAAGTCGACTACATACTTAGGTTTTCGCCAAAGTTGCCGGACGTGTTAAACGATCGTAATTCGTAATTGACTTATTTACCGATATACGAAACGCGAACGAACTATCGGTTTCGAAAAACAAAACCGGATATTTAAAACCGAACGGTTTCGTCGTGATAGTCGCGTGTTCGGTTTTTAAGAATGAGCGCGTCACATGTTGTTGCACGAGAAAAACGGAAATCATAAGCGCGCCGCTATTCGCGTAAAAACGAACGACGTAATTGTAATCTCTACCGTCCGGTTCGTTGGACGTATAGTTTTCGAACAAACGTCCGGTGAACTCGTGACATCCGTTGAACGTCAGAAATTTAATAACGAGTCGAACGAGCGATACGTATCACGTAAATAAGAAACCAATTTAGGTTAGGTTAGGAGCGCGTTGAATAAACAACTTTGACGAAATATCTGGACAACGGGTACGAAAATCGTTACTGGTGTCGCGGGAAATTACGAATTACGTGAACGTCGGCCGAGTATCGACGCGGAATATGAGTCGTAGGTGTGCGCGCACGGGGTAGACAGACGAGACAGATGCCGCCGTTGCGGGATTATCCGCGGCCTGTAATATTTCGATATTCCAATTTATTAACGGTTCGTTCAAAAACGTCCACGACGAAATGATTAGTCGATCGTTTCGTCGAAGACGTGAGCCGATAGCCAACGGGCGTGAGTAGTTGATTATGGCGAAGGAATAATAAGTTCGTAAAACCCCGCCGCTTAACGACCAAAGGCGCGTTGACGCGAAAACGTTCGTTTCAAAGGCGTTAATATCATACGGTACAACGCGTTAATGTTATTATATTGCGCTTAAAACGCCGGAGTAGAAAGTTTTTCCGATGTTTTCTATAGCGGGCACGATGAAAAGGATGTCGAAAAACGGAGTTGTTCCTCCCCTCTTTTAATCCCCGACAAATTCAAATAATTGACCAAGTTTTTCCCCGCGTAATAGTAAAACGAATATTAGTGGCCGAAAAAGGGCTCGATTTGAATTCGACGAAGTGGCGGCGGCCGGTATAAAATTACGTTTGCGAAAAGTCCGCGATTGTCTAACGTACCCGGACGCACGCCGCCAACGCCGACGACGGTTAATATTTATGTAGGTACTTTCGACAACGAAAAGGTCGTGTGTAGACTAGTCCGGGGTATCTTTCGGGCGCGAAGGCGAATACGAACAAATAGCCGGCCCGTCGGGAAATGACAATTTTCAGGTCCGATCGGGCTTGTTCGGTGTACGATAACGAGACGGAATGATGAGGGTTTTCGGTGGGAGAGCGTCGTGTTTGAGGTGAACCGAACAAATCGCCGGTTCCGTAATGTGGCCCACGCGCAAAGAGACGTCTGCGGAAACGTATAAATAAAACGGCCGACGAATTCGTCGGAACGAAACGTCTTAATTCGACGACGAGCGATCATCAGAGGAACGAACAACGTAAACGATATATATACGTATTTGCGCCCGCGATGAATAAGTAAGTTGAAATCGTTCTCGGCCGGTACGACGGTGTATAATAAATTGCGGTCGTTCGGCCGCGTATTCTTTTCCCCCGAACGGAATTCGGGACGCACCACCAGCACCGTCCCATCCGTCCCGTCCTCATTCGCTCTCCGGCCAACGGACTAGCAAGGGGCAAGTACACGCTTAGACGCCGTGAACGCGATATCGCGAAAAACTCGAATTTTACCGCGCCGCCGGTTTCGCGTGGTACATAAATTGACGTAAATCCGGCGTCGCGCCGTAATTTACGGCCGTCAACAAATTTAAATTTATGGCTACGTGTGTGCACATAATATAGACTCGAGACGAAAATCTCATCATTAAAAACGTAGATCGGCGTGGAATTTGTATAACGCGCGCGTACGCAAACATGTTAAAGTATGTGCGACGATTTCGGGCGCGGGAAAAGGATTAACGAGATTTTGTTGTTTTTTTGGACGATTTATTAGTACTTCTTCGTGACGTTATATATTTCGTATTCGATTTCTACTATCTACCATCACTACAAGACGGACCCGCGGGACAAACTTAGACATCCCGAGCTTTTTAACCGTTTGTACACCGTCACGGTGTAAACAGCAAAGAACGTCGTACGTTTTTAACGAATCACGCTTGCGTCGGTGTCGGTTGCGATCGGAACATGTTCAGTTTCGACAAGACGTTTTGTCCGATGTATTCACGCGTCGGCTCCGTTACCGGCTAACGGCGAGCTCGTAACCGAAACGATACAACGCGCGAAGGAACAATACGAAAATTGCGAAAAAAACTCTCCGGCCATTTGGCGCGTGGAGATAAAACGTCACGAACAGGTGTTTTCGTTCACGATATCCGTTTCGATTACGAGGCGAATATTAACTATCGACTAATATTCGTCTCAAGCGATTTCGTTCGGGACGTTGAAAAAAAGCGGTTTTCTACAACGTCGCGAAAAAACATGCGAACATTTCCTAACGAAAAACGAATAAGTGTGATAATAATAACGCGGTGTCGACGAAAATCCGTTCGCCCAAAGAGGGCCATTTGTAAACGAATATAGAGTTGCGTCGGCGTATGGTTGTTTGTGTCGTTCAATGCGAGCAACGGAGGAGAATGTCGCGCGGGAAATTAGACAAAACCGATAGCGGGACGTACGAAATCTGTGCATCGCTGCCGGAGTGTCGTCGACCGATTGCCTACGGGAAAAGCGCGTCGAGGACCGGTTCGCCGATTATCGAACGCCTAAATCACTTGCCCGTCCATTGAGCGATACCACTCCGAATTTTTCGCATTTTCACTATTCGCGCTGTTGGCGCGTTGTTTCGAATTGGACTAAGCGTTTTGCTTCTCACCCACACCCGTCATCGGCCGCAACCACTACGCGTTTTCGCGAACCGTCACCACGGTCGCGGTCGTAGTCGACGTGTACACGGCTATTTCATCAATCTTGCCAACGCGCCGGTGCATCATTATACGGCGGAGTGTAAGTGTTACGCGCATTATTCGCGCGCGACATGATAAAGGTTTTATATTACCGCCGGAAATGACAGTTTCGAGTGAAACCGTCGCGTATATTATAATATTAGGGGTGCGCGCGCATACAATTTTCCCGTTACAGAAAAAACGGAGAAAATCGAAGACGGGGGGAAAATTGTATAGCGCCGACGTCGAAAATATTTCGCGACGCGCCTATCGGCCGACGTTAGCGGTACCACCTCATCGGCAATCCCGACGGTCTTGACGGCCGACGAACCGTATAACGAACACTTCGGAATCGTTCGTCAACGTTCGATTTTCCCGCGAGAACCGAACGGCATATCGCCACGTTCCGATTATTTAGCGCGCGCGCGCCACGTTATCGTTAATACGCGCCTACATATTCGTCTTTTCGCGTCTATAGTCGTGCAACTATCGATCCGAACGAACGATTTTCATACGTCGTGTTCCACTGATTTCCACTTTTCCCGTTCCCATTTAATTCGCCTCGATCGTCGGTTTTCGGGCGATCAATTTTCGTTTTACGATTTCGATTTCGTACCGGTGATCGTCTGGTTGTCGTTTTTTTCAAATAGACGATTTATCGCTTTTGACACGTCAAGACTACTGCGTCGTTTACAGCACAACGGCGTATTAATACAATATTCGACCACTTTCTAAGTAACGTTTATTTTCGAGTGCTCAGACAAGTCGACGGCACCCATATAACGCTGCGAAACGAATGTTTGGAATTACGTCGATACCTATCTATCTGGATACGTTTCGATTGATTCTCTACCTTGATTCATCACGTATACCCACGGTGTCGACGAACCCCAATGGTATTTTAATGTTAGCATTAATATGGTTTTTTTTAACTCGGGGTAGTTTTCCGAGCGTCGGTTTTCGGTAATCGAGATTCCGATTCCGATTTGACTTAATGACGTTTTATTTATTTCGATAAATGGTTTTGATTTCGATCGAGTACCGGTTAGTGCTCGGAATTTCGTATTTAAACAAATATATACTATATTTTCGGAATTTCGGCATTTACATAAATATTCTGTCGCGGTCTGTTAATTAACAAATAATTCGCGAATAATATTTGACACGATATTACGTCGAATACACTGTTCCGGTTACTGTGGTCAGTTTAAATAATACGAGCAGGTACGTTGAATTGGCGTTCAATTTTTATCAATTAATTACGAATTGTTCGACGTTGTCATTTAGTTTCCGACAATTACCGTTACATTATCGATACGATCTTAATACATTTTTCTTGTAGAATTTCCATAATATTTTTTACATTTAAAACGCATCATTGACATTGGTAAGTAAATACGTTATTTAGACACTATTATTATGCAATATTAACGGTCTCCCTCACATTTATGATTGATACGCGAACGATTGTCTGAGAAAATCGACAACAATCGATCGCGTGTGGACGGACCAATAACTACTCATTTGCTTCCATCGAAGGGTATTTAACGCCGCTATGGTATAATTATTATATTTTTCAAGCCGCAACGCAAAAGTGGACAGCGTTAAGAGGTTTGCGGTATCTACGGTTCCTTTGTCTAGAAAACGAAAGCAAACCGACATTTCGATAATAATAATATTCTCCCAGCAGTTATGTCGACGATTTAAAGGATAAAGAATATGGGTCCAAAATACACGGTCGAGCGTAAAGTTTTTTCGGATTTTTAAACGGTTACTTGGTGAACCAAATTCAGAAATATTCTTTCAAACCCTCGTCGTTCATAATATCAATAATATTCTAGACGTCGTAAAGCACGGGCAAAAAGAAAAAACGTTTTTATATTTACAAGCGTCCAATATTGACATAATATATTCAATTTTACTCGCCTTTTTACTTGCATATTAATTCATTTCAATTATCGTTCGTAAATTGTCCACTACACACTATATAGGTACGAACAGTTATATTCTAAAAAACAAACCGATTGTTCAAAATTGTAGCCGCTCCATCGCAAAAAATAAAAGACGCGTTCGTAACGAACCGACGTTAAATTAAAACACGGCACCCAAAAAATCGATAAAAATTTCGTTCGTATGTTACACCATAATAATAATTGTCCGAGAACGAAATGATTGTATGTATATTTCGAGGGCGGCGACGAGTGTTGAATCTCGAGAAATTAACGACGCACGTATATTACCAAATTTAATATTAGTCTGGCCCGTTTTACACCCGTATTGATTTTTCGTTTAAAACGAAACGTCAAAAGCATTTTGTTTTTCGGCTAATGTCCAATCCATGTATATCCACTACGTTTGAACGGAATTGTCGTCGAATTCGAGTGAAAATAAAAAACTGTTTACGACGAAGAGCTTATTAAATATTTACAAATGCCTGATGTCGGACAACGGTCCAGATTAATCATACGAAAGTTTCCGCTAAGAATTCCGTTAATTTAGTTAAATACGCGTGAACAAAGCACGCGAATAATTCGACGGTAATGTTCGCAAGTACGCTATGTCTATAGGTATTATTGGATAAATATTACGTTGGCAATTAGTTATTGAATAACGTTCTAAATGATAACGGCAATTGCTTAGATGTTAAACTTTCGGACAATTTAGGAACGAAAAAATAAACGTTAAGCTTTTCAATTATATCGCGCTTACTAACGTTAAAATTATTTGTCCACAAAGATATATCGCGATACGATACACGAAATTCGTAAGCATAATTCAAACGAACGCTCTTTTCTGTCCCTAAAGGATTTTTTCAATCTACCACCGTCAGCCAATTATTAGATTGTTCTAGCCTATAAAGACAGAATAACTTTATTTATTGACGCTATGAAAGTGAGCAAACGTAGTTAATGTAACCTTCGTAAAAAATGTACTGCGGTCGATTAACAAACGCTTTTAGTTTAAATCGAACGTATTATATTAACGAGAAAATAGCGCCAAAATTTCTAGACGCAAAGTTACGGATTATAGTTGACTAATAACTATTTACTGATCGTTATGAAATTAGAAATACTTTTAAGAAGAAAAAATATACTCCGGCGAGATTGATAAAAATGTATCAATTTTGTTTTTTATATTCTCCGTAACGTATAATTAAATAATAATAAGAAAAAACGATATTAAACGAATACATTGTACGTAGAATAACAAGTATTAAAATTTAAAAATAAAATTATGTTCAAAGCTTAATTTTCAATATTTAAATAGCACTTAAATAGAATTTGTATTTTATGTGCTGTAAATTCCATTATGAACGCATTTAAATTTAGATTACATAATATTTATATACGGTTAAAATATAATTAAAAAATTCGTCGATGTACATCGTTTTTTTGATTTACATAGTTTGTAAACGAAGTGTCACAAATACCCAATTGATTCACAATAATAAAATCGTATAAATGGTTATTGGTTATATACGTATATACGTTTTAAAAGCAATTTAATTTTGAAAATATATACGGTTCAAGGGACGTAATTTATAATTACAAAAAACCTAGCCAGAATACATTTTCAAACAATTAAAGTATGTTACATTTATTGTTTACTACGCGACTATAATGACCAACTTCTCTGAATTAATATACCGCCGTGAATGTTTGTGTAATAACCGTCGTTCTAATACAATAAAAAAAAACCGTAATTCTATATGAAAAATGAGCAGAAAAACTAAGACAAACGTATTGTAAAACGTTAATTTACGAACATTTCTGGGAACGATTTTCGCAAAATTTTAAAATCAAAATCGACCTAGAAAATACCCCAATAAATCGGTTAATACGAAAACTTCATATAACGAAAAAAAACCATTATAGGACAAATATTTTTGTAATGATTTGTTTCTAGATATTTTTAGTTTTTCAGATAATATATTCGTTCGATTTCTCGGAGTTTATGAACCCCGAAATTATCAACTAAGCCACAACGGCAATAAAAAACCGGACCGTCATAAAAAAATTCGCCGCGCGACTAAACACAAACGTCGTAGAATTGTACAAAATCGATTCGAAACGTAGACGTTCGCGGACCCGTTTCGATTGTAAACGTACGTAGGGACGGTTTAGATTTTTCCTAGTCCATGAAATACGGGCTTGACGAGAATCTCGCGTTCAGATTACGTATTGTTATCAATACCTACGGAAGAACAAAATCCGTTGTTTGTTACACGAGTAATCCAAAATAATAACGTTATATCAGACTTCGCAAGACATAAAACGACGCCGATAGGGCGCCCGTTTGTCTACATTTTACCGTTCGTATATTTCGTGACTATTTATATTACGCCCCGTCAATAATATATTCCTCTTATTCGAATAATAATTTCGAATCTAAATGGTGACGTGTTGCTCGATTTCGTATGTTCTATCAAGATATAAGGAATTTTACGGTTCTTTGTTCAACGCGCATCCGTTAACGTACATATTTTCTCGTGTACGCAAACACATTTAATATACAAACTTTTGCGTTCAAAGTACACCGAGTTTATACAACTGAAAGTTGTTCGAAAACTATACACACAATAAGCTGGAAGACGGTATATTATACACGTATACATATTTATGGAAATTGTATACCTCGTTTATGTTTTTATATGTATTTATACGTATTTTTCTTTTTCGTATTCATAAATTATTATTTAATGTGATTTAAAGGTTGCCGTCCTCCGAGAAAAAGTTTCCCTAGTCGCGTTCGTTCTTAGTCGTTTTATTTATCTCATTTTTCGTAGAAAAAACGTTCCAATGCTCTCCGAGACTATTCGTTATATTCGAAGGATCGACATTTTACCCTAAATTAGCGTTGTTAAACCAACCCGTACCCCATTATCGTACGTGTAAAATAATGTAGGTCGTTTTCAAAAAAAAAACCCGTTACGATATTCCTTTATTTTAACGTCGGAAAAACGTATTGTTCACGGTGAGTAATACTATCGATGATGTTCACTATTGTTAATGCCGTCCGATATATTTCGCGTGTTATACAATTTCGGTAAATTTATCGTAAACGAAACTATTCGTCGTAATAGCCGAGTACGATTTTTAAGGTATTCTATTAAAAGACAAATGTATAACATGCGGTTGAACACTAGGAAAACGTTCGGTTTTATTCGCGCGACGATGATTCGAAATTATTAAATAATAGAAAATCGCGTCGAAATGACTATCGCCCGTAAATGTACCGTATTCGCCAATTTTTCGTATTACGCTCGTACTTTATAAGGTATTGAATTATTCTCGCGTTATTTTACACTTTCGCCAGTACGTTGTTTGTGTACGGCGTAACGTACAATATTACCGTATATATTAAAATTTATAGTATATTCGTAAAAAAAAAAACGAAATCGTTCGGGTCTAAATTTTCATAAAGAGCGTTTAAAATTAAGTAAAATATATATATTATGTAGTGACGTCGAATTTATTTACATTTGAAAGTGAAACAAATCGAAAAACTTTCCGAGGTTACTCGCGCCGAAAGTGTACGTCGAACGTGGCGCTTGCGTGCAAAATATACAATATGGGTACGTATTTGTTCGTGGATTTTTCGACGACGGCGGTGCGCGAATAAGGTCTCGGTCACCATTATTGACGCGGTGCCGACAACGAAACAAAAAAGACTATCGACCGCGCGGTCGATTATTATATAACAGTTTACCAACCACGACTGGCGTATCGTCTGGTTAACACCGTTCGACCGGACCGATACGTGACGCAGTTGTCGGAAGGTAGGGAGATGGGTGGAAGGGACGGTAAAATAATAGTTTTATTCGAAATTGAACGCGAGACGTGCGGGAATGGACCAACAATATATATATATATACCTTCCGTACGCGGTCCGGTCGGGGCGCGCGTTTTTATGCGCGCACCTTCAAAATACAATTACGCCAACGTCCGCGTCGCGGCGGAGCCGAATGAATTCGAATTTTTTTTCCACTCCGTTTCAATCCGTACGTTAGACTATACAGCGTTATTACGCTCTAAACATTATGTTAATTGTACCACGAGTGTACGTCTGTCCGTACCGACACGCGTCCGTATTTTATTTCGATAATTTGCGATAAAAAAGAAAAAAAACGGAAAAAACGACGGCTGTAGACGGTTTTACTTAATCCGTCGACCGAATTTCGGTCGCGTTTTCGTTTCGTCGCTAGCGACGAAGTGCACCAACATTAGCAATTTGTTCAGAACGGTAAGATCCCTTCGTCGTTCTTAATAAGTTCGTCGTACTTTTTCGACACTTTTATGGAAATACAAATCTCGAACCCGACGAATAATTCTTCCGAAACGCGTCGACGTGGTATAATAACGTATGTTCGCCGAGGAAAATATTACCACGATTGTCGAAACCAATATCGGTAGTGGTGGTTGGTTGGTTAATGGTCACCAGGTCAAGATCTGAATCACGTAACCAAACCACTGTCCTCTATCGTGTTTAAGTGAATAATCGTCGTGTCGACGTTTTTCGAACATTTTCGATTTCGTAATAAGGATTTCCGAAACGTTTCGTATTTACCGGCGGGTACGTACAACGTAGATTTTCCCACGTATAACGGTGTCACGCCGTCCACTGGCCGTCTACGGAAACGACGAACTAATCAATCGTCTCGTCTATAGGAATACGCGGACGATACGAGACGACGACAATTTACAAACATGACGACGGACGGACATATCAGGTGGGCCCGTTCGATTCAACGGTGTGTCGCCGCCGCGGTTGCATGTCCCCGCACACCAGTCGGCTGACTTATAGCGAAAAACGAATTCTCGCGTGAACAGAACGTTTTTGGAATTTACCGTAACGATCATATTTTTCGTTCTTCTAGACGATATTCGTCGTTTGTACGAAACGTTTTCCTCGTACGTCTATTATAGACCCGGCGAATTGACTTCGTCGAACTTGTTCGGCGACCACCGACGACGGCGATTTAATTATTTCTATAGCCGGTGGCTGTCGGAGAGTCGTCTAAACAATTTCACCCCTACCCCCCCTCGCCACGGTCACGGCCGTCAAAAACGTTCGAGCTCTGGATCCACCACGCCCGACTGACGGCGGAACTCCGGAAAATCTATCCGTTTCCTATACGTTCGTATACGGCAACTGGTTGGTGAATCCCGTAAACGATCGCGGAGCTCAGACGTTGTTCGCGCGGTGTTTCGGACGGGAAATTTTTCGCGCGAACGCGTTTAGTACGGTATACGCGACAATTGGAACGTTAGTAGCGGCGACGGTTATTTATTATTACGACGTCGTGAATTGTCCGCCAACGGCGAACAAAAGTACAACGAAAACGCGTCATACATACCACGGTGGCGAACGTTAAGGTACACGAATACAACCGTATGTACCATAGTATATGCGCGCTCGTGTGTTATATACGAATACGATACACGCGCGCGTATTGCATGAATAATATACAGTACTTACAGACGACTTTTAATATCCAGTTGGCTTCGATAAACATGGTGGGCGCTTGCGGGTTTTCCGCCCTACAGGTGATCGACTTGCCGTTGTCGTCCGTCGTGGGCACGAACGTCATCTCGCTGGTCGTCACGTTTTCTTTCACATCGTCTTGCTGAAACACAAACGACGGCGAACCGCGCGTTATGGCCATGTCCTCCCGTTTCGTTAACGTTACCGTTGTTGGGTCGTGTGTGACCGTAACACGAATCGAATAATTTCTAAACGGATCGTTCTCCAAGTACGCGCAGACAGACGTTTCGTTCTCATGGCCCTGATACGGGCCCGGGCCTAAGTCACCAAATAGTGCACAGCTCGCCGGTGGTCGGGAAATAACCGCGCGTGGTTAACGGGAAGGGGGGAAGGGTACACGACGACTAACGTGGCGGATTGGGGACGAACTCTGGGCCAAAAGCCCTCGGAAATTTCCGCGTCCAAAGTCAATCGCGGATACGGTTAGACGATTCGCCGCGTGACGTACGGTATCGTACATTACAGCGCTGACTAATAAAATAATAACGTTTCGTAGGATAATCCGTTTTTTTTTTTTTAATAAAAAGAAATCGCGTCACCGTAATACGCGTCACGTGTGTACGTGTGTGCATGTGTATGTGTGTGTGTGTATGATCTAAATTCTAAATGACAAAAGAATTCGAAACAGGTCATGACGTGCTTATCGTCATCGGGTAAAGGTTTATGTAAGGACTAAAAATAAATCCACCGGGATTACAATCGGGTGAACACAAGAATATTCTTTCTCTATTCCGTTCCGTCGTGCCTCTATTTCTTTTCCACAAGAGAAGAACAAACTTATCCGCGGTATGTCTATATATATCAAACATATTCGTATAATGTAAGGGACTTGCGGTGGCTATTCGGTCGATCTCGTCGAATACCATTGTTACCGTTGGTTGGGATTTCGACTTTTTTTCTACTCCGTCCATCTCTCGTCCGCGCTTTCGTGCCGCTAGTCAAATATTAATTAAATCTTCCGGGAGAACCTTGGTGATTTTTGCTCGCCCTCTCCACTTGTCGCTTCATCACCCCACCCCGTTCCTTATCGGAACATTTTCGGCTTTCTTTAGCCATCTGGTGGCTTGATAAATCAAGCGGAGAGTTTTATTTCCGAGAATTAGGACCTTGTAATGGGTTTTCATTAGCGAGACGAAACTTTGCCCCGTCGCTACAACGCAATCAATTGCTCGAGTAATATCCGCGAGATCGATTCGTTCCGGTAACCGGTAAAGTTTTGTTTACAAACGTTTTCCATACGACAACAGCAGTCTACCCCTCACCCACTCGCGACAGTCAGCGTTCTCGCGCGGCACGAATCGTATCGAACGATTACAATTACGATTCGTCGTATTTGTACGTCCATCGACCGATATACGTATTCGTGCCGTGTACCGGTGTATTAATAATACACTAGTACACGTAGAATATATGGAATACAGAATAATTTATCGACCATATCGGGCGATGATTCGGATTAACTATTTTCGTCCGCAAAAGTGCGCGGTCGGAAAGTCGTTTATATTTTCGACGCGCCGTTACGAAAATAAACATTGAATAGCCGCGTTTCGAATGAGATATTTTCGGAGAGCGGCTCCGGTCGAATATACCGTACTACGATTAATCCGTTTTAACGAGTGTTATATAGTAGTGTCCTTTTTCATTTCGCTAAATGGCGTTCGCCGGGAATACGTTTTAATTTAAATCAACAGTTTCCGTTTTTTTCTTTTTATTTATCGTTATTTACTTTCGGGTACGGTTCCCGTTCCGCTTATATTGATTCCGTAAATAAACAATCGCGCCACTAAAATCGCGTCGGCGATACGTCGTATTATTTATTATACCGCGTTCCGTTTCTGAGGAAGGGCCCGCTGAAAAGCCTGTTCACCGCAGATATCAACCGCGAATACGAAACGGCGCTGTATCGTAGGCGGGTTATATGCGTACGTAACCCCGGGGTTGACGATCTGTCGCGATCGAACGGACATAAGGGTAATTATTATGACACCGATTTCGCGGCCAGGCGATAATCGCGCGTCTATTACGCGACGAACGGTTCACGCCCGATTCGAAAATTTTACTTTCGACATTACTAGGCAACTTCGATCGTCTTCAAGATTCCATTCCGGGAACGTGTTAACATATGAAATATTCGTCTAATCGGTCGAAGTCATCGAAGGTTCACGATTAATCGATAGACTACGTACGTCGCACGACGCTACGGCGTATAGGAAACGACACTCGCGAGTTACATATGCGATATATTGCGAAACGTCTATGGTTTACGGGTATTGTCGACCGTTAACGTTCGATTTAGGACCAGTTCGGTCAACGTCCTTACAAACCGGTCACGTATGTCCGTCAATTGTACACGACACGTGATTAAGGAGTAATCCGACGGAATTGTCGGCATTATTTTGCCAAAACTTTGTAGATTTTGTTTCGTAAGCGCAAGCGTTTGTCGTCGGTCGTTAACGAACGATATTTAAACGTCGCTATAATTACTACGAAACGAGCGTATCCGTTTACAAAGGAAATAATTTTGGAAAATACGAAAGTATATCGGACAAGACGACCTGTGCACCAGTCGGTAGATGTCATTCACTAGTGTTCTTCGATATCCATGTCCCGTAAGATGGACCTCCAGGGAAGGTGTGGCGCGTATTATTTGCGCGCTAAAGTAAATAGCGGGAAGCGGTCTGCCCGCGTTCCGAGTCCCGAAAGGTAGTGTGCGCCGGTCGCGTAACGTCACGACGAGATTCGAAAGGGCCCATCAATCAAGGGTGGCGTACCGCGATGGATACGACACCGGCGTGGTCGTCATAACATGTAGAATATATATACGAATATATATATATATATATATAAATATATATATATATATATACATACGTATATATATTGAGCAAAATTAATTTATAAAACCGCGACCAAAACGCGTCATCGTGTAAAACAAGTGTTAATAAAACACGATAGCTAAATTATGTAAATTGCCCGTCGAGACGGCGTCACGGTGTCAGCGCATGCGCAGGTGTGTTTGTGTTTGC
>JAIPRN010000039.1:47410-164140 GCA_025469175.1 Geopemphigus sp. TES_GeoC_2020
TATTTATTTAATAGTGTTTACTACTTTTTTCGTTCGAATTCATTCGTATATATAAATGATTGATAAATGTATACAAGTATCAATCTCGTGATTCAAATAAACGTCGTCGACGGAATCCGATCGAAACGAATCGATTTTATTGAGATATATTTTTTACGTTTTTCAGGTTGTTGATAGAAAAAGATGAATTTATGTGTGGTATGTATCGCGATTTCGATAAACGTAAATCGAATAAAAAAATTATCGAATATAAACAATCGTAATCTTCGCCGTCGTTGTTTTTCGTTTTATTACGTACGGCGTTGTTATTCACGTAAAACGTACCGAGTTTTTGTTTTTACGGTGGAAAAACTGTACGTATATATACGCGTAATCGTTTGTATACGGTGTGCGGAAATATCGTGACGGGATTGCAGTAATCAAAACGTCATTACGGTGCGTAAACCGATAATTTCTGATGTTAGCTGACCGACGAACGGGAACCTCGCTAGGTGTGGGCCCCCGAACTCCGATAAGATCTGACCTCCACAATTTATATACGTATACGTGTATATATATATATATATAAACGTATATACTATACAATCGCGGGGTAGCGTGTTTCGACGCGTATTAAAAAACATAAATAAAAAACTCGATGTACGAAATAAGCCCTCCCGTGCCCAACACACACCCATCGTCACCCCACAAACGCCTTACCGACCGACGTTTAATTCGGCGTCGCGTACGATAATATAATGTATAATTATATTGGCTATAATGGTAAATAATAATAATAATAATAATAATAAATTATGGCCGAAAAAAAAAACGAAAAGTCGGCGAGGCGGTTTTTACTTAGGCGATATCGTTGAATTATTAATATAGGTACACCGTTAATGTACTATGATATGAGCGCTACTTCTGCGAAACTTTTCACTTCCACGCCCGCCCGTTTTGCCGACAATAAACGATTTGTGTAGCTGCTACGCGAAACGCGTACTTTCCGAATACACGTGCGACTGGATACCGGACGGTACAAAACGTAAACACAACGGCCGTCGAATGTTACGAAAAAACCGCGGGCTGAAGGAAAAGCTTTTGGAGGATTGTCAACGGGGATTTTTTTCATTTACGCTACGCTCGTACATTTCCGTGTCGAGATGAAAAACGGCCTACATACGTACGTCACCCTTAACGAGTTAAACGATTACAAACGACGTACGTACCGGGCGAACATTGACGGGTGGGAGTGGAGAAACGTGAAGGATGTGTTTTATACGTTGTGGGATCGTTTAGAAGAAGAAGAATCGCCGAATTCCGTCGGAAACTGAAATTACGGAAACACAAATATCGCGCCGGCCATACTTCCGTTAACTAACGCCGGTTACTCGGAATATACGACGATCGATGTACATAATCGTGGGCGAATCGACGTGTCCGGTACACAGCTGGAACGATATCTGTATGAATATTATCGTGAAAGGAATGTGTTTCGCGCCTTTTGCCCCGTTTTAGCTCCACGGCGATTCTACGCGTTTCGTTTAGTTTTTACCGTCATTCGGACGAGTGTACATCGTCTTAATAAAAAAATCGAAACAACACCCCTAACCGATCGAGCACGCGGACGCGTTTCGATTAGTGGACCGCGCCCGATTCCGACGTAATTGATCGAAATACGTAATAAAACGCGTACGTCGATTCCGGCCATCCAGATCGACGGTACACCACGACCATGGTCACGTCGACGGCCATATTCCATTGTTGGTGCGCACCGATAACGGTTCGCGAAAATCCCGAATCGTTCGGCAGACCAAGAGTGGCGATTGATGTTCCCCACCGGTCCCGAGAAACGATCGCGATTACCGGAGCCGAACGGTTCAACGGGAATCGCGGCCGGCCGTTTAGTCGGTTATCGATGCGCCGTTCCAATGTTTTCGTTACGTAAGCCCGACAAATCTCTAATTCCCTACGACATTAACGCCGACCCGATTGGACGATCGTCGAATTACATACCACGCACTCGGTCACGCCATTGACGTAATTTGCCGGCTATTATAAACGGCCGTAATAATACGCGTTCGCTATTTTTCAATATCTGCGGTTATGCAAAAACACCGCCGGTGTTTCGATTTACTTACGAACGCGAGTTACGCGTACATTTCGAAACGTACCGGCACATCCGCGACCGTATGTCACGACGATCGTGTAAGCACGCCGACAGTTGGAATTACGCGTCTAGCGATTCGTTGGGAAACGACACAACTGATTCGGTACGTCCGATTCGAAAAATAAACGCGTTTCCGTCTACTTATGCGCGACAATTATTGTTACAATTTTATCGTTAACGAAGAATTCGGTTTTTGAATAATTCGTTTTACGACCGAATTTAGAGGCAATATACAAGTATAACGTTTTGCGCGCGCCGAGCGCTTAATGGTAACACTACCGTTAAGTAATCATGATACGCTGATTGCGCTGTATTCATTAAAACGTATACGTAACGAATAAAATTACTTCCGATAAATATATTCTGTTGCGCGCTAATATGTCGAAATATTCGGCGTTCTATTTACGTATAAAGTACGTAAGTTCGTACGAAAAACGTATTATTCAAAAAAATAAAATAACGGTATCGTATAAACGGAAACTAAAAACAAATTCTCCCCTCTTTTCTAAATTTAAATTTACCGTAAACTCTTATCGGATCAAAACGTTTCGTGTAAACTAATGACACTAGAAATTAATAAAAAAAAAAAAAAAAAAACCGCACGACAAAAATAAATCAATTACCATAACGCAATATGGCCCGTAACGATGATATCGCGTTACATCGGCGGACTTATTTAGTTTTGGTAAACGAACCGTACGTTCTAAAACGAAAAACTATTACGCGAACTTCCTGTATGTGGTACGTTTCGATAGCGTAAATAATAATAGTCGTTAAATTAATCGTAGACAGGAACGTCATAACATTTTCGCAACGAGTAAGTACATCTAATCCCAAAACAATATACGACTTAAACATCAATGAGCGATTACGAACATTCACGGAAAACTCAAAATGACCGATTCGGAGTATACCTAAACGTTTCGATGCGTATTTATTACGCGATATACACAATGCCTATGATGTTATATGAAAGTTCTCGATTCGACCGCTTAAATAACAATATTCGATCGGCGAGTAGTTAATAACGGACTTAGTCGAGTGCGCTTAGCATCCGTATTCGAGTTCGTAGCTGTCCGACGATCATAATAATACGGGTACGATATAATACCGTTTTATTCGAACGATAATATTTTTTCGAGAAAACGCGGCGGAAAAATTATTGTGAACGAAGAACACTCGGCGGACGATTAAAACAGTTTTACTATTGGCAAAATTAGAGAGAAACGAAAGGTAACCCTTATTCGTCGTTATCATAGTGGAGGCGCTTCGTGAATATATTTTTAGTAAAAACGTTACCACCGGTGGAACGGATGCCACGAACAACGTCGTTCGAATCGTTCGGATTGGCCAAGATCGGTCGGTCGCTTATTAAAAATCAAGTCGATCGAGTAGCGTGGTTAAAGTCTCCGATTGTTTTCATATTGATCGCATCGCCGAAGTATATTTAAACGCGTTTATCATACGATACAATATTATTGCTTCCATTGAAAAGAAACCGAAGAAAATTAAAAATTAAAACTCGTTATGTCTTCAGACATGTTGCAATTTCACCGTAACCTTCGGTAATATATATATATATATTCTAGGTTCTGCGTTGAACGGAAAATGTATTGGTTTTACAATGATGCGTGTTTTTTGTCCGAGAACCTTTTTTTCGTGTACAGGAAGCGGTCAGTTAACATATGAATTATTCTTCAGCTTGGTATCCTATTGTACACGTATCTCCATCTTCTCGATAGTTTTACGAAGCGCGAGTAAAATCAAATTTTCGCTCGAAGCGCACGGAGTTTGAATTTCCGAAAATAAAAAAAAAACTACAAAAAAAAATATTAACGAACCCCACATATCGCTGGGAATCGTTTTTGGAACGAAATGATTTATCGTCGTTTTTGAAATTCGGAAATATTACTAATTCTGACCACGTCCGCGATCAACCGATCTACTGGAACCAGTAGATATCCACATTGTTTCCGCGGGCGGTACGTTATTTAATTTAAAATTACTCGTTTTTTTTTTAAAAAACTCCCGTATCTACAATTCATTAGATTACGAAAACTAGGTATTTATCAAACCATAATAACCTAACGAATTATATATTTCTCAAGCGCTCGAATTATGTGATATTAATTATTACCGACCACCTAATATAATGACCGTAATATACGACGATTTGTTGGGCGTCAAAAATTATTAATAATTGCAAAACGTTTCGTCAAACGCGCGATAAGTAAAATCGTACGCGCGAATAAGGCGTTCGATTGAAATCACTTTCAACCCAATATAAGAAAACTCCATTATTTACTCATCTGACGATTTATATATAGCGTTTAACAATCAACGTTGACGCGATACGGTTGAACGAAATAAATCAAAAATACGTTTAACGCGGATGCGTTGTTTTGTTGGATAAATCGCGTTAAATGTTATATTCGTACGAGTGTATTACGTATCGCTGTTGCGAAAAACATCTGTACATTAGATTCGACGAACGAAGAAAATAAACTAAGGCAACGGATAATAAATAGATGAAAAAAAAACAATTTTTAAGCTCGTGCATAAAACAAATATACCGTTATTAATAAATCGTCGATCTAATTAAAAACAACAAACAGTGGAAACGTATTGAATCGTTAAATCGTTAAACAAAAAATACACCCCCAGCGCGTTTCTAATTGTGAACGTTTTTAACAAGTTCGAACAGTACAAATATATTTCCAAAACTTTATTCGAATAAAAAAAGGTTATAATCTATTACGCGTAAATTTCGATTGCATTTAAAACAAAATTTGGCCATAGTTTCACACACACACACACACACACACACACACAAACACATACAGATATCATATATTTTTCGGGTCGTTTTATTAAAAAGGAACGCTCGTCGTAACGGAAACTATAAACTTTGAATTTCGATTTGTTTGAATAACGTTCATATGAGAAAGCGAATACTCGCGGATGAAAGAAGTAACGGTAAACGAAAGTTATAGGGCCAAAATAATATATCAAAGCCGATCGCTCGGCGCGAAGTACGTCGAATAAACGTAGTACATACACATTCGATTTAATCGCGACCGAAACGAAAATCGGCATTTTAAAACCGAACTTACGTACGGCGGTAGAGTATATTTATAACGAAACGCGCGTTACTCTAAAGATACGAATTGCGCGAAAATTCGTTGGGCGTGGCCCGCCGAAAAACGTGCGTAAAGTCCAGACGAAAAAAATGATCGAGCCGCACGTTTCGTGCAACGTGAACGGAACGACGTAAAATTCGGATAAATTCGTTTGGAATATTTCTCCCGTTTTGCGTTCGTGTAACGTTCCGTATAGAACGGTTTGGGTTTTTTTTTGGGGGGGAAGGGGAGTTACCTACCAGCTATTGGGCGACAACACGACCACGTTTGGCGGTCGGATATGGCGGCGTACACGACTTGTAAACACGCAGGGACGGTACCGGGAAATGTCAACGGAAAACGAGCGAACAAACGCTGTGGCGTAACGACGTTTTGACGATTTACGATTATCGTTCACGACACAAGACCCATCGTCGTCGTCGTCGTCGTCGTCGTCGTCGTCGTCGAAAGGACAGACGGCCGGGATTTCGTTTGTAGGCGTATGTCCCGACCCGGAACACGGTCGTTTGCCAGTGCCGATCGGTGGCGTGAAATACGCATGATTTACGATCGGTTCGCCGCCGTCCGTCGTAAATTCGTCCCGTGCCGACGGCCGTTTGTGCGCGGAACAGACGGGATTCGAATGCGACTGTCGGCCAATTCGCGTCGCGGACTCTATAGCTTACGCGTAATCATCACCGGGCGGAAAACGATACTCCAACGGGAGTGATTAAGCACGTGGTCAACGAACGGAAAACGTAAAATAATAAATCCGCTTCGTTTTCGAAAAACATAATGGACCCGATCGAACGTGTTTTTTTTACGCGGAACGAGTTCTTACAGAATTTCGCGAGTGTCCCAGGAACCATTGTAAAACGCCTCCGCAAACGATTGTCGCTCGATGAAGAACAGCGAGCATTTCTGTTTTACGTTCGTAAAAACTCTCGTTTTTCGTACGGTTACCGACTACCTAAACGTCACCAACCGACGTTTATTGCAGCGAAGCTAAGCGCGTATACGTCAAATTCACGGGGGAAACGGGTAACGTTAAAAAATGGGCACCGGTGATCAACTTATTGACGGCGGCGTTGTGTTTAGATAAAAATCGCGGTTTGTCCGGACGATAATACGCCAACGAAAATTAGTTGTCTAGGTCAAGTCGAAAATAACGAAAAACGAAATTACCCGGACGTCGTCGCTTTTAACTAGGCGGAAGATTAAGGGAAATCCGTTTTATAATTGTAAAACACCGCGGTCTGGGTACGCGGTTTAAAATGTGTATATAGAGAGCGAATAGAATAATATGTAACTATTTTAGTACGTGTAACGACGGACGACCATTGTTCGTATACCAATAACGAATACAATAATAACCTAGTTAATATTGAAGCGTCTTCCCGTGTTGATCGAGCGCGGTAGACGAATGAGCGCGTAATTACGTAATTATTTCGCGACCGCGTATCGCCGTCGTTATTTACACACGCCTCGGTAATACGCGACGGACGGAAATAACAATATTTCGACCACGAAATCGGTTCGCTCAAAGTTTCGAAAGTATAACGACCACGTTTAAAATACATTACGAGTTAGGTACGACGTTTATTCATTGTTTAACCGGCACAATAGCAATTCAAATGATATGTATACTAAACAGACTCTCTCTCGCTAAAATTATACTTAGTATGTATATATATATATACCGATAGTTTCAAGATCGTAGTAAATATATTGCATAACAAGAAGCTTCGTAGTTCGTACGCCCCCGGACCACGTTACGCCGAATAATATTATTGGATTTTATTCTCGAGCTATTCGTGGAAATTAATTTTTCCATTCGCCGGTCGACATGGACGGAGGAGGCGTCTAACAAGCTAACGCCCAGAAATCGCGATAGGGTAAAATATCGTTCGGAATGGTAGCAATAAAACTTATTGTTCGTTATTTGTCCTAGTCGTTATCGTGTATACGGCACGTGTTCACAGTCCGTAATTCGATCGAACGAAATGTTACCGATTCGTTTACCGTTCGGGTCGATCACGAGCGGTAGCTTACTTTGTCGTCAATAACAACGGACGTCGATTTTTGTCGAATACGTACCCGTGCGGATAAGCGGTGGACACGAAATGTTTGGCCGACGTACGTCGGCGCTAAATAACGCGCGGCGCTGGTCAACCCGTCGGCGACGACCATCACTGTAACGTGTTAGATCGCCGCGTTGCCAGGGCTTGAATGCCGCGAATCGGCGAAAGGGAATTGTTCGTATACCCACACACACCGAGCTACGGACGAAGTAGTAGGCGGACAGGATAGAGTGACGGGCCCGTGACAATCGGATGGGTGTCCGAATTATAAAAAACCGTTTCGCGCGGGGCTCGATGCGAGTTGTCTTGTCGTCGTCGTCGTCGTTAATAGGCGCGATATCGAGTGTGACACCGCGAACACGTGCGGCCCGCTTAGGCTATTATTTGTCCCGCCACGTCACTACCCAACGTACCCGTCCGATCGTGTCGTCGTAACGATCTCGCGACAACGGCGTAATCGTATACGAAATATATGGAGAGATTCTATAGCCCGTCGCTACGTACGCCTGTGTATAAATTGAACGAACGCGTTTATTAAAACGTACGTCGTTTCTAATATTCGTATAATATCGCGCACGCTCATGTGTGTATGTGTGTGTGTGTGTGTGTGTGTGTGTGTATGTGTGTGTGTACATTGTCGACCGTATGAAACGCGTTTATTTTCGTTCACATGAGCCGTCGCGCACGACCTATTACGGTGTGTACAATAAATAACGTATTACGGGTAATACGCGCGCGTGCATGCGTGTGTGTGTGTACTTCGCCAATATATCGGCTGAGCAGGAAAATTCCCGGAATACTTCTAAGTCAATTGTTTATATTACGTTGGTATCGTCGGTGTACGATCCATACGCCGTAACATTATTACGACAACGTCCGCCAAAGCCCCCCTCACTGAGATCTCCTACCGAATTTGGATTCGATCCGTGCGTTGATCGAAACGTACGTGGCCGCGACGGTGGCGGAAAGCTCGTTCGCCTGTCGATCGTCCGTCGTCGGTACGCGATATTTCGGTACTTATCGCGTATTCGTCTATTTGGTACGCGATTTGCGAACGGACCTGCCGATATTCGCCGTACGGAACGATGTCGGCCACATACGTGTACATGTATGCGCTTTAACATTATCGGGACGGCACCGGAAATCATACTCGACACCATCCTGCCGAACTTGATTGATTAGTGTTGAGCAAATAAGGTACCCGTTTTAAGTGGGAACTTGAAACGTTTGTGTTTTAATCGTCGTTCGAAAAATAAGGACTTTAAAGTGATGGGGGTTATTCAATTTAAGCATTAACCGCCTAGGAAATTCGAGACGTTTCTGGCGTCCAATGAAACCCTACCTGTACGATAGCCAAACGGAATTTACGCGATAGGAATTTTCGTTTCAATTATGCTTAATGCGTAATTCGGAAGTAATACTACACCTACGCTGCGCACTTTTGCTAATACAATTACGAATATTCTAATATGTCGTAAATATTGCTAGAATTTATACCTACGCTCGTATTTGTTTTCGTTTTTAATAAATTCGTAACGAATACATAAACGCGTTCGTTCGTTTTGAATTAAATACACGAAATTAGAATTTAAACGAAAACGGAATGGTTGAGTAAAAAATTCGTTTCGTTTACGTAACGGTAGTAATTTTGTACTTTAGCTATTTAATATAAATGTTTAACCGTGTGTTCGGTGGGATTGGCAGGAAATCGTCTAATATGAGTTGCTTCCGTACGGCCAAATTATTAATTCGGACCTCTACTGTCAACAATTGGACCGTCCGTATGAAGCAATCACCCAGAAGCGGCCAACTGTGGCCAATAGAAGAGGAATTGTGTTCCATCAGGACAACGCTAGGGCACATACGTCCATAGCTCCGGAAGCTTGGTTGGGAGATTCTAACGTGTCCAACTTATAATCCAAACTTGGCACCAAGTGATTACTACCCGTTCCTGTCTATGGCGAATGATTTTGCGGGTGAGATATTCGCCTTGAGAGATGCATGTAAAAATCGACTGTCCCAGTTTTTTGCCAATAGGGACGAAGGTTTCTATGGGAGAGCCACAATGAAATTATCATACATATAGCAAAAAGTTATCAAACAAAACGGTGCATATTTGACCTAAATCGGATCATTCTAAGTATATTTAAAAGCCTTCGATTTAACGCGAAAATAATGGATTTCTTATTACTACACTTAATATATCGAAAAACACGATTTATTCGAAATTGAAGAGAATTACAAAGATGAATATATATATATTTGTAAAAAGTACTGTTAATACGTATTCGTTTTCTGTATTTGAAAATGATAGACACCACGTGACTATTTCAAGCCACGACGACGCTTATACGGGTTATTACGGTACAATAAAAATGGTTCTAGATAAAAATTGAAAAAACCGTGTTCGGAAAATTTACGTTGATCTTTAGCTAGAATTTAACTTAATTTAAATACCCCGGCGTGATGTTAGCTCAAAGTTAACACGTTAATCAAAGAACAGTTCAACGCATTAGGTAACTAGGAAATTAATTAAACGCGTTAACGCCCCCTGGCCCCATCTCCAATTCAGTATCGTAAGCAAAAATAAAAAACTTATTTCTTTTATCCAAATGGCGTTTTCTTCATATTCCTACGTATATTTGGTTTCCTCGGAAAACCATCACCCAGTCGATTTGATATTATAATACGCGCCATTCACTTTACGGCGATAAATATACATTTATACATATTTATAAACGATTAAAACAATTTAATAGTTAACTGAAAATACGAACGAATAGAATTAGCATTTTTATTTCCCGTATAGCTTACTTCGACCGTTAATTATTATGATAATAATATTTTTTAAGTAACGTTCGTATATTTCTTTACTATATAAGTAACGAATAATATCGTACCAATAGTATTCCGTTTACCATAAACCGTCGAACTAAATATTATTCGAATTGAAATTCGATGAAATATTATTGAAAATATCTTTAAATTAAAGCGCCGATTAAACATCGAAACTAATTTAACGAGGACTAAAATCATCGAAATGTCAATAAATCGACCTGGAATATAATTAAGTTTATCGCGGGCCGAAATATTACTATCGTTTTTCACTCTAATTGCTTCTACCGGCAATTTAAAATTGGGTATGCTCCATCGCACGCGCAAAGTCCCTGGATAATTTCGACATTTTTCGACGCGTCCAAGTCGTAAAGCCTAATATCTCGGCACTCATGTTTGATCATAATCGACAAAATTATTATTCATTTCGTCGTTATTGCTCTTTTGCGCGATTAATGTTTATACAATTTTTATATACGATACAAACTACGTTTACGTATAAAAAAAATAATATTTACCGGCTTACTACTGAGAACAGTATTAATTTTTACAGTATTTTTCGTAAAGTCGTAAAGTCAGAGATTCCCGGCAGTTGTATACTATTGCTGTAGAATGAAAAAGGTACCACGACGAATGGGATATTTATTAATTTACAACGAACCGAGGTGAGTCCAAATTGGCCGTATGAGTATTTCAAAATCCGTCGAATTTCGGTCGTACAACTTTTCAAATTTCTCTAAATGAAATTTAAGCAATTTTCCATGTCAATCCAAAACTGATTTCGAGACATTTCGTTACACTTCGTTAGGCAGATAATGGAGTGTAATTAACTGATTTCAAAGGTTAATTCACCGAAAAATCGTGAAAAACTACGCTAATTGAATAGAGAACTAAGGGCCATGCGAACACGAACGTGTTAATTGTATTTTCGTCTAATATTTTTCATCGCCCGTTGCGGTAAAACATGGGAACTATTAAAGGGATTCGAAATCTCGGTCGAACGTATATTAAGTGTTTAAATAGGCGGACGTATAAGCATTCTCGTCGAAAATGTAACAAAATTATTCTAAATTATCGTGCGCCGTATTTTCGTATAAATCCGAAAACTAATCGATTAGTGCGACGACATTTATGTAAGCACGAAACCCTACTCGTCGCAAGACACAATGCATAATAAAAAGGCCCAACTGACTGAGGGGGGCCACGGAGTAGTTTGATCGTTGGGAGTAAATAATACATTTAGCAATGGGTACCCACGCGCGCGTACCTACGAACTTATTTCCAAAGTAATTATCGTCGTATAAATATACGCGTTATTAACGCGGGAAATATTAATAACCGTTAGTTAAGCCGAGCGAACTACGGGGCACGTACGGCGATCGTGACGGAATATTCGAATTTTAAAATATCAAGCGGATTGGCCACGCGTTATATTTACGTTTTGTTGCGAGCGACTTGCACGTTATTCCAGCTTTTTCGCTTCGTTAATCGCGTTCGATTTACGGCGTTTGAAAAATAAAAAACGTAATATTTAGTCGTCGCGAATCGCTATTGTAATCGTTTATTAAAAACGATAGTCGATTATAAAGCTATAGCCGTATAAAAACAAAATTGTTCGAATAAACGGGAACACAAATTTAATTAATAATACAGAGTATATTTACGGAATGACCAACGATTTGTCAATTTTTTTTTACTCTGTTAACGGTTTATTATTGGCAAAACACGCGTACGCTAATAGCGGAATATCTATCCAGGAATTTCCAAATAATACATCCGAGTTGGCTGCATTTCCGTTATAACGTCGTGTAAACATACAACGAATTAGTTCATTTTATAATTAAAAGGGTCGGAACTATTGAAATGGCGTATATTTTTTTATATTTATCAACGTTACACACAAATGGGCGCGTATACAAAAGTCGATGAAAAAAAAATGAAAAATAAACGTACGGGATACATTTTAATATACGATTTTCCGATGTTATATATATTTTTTTTTTTTATATTGGCCGTGTTAACGGTGTGTATTACGTGCGCACATGTGCGAGTAAATTATGTTAAAACATCAAATCGACTTAGCGATATATTATGCCGAACCATGTACGCGAAAAAAACGGTTCGGAAAAAAGGATAGTGAGAAAAAAAGGGAACAACGGCGTATATATATTAGGTGCGCAACTAAGTTTCCGAGTTTTTTTGGTCAGTGAAAAATGTAAAATTTCAACAGAAATACAAAAAATGATTTAGTCAAAGTATCGTCCCTCGCTAGCTACACATTTTTGCCATCCCTCTGCCAATACGTAAATACCGCTACGATAAAACGAAGCTTTTTAGACCGAAACCATTTATCCAACCAATTTAGCACTTCTTCGAAAGTCGCCTAGTGTAGCCCAGCCAAGTCATACGCCATTGAACGGGATAAGTGATAGTCGGAAGGGACCAGGTGTGGTGAATATGGTGGGTGCGGTAACAGATCCCATTTCAGAGTTTTGATGGTATCCTGGACAATGGAACTGCGATGACACGGAGCGTTATCGTGCTGCAATATCACTCGTTCGGGTCTCGTGTTCCATTCTGGTCGTTTTTTTAATAAAGTATGGTTTAAATTAATTTAAACTAGTTTTTGAATTTTGCCCATAGCATGTATACGTTTGGAAATACCTTGGCGAATCATGTTTAATGCCTCCTCAAGTTGATCTTGTGTTTGCGTATCATCTTCATCCAATAACATTTGCAGATCGGCGTCATCAATTGTTTTTAGTTTCCGGAGCGCTTCTTGTCTTCCGTATCAAAATCGCCACTTTTGAAGCGTTTAAATCAACCTTCACAGGTAGTTTTCAACGGTGCATGTTCACCGTAGGCTCCCGAAAGCAAACCACGTGTTTCAGCTGCATTTTTTTAAAATTAAAACGGAAAAGTAAAGCTTTCCGCAAATGCTGTTTATTTGGTACTAAATTCGACATATTTAATAGTAGAAAAAATATTTTTGCGTTGCGATATGTGTTGGTTCAACGACTGATTATTGTTATCAGACGTCCAAGCTTTAAAAAAACACAACTGTAGTCATGATTATCGACTACATATGTCGTTCTCGCCATGTTTGTGTGAAGCCCGGAAACTTAGTTGCGCACCTAATATATTGACAACGAAGGCCAACAGACACGAATCGGCGAAAAAGGACCAGGGGACATACGTATGTAATCCTCGAAAGAAAAAGTCGCTTAATCGCCCGAGTACGTATCACATTGGACGACCGGAGACGTTTGATCGTTCGAAAATAATTATCGAAGGGCGTTTGTCGATGAACGGCCGTTAGACAAGATCAGTTTTTCATGTACGCCCGTCAGCGCCGCGGCGGTCGTATAAAATAGACGACGGCGATTCACCGTCCCTGTGGGCAGCACGATTTCCATTTCAATCTTCGGCCCCTTGACGACGAATGAATGCCCAACGTCTTCGTATTGCCCTCCGTTATTTTTTTTTTATTTACTTAAGTAACGTCAACTATGCTCAATTATTTACGATCGTTCGGCACTTACTACGAAACAATAATACTCTAAAAACCGTTCGTCGACGTTAATTTCAGTTTTTCCACAATCTGGATCGAATATTGTTCTCGAGAAAACGGTCGTCCTTGGTGTTTCTGTATATCGCCTTTTGGGACAAGCCGGAAAAAAACACGGAGGCTATAGCGTCCGACTGGTCCGAAAACAAGTTCTACCTAACGTTTAATACGGCCACGAGGTCGTTCGCGGATTTATTATTATATTACTCGAGCGAATAACGTAAGTCAAAATCTTCGCGTTGACGGAACTACGGCACTCGAGTTAACGAAGCGATTATAATCCGGCGAACGCGTACATTCGACTCGAATCGTTGTTATTGCGTTCGCTTTTCATAAATAAGTCGCCCGATTGAAACGGGACGACGCGAGTACGTTCGGTTCAACATGGATGCAAGTGTCGAAACGTAGACGGTTGTCGTATCCGTTGGCCGGGTATCGAGTACGCGTATGGCGTACGGTGGCCACAAATGGATCCACCAGAAAACGAGAACGTTCACTTGGCGACCGCGTCGTGTTTATTCGGGCGGCGAGTGCGATTCACGGTCGGGATGATATAGCCACCGGTCGGTTTTCGAGCGGGTGCTACTTGGACGGAGTAGTCGTCCGCTCGGAGACGACAACGGCCGCCACAAATCGTGTTCGGCGTATGGAGACGTGATACGTTTGCATCCAGGGCGACTCGATTTTCGGACGACTCGTCGAAATCACCTTAAGTGTACCGTATATGTCCATTTATGTGTATATTCGGTAATCCCGGAGAACCGACAATTTTCCGCCTACGGCCAGCTATTCGTCAACACCTTTACGTTTCGTCCGCGCTACAATATTGTGTAGTTGACGCGTTCGCGTCACAACAACGCACTCGAGCGCGTTTCCCGTTTCGTTTTTACGAATATATCGTAAACCGTAATAATAGTTAGCTAATGCGCGTACGCGTTACGCCAATAATAACGTAACGACGAACGGTATTGGCGCCCGGGGGCGAATCGACGGGAGAAAAATCGACTTTTCGCGTTTTCGGGCGTCCACTAATGTTCGTTTCGATTTGCCGAGCGAATCGGTCACGACCGTCTCGTGAATTTACATTTTCCTGTTTTTATTTAATAAACCCGCGACACGTTGATGACCGAAATTACCGCTATTATATATGTATTACGACGTGACTGTCTTTATACACCGGCCGCCTTTTTCCGCGGGTTCTCGACAGCGCTCGTTGTTTTTTTTTCGTGCGTTGTGGGTGGTGGGGTGTAAGAGAAGGATAGAAGGCGGAATGTGGTTGTGCCTCGCAACTAGTGTCCCGCGACGGCGCACCTCGAACTTCTGTTACCTGTTCACGATAGAATCGCTTGCGTGCATACGTCACCGTATTTTTCGAAGAAAAACGGAAGTCGCTTCGAGTGTACGACATGTACGGACAAAATGCACCTTGCGTGGTTCGCGTACCGTATCGAGCGTACGCGCTGTTGACTTTTCGAGCAATAGCGGTTTCGAAAGGAACATGCTTCTCGCGATTCGATATAATTTAGGACCGGGTGACGTAACGTCCTAATGGCACGGCGAAACGTCCTAATATCGAAAAATCGCCATTAAAGAACTTCGGCGTTCCTCGTTTATTCGCATACGACGGAGCAAATATTTCAATAAGTTAATCAAAACGGAAAAACCGAATTAATCGGTACGAACGTTATTACGGTACTGGACGGGGCGGTCGACGAAATGCGACTTTTAATCCGAAAGTTGAAAAAGTTTCGACTACGATTTTTAATCGTTCGTATTATACGCGATCGATATTTTTCGAATTACGACGGTATTTTACGTGTTCGCAGTTTTCGGTACTGTGGAGTTCGTTTTGCTTTCGAGAAACTGCCAAAGTTGACGCCACCAAAACGATCGTGCCACGGGAAATCCGCATCACACCGGAACGTAGTAGTTCTAAAACGTCAGTTGCCGCGCGCGCCAATGTACACGTTTTCATTTACAGAGACGGTGACGCGAGCGCCCGGGAAAATATTTATAAAAGCCGGCATACCGTTGGTGTACATTTGTTCGTGCGTCGGAATACGCGCTATACTTTATTGCGTGATGATATTGTATAATGCATAAGAGTACGCGGGAATGTACGAAAAGATTTGGGTGATATTTGTATAATTTTCCGAACACGAGTATTTCGTTTATTAACGACAAGTTAAAATTAATTTTCACGAGTTTTCGTTCCTCGCCATTTCGGATTCCGTAAATCGTAAAACGGGCACAGGACAACTTTCGCGACTTATTTAAAAGGCGTGTACAAGTCGGTTTTTATTAGCTTTATTAGTTTTTATTAGAGGCGGAAAGTCACTCGACGAACATTTCGTTCGCGAATAAATTCCCTAACCGTTTTCAAATAACTTTAATTCGCACGTCTACGATCGCGTTCGTTCGTAAACTAATACGAACGTTATTTTTTTTTTTAATTCCGAGTAAAAAGTGATTTTATTATTAATATTTTTCCCCTTTTTCTAACGACCGTCGATTTAATTGTGTTTTTTAAACAAGTTATCAACCGTTTGTTCCGTTTCTTTTTAATTATTCTTTTTCCATTAACTGATTATTACTCAGAATCGATTTTCAAATCTAAAAACATCGCGTCGCTTTTAAATGAAACGTAATAATACGAAAACGTATAGTTTGCATCAAATAGAGTGTTTTCCAATGTCTGTATACCGTGAATCTTCGTTTATTGTTACGTTTTAATTAAATCGCGATTTTTCATATATTTGTTGGCTTTAAAGTAAAAAAGGTATCGAACTTGACGAAAAATAAAACAATCGATGTAACATATAAACTATGTCCATGCGCGATACGTAAAATGTGTTTAGGCGCTCGACGCGTATTAATATTTTTAGATTTTATTCCATTTGAATTCGAAGACGTTTGACTTCAAAATCAAACGTTCCTCTTAATTGAAGTGTTGTGTCTTAGCGTTTATTTTGTTTTTATCGTTAAAATATAAATACGCTACGATTTTTTTTTCGTCACACTCGAGAAACAAACGTTATTTCGTTTGTTAATAATATATAAAAAATATTCACGTTTATTGCGTTTTGAAGTGTATTATGCGAGAAAACGTTTCTTCGCCCTAAACGCGACGCGATTAAAAAAACAAATAATCGAAATATTTCACTTGCGCGCCGCAAAGAAATAAAATTATTTGAATTTTAATGTTGTTCGTGATAATATGCATGTTCGCTATACGCGTACGTGAATGTCGAATACGTTCAGTTTTCGAATACGTCACTTATTTCGAAATTGTTACCAACTTTTCGAATACGTTAATTCACCCGTGCGCGCATACACACACATACACGCTTAGACTATACTTTATCGTAGCACCTGTTAAAAACGTCATTACTATTTTACGCGTTTAAATGTGTGACGACCTGTCGGGCATTTATTATGCGTCACACGGTAACGTCCACGGATTATAAAACCCGTTAAATTCACGTTCGATTTTTCCGGTTTACATTATGAAACACTTACGGAAATGATGTTCGTCGCGTTTCGTTTTCAACACGTTTTTAATGAAACCGAACTTGTTACAACCGTAATATAATATACGTACGAGTATTAAACGAGTTATTTCGTTAATACTTGTACAAATAATTCGGAAATAAACGTAATTATTATCAAATACGTCTGTTCGAAATTCCGTACGTTTGCGGTCAAATATATTGCGCAAGATGTCTGAGAATGTCGTTAATAATATTTTAATTAGAAATGACTCGTTCACCCAATACATATTTACGTAACATAATGCAGGCAACAAGCCGGTAAACTTTCCAGCTATTAATAGGAATAATCAATAAATTGAAAAACGAACACGGACTTCGTGAAGGTTACTCAATTGTAAAACGATTAAAAACCGTTGTTATTAAGGATTTTTTTTCGAGTGGCGAATTTCAAAGTGTGCGATCAAAATATGGATAATTTCGACGAAGTTGGTTCATGACGAACTTTAAATTGGCGTATTCGGTTTATGGTTACGAATCGATCCGAACAGATAAAACAGAAAATTACCATTACTTCCCACACTCCCCTTATAGTTTCGTTAAATAGATTATATTTACAAACCGTTTTCGGGTGTTCAATGACTTATAACGATAATCGAATTCTTTCGTTACTGTTTTTAACTTAATTCGTTTACTAAACGACACAGTCGAGCGTGTTTTCTGCCGGCGGTACGAATTTTCCGATTCTCTTTAACTCGTCGTTGATTGGAATTATTTCTTCGTCGATTGTATTTGAAACGTATATACCGAAACGACGCGTGACTTTTATTACGCATGGGACGTTAAGGCTATACATAAATGCCGCTCGGTACAAAGGTAATGGACTATTTCGTGAATGTAACACTGTTATTTATGTTTTATTACACGATTGCCCGGAAAATTCAAAATTATGATAATACTCTTGGAAGTCACACGACACGCCTATAAAGTGTACGAATACTTGCTTCGTACATTATTTACGTTCCAAGATTATATTTTAGTGTCGTTACTCTTTTCGGGCGATAATGATCAAACATTCAGTTCAAGAGCACATGAAAGTCGCGAGACGAGCGTTATTAAATTTACGCGCACGTATAATTCAAGAGACGAGGGAAATGATTATCCGACCTAAATAAATTCATTTAGATTTTCGTATATTTTACGTTAATCGTCATGGCGCCACCTCGTACGTTACGTCGGTCTTCTGAAATTATTATTTGCATATTTCGTCTTAACCGTCACTTTTCTCGCCATAGCTTAGACAATCGTTATGAGCGTCGCCTTTCAGAATATAACCGTTTCACTCAAAATACCGAATGCCCTGTAGGCGTTGATCCAAGTAGTCGAAAAACCAACAAAACGACATTGAAAAAACGTAATTCAACGGCCCGGGTAAACGCGGACAAACGAAAGTCCAACAGATGTTCGAAACGTCGTCGAAGTGACGACGGCTATTTTTATTTATTACCGGTAGTATTTCTTAATGAAATAATAAACCGTTTGTCCGTATCGAAAGAGAAAAAGAAGAATCCCTTAAGCCGCGGAAGTATAATAATTCCGTTGATGTTTTAAGGTGGCTCGTTACGAGACGACCCTTTTCGCGGTCCTTTATACCGACACGGCCGGGAAACCAACATTTTCCGAGGGATCAATAACCTTCCTTCCGCCCCTGCCCCACGCCACGTTTCACTAGGTTAATGTTTATCCGATTACCCCGTCCGGGTCTCGTTGTTTCCCACCGGAATTCTGAGTGAATTATCTTCTGGGGTTTGTTTTGCGCGCCCTCGTGGCCACCGCCACCGGAATCCCGGGGACTTTCCACATAAGACTATGTAAGTCCACCCCGATCTACTATTGAACCCGCTCACGGCAACCTTTTATTACGTTTCTCCCGCCATTTCGATCCCAACGGACTATACGCTGCGCTACTATTCAACGGTATTGTCCCGTTTGGGTGTGATCCTAGCTGGGCACGGCCGTTGATATGTATAATATTCTACGCGATAAAATAAAAATAATAACGATAACGATAAAAAATAGGCGATTGTTTTCGCGGCGAATAGGTTTCGTTTCACGGGTCACCTGGCGTACCATTGGGTCTATTATACCAAATGTTCGTCTTTAGGAAAAAAAATCGCGTCGGATAATGGTCAAATCAAAGACGACGCTCTTTAACTATTAGTCGAGGATTTACGAAGGGGGAAAAACACATAAATAAACCAACGACAGTTATGACTGGCCAGGGGTCCGATTAATACGTTTTCTCGGGATTATTAGCGCGTAAGCCGCTTAAAAACGCAACGCGATATTATGATTTGCGAAAAGTGTACGTCGGAACGAAGCAATAAACATTCACGATCTCCGAACCGTGTGGCTCATCGAACGCAGCAGAAGAAACGATACGTGCGTATTTCGGAAATCGCTAACAAAACGCGAAACGAACTTGTCTCAGATTCCTTCCCCGACGGAATTACACATTTTCAAATAGTTATCTGTCGTTCGCCTATTTCTATTCACGACAATTTATTAACTTCATTTGTAATTGGCGTAAAAAGAGAAGGTTATTCGTTAGCGTTTTCGTATCTGAAACGTTTGTTAGTTTCAAAAAGTAAATGCAAATAATCCGTTAAAAACGACTTCGCGTTTTGTTAACGTATAACGCGTTTTATGACGGCGCCCATAACGAGTAAAAAATCGTCATGCGCAGACCTCGAAGTTTCTGTCACACAGATAGTACCGAACAAACTGCTTTTGTGTATTACGAAATTATATTGTTGTATTATTACGTAGCGATTAATATCGCCTACGACAAAACAGTCTACGATCACTACGATAAGGATTTAATAGAACTGAAGCGTATCGCGCATAATGTTGTGCTCACGAAAACTGGTTTATTTTTGGAACACCGTCGTGGCACAACTACGCCGCGTTACGATATATGATCCATATCCAAAAAATTAAGAGTACTCGGTTTTGTATTTTTATAAAAAAAATGTAATTATTAAAAAAACTACGGGATATTGTGGGGTCCGTATGTTACTTATTTTTCCACGTGGTCGTCTTCACGTTCTATAGAGGTATTGTAAGTCGTGTCTCAAGCATTTCGGTGCTCTCCTCCGCTTAGAACTCTCCCGCCATCTGCTTCATCCTTTTCGAGAACACTCGTTCACCTTTTCGTTGGTTAGAAATTTTTTTTTGACAGGAGAGTTCTGTGCGGAAGGCTTCAAAATGCCTATACAATGGCTTACAACCTGCGTAGAATCTGAAGATAACTATATATATATTTATATATACTAACAATATCTCGTATTTTTTTTATTTATAAAATACAAATACTGAGCACTCTATACTTTTTTGATACGTTTCCTAAATATAGTTAGAAAACTAGTACCGTCGTCTTAAACGGAACGATCCAATTTCGAATATTGTTCGACGGATTTTCAAAATAAATAATAAAACGATCTTATATAATAATATTTCAATAATAATTCAACGGGTCGACGACGACTACGGGTGACGGTCAAGAGTGTGTATCGGAGTACATTTTATACAAATTGGCGTGTTAAGAAAAATGTACAGACATCGCGTGCGCCACGTTTTCCGGATATACGCGTATTTGTTCCGACGTTATTTTTTTTTCCGGAACAACGCTTTATAAATTTTATAAACAACTAACAATGATTCGTGTATATCGTTATTTAGCCATTTCAACCCAAACTACAATGGAACAAGATGTCAACACGTAGGTCAGTAATTCGAAATATGGAGTATTTATGTAACGCGTGTTTGACACATCGATGTTCCTTCGATTCGTAAAAATATATATATTTAGATAGTTTATCGTCAACACTCGTCACGTTTAATAATCGCGGGTAATCACTTCGATCGTCCGACGACCAACTCCGCGGCGCAAAAGGTTTTCGCGCGAATATAAACACGCTTAACGCATATAGTTTTAGGCTGACGTAATGTTTTTAGAATATTTTATGGTAAAAAAATTTTCAAACAAAAAATCGACATTTTGACGGACTTCGGTTAAACCTGACGCGCGATGTCGTCGTATTCAACAATTCCCGGCATTTAATAACGGAATTCGGCATAACATGAAAATGCGTCGACATATCTACGCTTACTTAATGGCTTAAATTGGTGAACATTCTACCGTGTCGATAGACGATCGTTTCCGAAAAGAAAATAGGTCAACAACACCGAAAATCGCTAGAGAAATTCAAGTACGCCGACGGTATAGGAAGAGTAGGGAAATATTTCGCGGACGCGGTTCGTAAAAAGTTCGAGCGCAAATCGTAACCAAACCTTTATTTTCGGAAGCTTCTTGTCATTCCTGTACCATGTGATCGAAGCCGGTGGCCTGGATCCGGCGGAATGACACAACACGTCATATCTTCGGTCAGCCACCAAAACTTCGTCCAGAACGGAGAAGGTCACTGTTAACGGCGACACTACAACAAAATCAACGTCCGTATCAAAACGATTCGGTATTAAAAAATATGTCGCGGATAAATCGGACGGTCCGCGTCGAGCATATTTACGTATTCTTTTGCAATTGTTCAATATATCGTAACTAACGCGGCCGCTTAGTCCGAGCGAATAAATTAATAAAAATTAAACTATCGATTACCCGCGTAAAGGCAACTACCTCAGTCGTATTTTACGCTACTCTAGTCTAGGTTCGTTGATCGTATTAGTCAACGTGCAAAATAGGTACGAACATTGTGCACGCTACGAGACGTGTTTTTCGGGATTCTATCTAGATAAAACGGGACAATTATCGCGCACGGCAATTAAAACGCGAAATTGTACGCGCACAACAATCCCGGAAACCCGTACAAGGCAAATACAATGTTGGCATGTTTTAAGCGGAGGTAATTTTTCGAATACGAATACATCCGGACGCCCGACGTACATGTCACATGTACACCTTTATATTCGAGAGAAAACGTATTTTCCGTTCGATCGAAAATATAATTTTGGAATTTTATACGAAGCGTCTGCGAACCAAGAAAAACTGAATTTACTTGTGCCGTCGATGGATCGTTCGCTAGATAATGATTATAGTGGGCGTCTGTTACTTGTGAAATTGTTCAACCTCGAAGCCTATCCGTGGTATAACGAGATTGTACACGCGTTAATGCTGTAAAATATTGTCCACGTACGATATGCGGGTCCCACGACGACATTTGTAGGTGGTCCTATACACGTCCGTAAATCAGGGGCTATCACCGGCACTTTTTTTTTATGCGCGTATAATATGAGCCGAACGTGTTACATTATCGTGAAATTTTACGCCGGAAATTAAACATTCATTAGTAGCCTTCAAATCGAAATATCGTTGCGTGCGTTTCTATTAATTGTTGAAAACTCGGTGACGGGACACGGAATTTTCTCCGTAAGCGTATGTGCCGTGATAGATAGAACGACGGATTAGAAAATCGCAATGAAAACAACGAGGTCGTTATTTGCGTGAAGACAAACGAAAACACCAACGACGTTTTGTAGGTCGCGGCGTTCGAGATTATTGGTAAAATTAACGCAGACCGTGAATTCGCGTTTGTAGAACAGTGACAATAACGAAATCGGCACGTGTTACATACAGGTCGGCTAACCGAATGACGTTCGTCACGGGCACGTATGTTGATAGGAAAGGGAATGGCGCGAAAGGGAAATACGACGTTTATTCGTTCAAGTTCGGCGAGCAAATCGTATTTACGCCGTACATTTTCACGGGTCGTCGTCGTTCGATTTCGGGATTTCGCGCTATTCCGTATTCAACGGGAATTATTGGTTTTGGAATCTGAAAAACTGTCCGAGTAAAATCGCGCAGACACGCGCGTGATATAAAAATTGAAGATATATTTTTTTATACAGACAGTCGTTGTGTTATTACAGTCGGTTCAAATATCTCGTAGCACAAAAAAAAACGGAAACGACGATAAATAATAATGCGTATATTTTATTATAATCCGCTTTGACTTTAGGAAAATTTATCCTTTTACGGTTTCAATAAATAAATAAATAAATATATATATATATATATATATATATTTCTTTTTCCGTATTGAACGTTTTCAGTTTTAGAAAATAGATAACGAAATAATCAACAGAAAATTGTTACAGTTCTTCGAAAAACTGCATCGTATATTGTTATTGTTCGAAACGAAAATACGAAATTATGTTACCATATTCGAGCCGATCTGTGCATTTCCCTAAACATCCCTGGGATAAAATTCTGTTCGATTGATTCCGTATAAATATCTGCGGAATACGCGTTGTCGGATAAATAAAAAAAAATTATTCCTCCTGTAGAACCGTCGTGAGACCGTGCGCCCATTCGATTAGGCACGTCTTTATTGCATACGTTCGCTTGGATTTTAGAATTTGTTCGCTATGAACATTCGCGGAACCCAAGCGACGAATGTTACGTCGAATGTTTTCACGACGAATCATTTTCTCCCTCAAAAAACCCGTTGGATTATTCAACTCGCCGTAAATAATACACGGAGGATACGTAAAAAACGAGCTCTGATATTTAACGTTAACTGATCGCAGAATTAAAAATTTTCGTCCGAACGCTTCGCTATTTTATGTACGTGGATAATGTAATTTTCAATTACGCGTATATTTTAAGTTTATTATTATAACGGGCCAAAGTTTGTATTTGAACCGATATATCAGACCGTAGACTAAGATTCAGTTCTCGATTACCAAATGTATAAATTCCATTAACCCAATAAATAATTCAACTTGTCACGAGTGGCTTGAATTTGAACAGCCCTTATGGAAATACACTATATTAATAATCTATTTAGCATTCCATTACTCACATTCTCTCTGTCTCTTACTCTCTCTCTCTCTCTCTCTGTCTCTTTCTGTCACACACACAGACAAACGTATACACCTATTTTCTTTTTTTCTTTTATCGTCAAACTATACTTTGTATTAGAAATATTTTAAACAAATTTTATATCGTTTTATTTGATTCGTCGTTAAATTATTAAAGGAATATTTAGAAAGCATTTTCAAAATTATTTCCTCACTCTTTGTACTCTAAACACATATGTGTGGTTTCGACTTTCAAATGGATCTCATATGTTGCTGTTCATTACTTAATAGAACTATAGTAATTTAACGCAAACGTTTTTTTATTTATTATTGTTTATTTTCAATATTTCGTCTACGAATTATATTAGTCGTTAAATATTTGGTTTTGGGTGTCGCTTTTTGCGTAGTTCTGTGGAAACATTGATGCTCATAGATTTAAGATTATTGTTCGTAATTACTTTGATAAAGTAAAACATCACTGTAAACATTTTGAATAAAAAGTCTCCAATAGGGTACGTTTTTAATATCTACGTATAACTTATTACTTGGAAAATATTTATGGAATTTTTAAAATCATACAAATGTATACATGTATACAAAATTACACATCCTCATATAACTATACTCTTTAATGATTTATTATTATTATATCCGTGTATTTTTATTTTAAAAAAAAATCAATAAAGTAAATTGTAAAAAAAATGTAGAAAGGAATTTTTAAAAAAAATTCTCGAAAGGATACGACCAAATATTTACATTTATCGAGACAACTATATTCACCATAAAGAAGTCACTGTTGTTATGAAAAATATTATTATTTTTATTATTATTATCGAAAAACAACGGAGGTTAACGGAAAAGTTGAAAGCGTTAAATTATACGGATAGTCATAATAATAAATATATCGTAATGGTACAGCTTCGAGCAGATTACTAATTCTTGCAAATCAAACGGACGGGTGTGTTTTAAATTTGTATAAATATTTTGAGTTTAAAAGTAATGGCTCGAAAAACTAATTTGAGTGGTTCGGTTTATGATAACATGTTGAAATTTTAAATGTTCATCATTTTCAACCAAGACTGTATGTACTCGTATATAAAAAAAATTTTCATCTTTTTCGCGTATTTTGAGATATTGGAAGTAGGCATAATATAGAATAGACATAATATATAAAATAGGCATAATATCGTTTGGAATCAATAGGAAAATTTATAACGTTAACTAAACTATCGAATTTCATAAAAATATTATTCGTGTTGACATTTTTTATAGTATTCTAATTATACATAACTATAAAGGTATAAGTATTACGTATAGATATATAATATATTTATATTATATATTTTTTTACAAAACCTAATAAAAATATTTATTTTTTCTAAATGAAAATAGATAAACGTTATGATATTTCGTCGAAACTACATCAAACGTCTTTAGAATTCCATAAATAGAAACCGAAGTATTAAAAATTATTTGCCAGGTCATGACGAAGTAACGAATATCAAAATCGTCTAAACGTCGGATTCCCGTTTCCACAATTATTCCTTAGTTCCTCTTCACCGTTGAACAACTTTATATTTGTATAGAGAACTTCGATTTCTCGAAAGCCATCCTCGTGTTGTTTACAATTTATGAACGAAACTTAAAACAGATAAATACCTTTTACCAACTATCGAAAGGTTTTTGTACGCTGTACACGCTACACGAAAAGACTTAACACACACCGCGGTTAAATAATGTACACATTGCTTTCTCTCACAAAATTAAACATACATGACTTTTATAACAACACGTTCAATATGCACGAACGCAATAAAATAAACTTTACATAGGATCCCGTAAGATGTATTTTCATTTTAGGTTTTAACTAAACACATTTTATGTATAAATATTTATATACGTATTACCCGCACTACAATACTGGCAAACGATGAACAGATAAACTACAGTTTTAGTTATTAATATTGCGCGTGCACGCGCCCTCGCGCACACACCCAGACACACACACACACACACACACACACATATATACACTTGTATAAGCTCACGCTCGGCCTTTTTTGGTTTTATATAATATCGTCGTATTTTATAAGGGTACTTTCTGCGATTTACGCTGTTATTATTTAGTTCCTTTCGTTAATAAATCACGTTTATGTACCTTCAGGTGTTGGCGATTTGAATAAAAGTCGGTGACCGCTGTTAGCGTAAATACGTTTTGCATTAATATATTTCACGGTATTGAATTTCCATTTTTGAGTGAAATGCTTTTATAAATATATATATATATATATATATATATATACATATATACATATATATACATATAACAAAAATTACCCTAACAACTTGATATTTTACATACTTTATATTGAAAATTAATATAAACAGTTTTTGATGGTGGCAAATAACGTGGTGGTTAGTTGCGATCAATATAATCGACGATAAGCTAAGGAACTCAGAACAATTATCTAACGTTAAATACTCTCGAAGTTTAAATGCTTCTAATTAACCGTTGCAATTATACCCGACACGTACTATGGCGAATATTTTTTAAAGAATCCAACAGTTCTGAAACTCGTCGAGTAAACATTCGATATTTCTCACAATCGACAACGGGAAATTCATTGGGATAACGGATTGGTTGTATTCTACAATAAAGGAGGAATTTTGGTTACAGGAATGACACAATGGGCAAACTACGTGTTCCGTAAACGCCGTACGCTGTGATAAAACTCGTAGCGATTACTTTTGTCCGATTGATATCGTAACGAAAAATTGGCAATTTAATTGACCCATTCTTTGGACCGTATCAGCCGGGCGGTCCGTCACTAAATTCTCGTAATTCGTCTCATTGTTTATTTACGGCGAACACGATATATTCGTCGAACGGTTATTAGCGCGTTCCAATTTTTCGGGACGGCCGGGATTTAGTTTCTTATTGAAATCGTTCGTTGGGTTATCACGATAAAGTACAATCATTCGAGCGGCGCGAAGTCTCTTGACAGCATTAGCGATGTTACACGTACGAGATAATGTAGCGGGCGAACATACGTACGTACAATATACTCTAATTTATATTGCTTTTAACGAAAATTAACCCGTTAACGCGTACTTATATATGGTACGTGTTCAGCAACCAACCCCATTAACTGACACGAGAGGATATAATATATTCATTAATTAATCGCCAAGGAAATGTACGCGCGCGTCCGTTTCGATTAAAATACGACGCTCGCGCAAGCGGTTTTCGTAATTCCGCGTATCCACGTACCCGATATGGACGGCCGATTGACGCCGTCGGACCACGCCGAACCGCCATATCGACGACGCTCCGTACGTGTCCGTAAATATCGCGTACGCATTACCGGTTTACGCGCGTCCAGTACCGCGAAACAATAACCGGTGCAGAAAACACGTGTCAGGTAGTACCGGATGATAGTGTTGGTTCGTTCCGCTGGTATCCGAACGGTGTCCAAACATCGGCGTACCGTTAAACGTAATGACAAAGTAACACGATTCGTGCATCCAGTTGTCGTACGTCGCTTTAAAAGTAATAGTATTTTGTAACGTAATCTCCGGGAAAACGATAAACGCGTAGATTAATAAGCGAACCGTTACCGCCCGGTGCAAGTCGAACGTAAAAATTGGACGCAAACGACCGTGCTCGTTGTGGATAATGTAGTCGGAAATACCCTATTTGCCAGAGCTAAAGCTTCAAAGGGCGGTACGATAATGGCGTTATCCGCGATTTTCTTATTTCGACGCCCCTGCCTATATCTTCTTAGCCACCTCATTGCCGCTACATATTCGAAATATCCGCGGGGTAAAACGACGGTACCCGTCCAATTACGTTACTACCACGGCCATGACAAATTTTCGGTCGATACGAAGCGTCGGACGGGACGTTTCGCAGTCGTCGTCGTCCGTGACGGAGACGTTGGTCGGTGATCAACAAACAACGAACGTCGTCGGTCACGGAACATTTTATAAATCAGTCGGGAGAGGAGCGGGCGAACTAATCCGCCGTTCGGTGAATTTAAACGCGCCCGTGCTGTTATTTAGGAGCGCGCGCGTTTTAATTACTCCCGGCGCCTTACGCCGTCGGCGTCTGAAAAGTGTCGCGTTATTGCGCATTAGCGCCGGCTGACGGCAGGGATTATTCCCTAAGTGAACGCGTGTAAACCTAAAGGAACTAATCACCCATGCGTAATCATCCGCCGGCTCGCCTCTCTCGGTGAGAGCTATTCTTCGTCGGCACCGATACGCTTTTTAATAAACGGACGTAAGGCGAACAACATGGTGCGTGTAACCGCGTTCCGTCGTCAATCACAGTCGTCGACAAGCGCACGGGATGGGCGGGAAATGGAAGAATTAACGTAGTGAACGAGCCTATGTTTGGTATGTGCATAGTGGTGTATTCACGACGAAAGCGCTTTTTAATTATTCGCCACCCGGACGACGGGTAGGCGTGTGTATCAGAGGGAAAAAGCGACCGTCCGTGACCTACGCGCCGTTTTTTGTGCCATTCCTTCTACATGACGAAGGTAAGAAAGCGCGACGTGTCTTTGTTCTTAAGGATAGGTGGCGGGACGGGGAGGTGGTATAAGGTTAAGATGTGGAGGATGACGACGACGACGAAGGTAGAATCGTCGAGCGCGCGAGGTGGTGGCATGGGAAAAATTTTATTTGAACATCGCGTGCGTCCTTGTCCACTACGACGACGACGATGACGTCAAACCGTTGTAGTGGTGAGGGGAAAAATCGAAAACGCTTATGTGGGCGGCGTTCTCTTGTTTTTGCATAAAATTTGCCGTCGACGACCCGATCGTTTCCTTTTTCGGATATTTTTACGCACGATACCGAATATCGAATTACGTAGTAATGGCGCGAAAAGTATGCACGGTCAATTTTGTAGAGAGAAAGAGCGATGAACGAGAAATAAAAAGCGATAAATTTCGCGGGAATGATTAAGGAAATGAATGAAAAGGAAAGGGGAGACAAGAGAAAAAAAGGCAGAGGCGAAGATAATGGATTCACGAAAGAGTAATAAAGTTTGTTGGTTAATTTTTTTTTATACACTTTCATTTCTTTCTTACATAATTCTGGCGTCCAATTCAGACCTTTAGATCGACGATCTTACTGGTCGACCCTAAGGCGGCCCGTCGAGACGATATACGTCGCGCTTTAGGTATTCATGTATATATATATATATATATATATATATATTCAAGTTTTAATTATGCCCCGACAACGGTACAAAGAAAGTGGCGACGCGAATTTTTCGAGTTTTCGTTATTTTATTTTCATAATTATTTTCCCATGCGTTTTACAAATAGAGGTACTTACGTCTGAGGTCTAACGTGACGGATGCTTGACGGGGATCCATTAACTTGGTATTGGCCGCCTGACAAGTGAATTCCGAATTCAGATCGTGTCGGTTGACTGATGGCCAGTGCAACCGGTTCTCGATTACGTCCAACACGTTGTGTTCGCAATCGTTATCCACCATTTTGCCATTCTTAAGCCACACCACTAACGGTGGAGGGTTTCCTATAAAAAACACATTTTTCGTTTTTAATTAACAGCACGCGCTAAAAGTTCGTCGTTTGTTTTCTTTATTTTACATTTTCGGATTTGAAGGCGTATTTGTGTAGTATAACAATAATAATAATAATAATAATAATAATAATAATAAACAAAATAAATACATTGTGTTTAATTCAGGTATATTGACGACTGCACTCGATTTGAAATTAAAGTACTATAAAAGAGTTTTTTACGTACTCGTTTTCGACGTCGCGTAAAAATACACTTTCGTAAAAACATAAAGTATATTAGTTCGATCAAACAAGTACGCGATACGTAAAACTCTACTCGTGTCAATAATATGAGAAAATTTAAAAACGTAATAATAATAAAAACGTATAGATATACGACGTTTCAAACGAATAATATTTCATTTATAATATAACATGTCTTGTACTAAAATTATATCAAAAATTAGCTGAATTGGTATATCGTCGATGATACTCGAAGATTTATCAACACGCACATTTAATATAAAAATTTATTGTCATTTATGAATATATATATATAATAGACTGCTTGTAAGTTATATATTGATAAACGTTTCGATGTATGATGCGTTAATTGAACAAAAACAATATTTAAATATAATTAAATAGATCGTAAGCATATTTGTATCGAAATATTATGCTAAATGAATTCATTTTTTACGGGGTTTTAATAAAATAAATAAACAACACCTAGAAGTGTATAAAAATGTATCGAGATAATTGAAAAAAATTCAATAGACTTCATTGTTTCGTAATCACAAACATTATATATATTTGACTCTGATTTAATAAATGTGTTGATACAAAAACCATTTCATTCGTATTGTTTTTGCGACTTATAAATAAATAAAACAACCGATGTTAGTAGAATGATTCAGTCAAATCTGACAATCATAATCAAATACAATTTGTACTCGAAATAAGGTATAATAAAATGTTATTAGAAATTCGCGAAAATGGTCTAAACGAAATAATATTTAGTACATTTGAACCATACAATAAATATCCTAGTTTTCTGTCTTGAAATTGTTAATCCGATATTTTAATAAACTTCCTGAGCAAAGACTACGATATTTTCATTAAACCATCTGTATAAACATAAATCTAAACTGTTATTCAATATTTTTGTAACCCTCTTGAGAATTTTCCTCATAAAACATTAGCAAATAACATTTTTCATTACCTATACTCACACACTCACACATGCACATGCATACATATGAATATTTATGTATATATATATATATATACATATAATTTATTAACTTCATATTCTTAATATTCGTATTCATTAAATATTGACTAGGTACAGTTTCAATATTAGTTACTTGTTCGAGAGTTCATTCGTATTTTTATGTTTAAAAAATTATATAAAAATTTTTAATTAATCAAATACGCCCATAAAAAACAGAACGACATAATTTATGCCTCTTTGAATTTTCTCAATATATTTTGAAACTAATTCTATACACCATTTAAGTGATTATTATAATATAATATTCAATGTACGAAATAAAATTTGACTATAGTTTATAATGGTTTGGTTACGTTACAATCAATTTTTTACGAAAAAATTGTAATATATTTTATTTAACTTCGAGCCATTATCTTTTTCATAATTAACTGTAGCGAATATTTTTCAAAGTTAAATAAAACCATCATTAAACAGTGATTTAAATTCTTGATACCATTATAAAATATTTCATTAAAAATTTTTATGAATTTTCGTATTTACATCACAATTATGAACAAAACCTTTTATGAATCACTTACTATTCGTACATTTTTGAAATTATAACTATCGAAACCCTATCAGTATTAAGTATGTTGATTTTAATTAAATTTTTAAGTATATTCACAAAATTCAACATAATAAATTAAAGATGGGGATTTTGTAGGTAAAATATTCGAGCCAATTATTAACATATATTCAATAATCGTGACACGGCGTTTAGTATATGCAATATTGATACACACGTGTCGTGAAAGCCCCGGAAAAATATACAATATTAACGATTAATATGGACATACTTTTGGTTACTTTTCAATAAGTTATTCGTAAATAGCTATTAAGTTTCCACATGCGTCGTCACGCCTAGTGTTAATAATAATACCAGCGAAATAAAGGTGATTAGGATAAAAGTGTTTTGTTAATATCGACTAGCGTGACCAATACGTACACGTTTTTACAAAAATTCTTAAAACAGATTCGAACTTTTAACATCGTTTTTAACAAGCCATTACTTACGCTTCTAGTTTGACTTTGTAAAATTAAAAATTTTCGATATCGATCGACCATTTGTAGTCATTTGTACGCATTTGAAACGCGAATAATTGTGAACCCGTACAATTGATGTTTCATACGTGTTCAAATTCGTTTGAAAAATGTTATCATAATATATATATATATATATATATAAAGAGTTGTTATAATTGAAAAGCGATTATTTATTTCTTGTTGGAATTGCTCAAACCTAAAATAGATAATAATTTTTATTAATCTATATATATATATGTCGTTGGCTAGTGTAGATAATTAAAACAATATGTAGAACGAAAGAACGAAATGAAATGATGATCGATTTTGGAAAGATTTATTACGGGTTCCTCTGTAGAGTATTGGAAAAATAATAGATTGAAACCTTTTTTGCCGAAAAAAGAGGATTACTGTTTGTGTGTATGTGTGTATTGGCGAGTTCCAGCTGTTGCCACCGACTACGCTTCGACGAAGTAAATAAATCGGCGAATTAAAATTCGAAAAGTAGGGGGAATACTGAACAATCCAAGATGTAGAGTAAAATAATAATAACAAGTGACGAAGAGAAACCGATGACGTTCAAACTTAAAATCCCCTGAAAATTGAATATGTAAGCTGAACCTTTTACGCGTTATAAATTAGGCGCAATTTATTCCGCCGGGGCTATAAACATTTTTGTTTGTTTTTGTTTCTAATTTACACCACTCCGTTCGAGAATTTTCGTCGGCTAAACTGTGCCGACGCGATTTTCTCCTATACACTCATCGATAGCCAGTTGTGTATATCCACCAATGTACCACGCAGTACACGCGTGACGAAGCCACGATTTACAATATCCGTATGCGCGTTTTTAATACAACCGACCGACTTGTTTTGCGCCTGACGTTATTTTATAGAATGACAACGGGCGACCCATTCCTCAAAAACCACCACGTGGTCGTACACAACAACGATTTTTACGATCCAAAGTAATTCGACAGACGTATAGGTCGGGCGCGTATGATTCCACGCGAGTGCGTGACATCGACGTGAGCGAACACTTCGCTTTCGTTCTTCAGTCTTCAAACACCGGGGGGCAGTTCCACGTAACGCGCGCTATTTATATCGACATCGTTACGTTGCGTGCGTTAACCGATGGCAATTATTATCGTCGTATTACTCGTAATTCGCCGACTTCCGGTGCGACAAACACCGGGTAGTAGAAGACGCGGAGCGTAACGGAATGGAACGTAACGGACGGGTCAACGAAGGAAGACGCAATTTCCGCAACGTCGAAGTATTTCACGCGCCGAAATTCGTTGCGGGCAAGTGAAACGTAATTTTGCGTATACTGTTGAGTTGTATGGTGACGGCAGCGATACGGGCGGTGTTACGACGGGAGCTTCTAAAGAAATCGGCCATGAGGAAACAATACATATATGCGAACGGCGAGGGTGAGAAACTATAAGAGAGAACGAATGAGAGACCGTATCTATTGTTTCGATCGGTGAAAATATTTTGACGTCGACGACGGAACGACTTGTTCGTTAACCGCCGCCACACGTTAAAGTCACGAAAATAATCACCGATGGTTTTCGATAGATGTTATTGTTCTTCCGGAGAACGCGACGACGTGGCGCGAACGTACCGAATAATTTTGGCGCCCGAACCGTACGGTTTTCGGATTACCAGCGACGGCGAATAACAATTACTATTTTCGGGCCAAAAACTCGACGCGAATCGTATCGCCATCGGACCGTCAATTAGTAATTGAAAAATCTTTCGCTTAACGGAATACCGATCGGCCACGAGTGAAACACGACGTGAACGGGAGTCGGGCAAATTCGTGTGGAACTGTATTACGAAAATGAATAATTTAGACGTTTTCGTGTACCTGCGAGAGATGACGATTGAAATTGACGTCATCTAAGAGTTTGTAAAAATTCGAAGAAATTGGTTTACAAAAACTTCGTAGGATTTGACGAAATAACGAATGAAATATAAATTTAATAAATATCACGTACGTAAATATATATATGTTGAAAACGAGTTTTGTTAACTTTGTTTTTTAACGGTAATGTTGGTAAAGTCTAATTGGGATTTATTTTGTAACTATTCGGAAATAAACGGCGGCCAATATTACTACATAATTGTCGAATAAAAAGCGTTCGAACCCCTATGGATACGATAGAATAAAATAAGGCAAACGAACGCTTTATATTTAATTCGGTGTGTCTAAAATCAGTGACAATTACCGTACGATCATCTTATCACGTTATTATCTGGACTGAATAACCGGCAAGCGTTATGGAGAACACTCTTGTTTGTCTACCTAAATCTTGAAAACCGATTGTCAATCGATCGCCGATAGGCTTTATAAAATTAATAAAAGATTTATTATGAAAATTATAGTCGATGTATGGCCCTCTAGGAAAACGGCTGCTAGCGAATGATCGCGTCTTTTCACTCGCATTGTGTCGATTGCGTTAAAACAAGAGCGACAGATAAAGGAAACAAAATGTAAAACGAAAATATTGACGATTATTTTGCGTCTGCTAAATTATAATAGCGAACGACGCGCTAAAATCGCAATAAAACAATATTGATCGAAGGGCTTGTTCAAAAGATAATGTTAACATCTATCGACAAAGTTAAATAAAATCAATAAGTGTCCAAAGCGGTAATGAAAAAAAGAATAGTATCGAAAAATTGTTACGAGAAAAGCGTAAATACGGTATTGAGCAGACGGGTGAATAATGATCGAGACGTAGGCGTAAGCTTTTAAAACGTCCTCTTATATTATTTCATATTCCGTAATATTATTTATGAATTGTGTTTTTCCAATATTCAACGACGCGTCAATGTAAATACGATATCACATTTAAGTTTTAACTACGGGCGTTCAATTTTCAACGGGAACATTAATGCGCGAATAATCCGCGATTTAATAGAAATCGTGGAACGCGATCGTGGTCAACGTTCAAACAATCTGTTTTCGAATAATCGGACTTTTCTTCATCGTAGTAAAAATAATGGAATCGTTAAAAACCACGAAAACATTATCTGTTTCAAATTTAACTAAAAATGTCGATATCGATAATCTAAAATTACGAAGAATTCTATTTGGAAACAACGGTGACGTAATATAGGGAATTGTAACGTGAGTTACGAAATTATTTATTTGACGTCCCAACGACATTTTATCGTAAAATTGTCGGAATTCTTTTTTTTAAAAAAATTAATTACGAAAACAATTTTAAACACTTATTTATTGAAATTATATAGTTAATTAATTTTTTTAATTAGTTTAATGACCACATTTCAATTTTACCAAAACATTCTTTCATATACCGTTTATATAATATAAACTGCTTTCTACAATTTAAGAAAATTGTATACACAAGCAGAAAAACAAAAGAGTTTACTCGTATACTACCGTCTGTATTTCAGTTTACGATAATTTATCGATAGGAAAATATCACGCGTTGTTTCAATTTTCTAATAATACGTTTGCTTCGAGAGAAATATTAACGCATTCTGAATGTCGCACCAACCAACATTTTTCACATCGCCAGTAGTTCCAAAGTAATTCGTTACGCGTTATTTTAGATTTTTATTTTAATTCGAATTCAGATAAAATTGTTCCAAGAAGAATCCCGTAATATATATATATTAAGAGAAAATTATTGTGTATATTTTTAATATTACCTATGTTGCCCATCGAATAAGTTTATAATTGATTTACGAGTCGGTTAAAAAAAAAATTAAAATAAAATAAAATTTACATCGAGAAGTTTTACACTTGTCCCGTAGCGAATTTTTTTTTCATTTGCACGCGTAATAAAGCAAAATTATATTCAATTATAGCACTTTAAAAGTGAAAAGTTCGGTTATTAGTTTTTAAACTAAACAATATACTGATTTTTCTCGTCCCGTGATTTACAAAGAATTTGTTTGTTTTACAAAAATACACGTTTTGTAACCTTTTTTTTTAATACGTTTTAACAATAATCGCTATACGAACGGTTTAGTTTTGGCTTACGTAACTATTCGATTCAATAATGGACTATTTATATCCGTTTCGGTATACGTATTTTAAATTATGGTTACGTTATACGGTTACTAATTGGAATTTAATTTCTCACAAACCTACAATCAACTACGAAGTAGTTTCAATTATATTACGACAGAACTCCTTGCCGAATATTACCCCGGTCGCAGTCGCATAAATGTAGACGATTTATGAATTGTAAACGTCACTCGACGAAGATTACGTTCGAGAGCGTAAATATTATCGAGAACGAAAATTTAAAATACCCAGTTTGTACGCCAAAACAATAACGTATACGTCGCGTATATAAAAAGAACACGAGGCGTTATCTTTCGTCTTAAATAAAATAAATTATTACTTTCGTGAAACATATTAATTGCGCATACTTGCGCGCTTGTCAGTTCCGCTCGAAATGTTCGTTTGTTATCAGCCGCGAGAATACAAAATTGCCGACGCTCGTACCGTTTCTTTCGTACTATACAACGCGCAAATTACGAATATTACCCGAGTTGTTTTTACGCGACGGCGTACGTTGGCATATGGCGAAATCGATATTAAGCGAAACCGAAACGAAATAACGAATCGCTCGATTTTTATTTTATACGACAACTATAACGTGGCATTCGTATATTTTATGTATACATTTTTTTACGAAGTCGCTAAAGATATTATTTTGCACGAGCGTACTATTTAGCATTCTCGACGTTTGATAATTTAATTTTTATTATTTTACCGCGACACGCTAGTAGTCATGGACGCTACGACGTGAATATTGAAAAATTGCCCATTTAAGTGTTATGTACGCGTATATTTCACTTTAATAAACGATAATAATTTTGTTTTCTATACGTATTGTAAATAGAAAAATAGGTTATGATTTTTTTGTGATTTTTTTTCATAAATCAATACAAAAACTATATATTGAAGTATGTAATAAATATATTTAAATATATGTCGTTTGGTTTAGACTTCGATTCGATTTTCGACGGTAACGAGGAACTAACTCTTATTAAATAATATATTTGACATTTACTAAAACTTTAAAAATAATTGTTTACGTTTTTTTTCCACGAATAACTTATTGTGATTTGACATAAAGCTACTAAATCGTTTTTAATAAAAAAACTCGCCTCATGAAAACAAATCGTATCTTTCGTAGATTAATGGTATTTTTACGTTTGCTATTAATTTCACAACGTGTTTGTGTTGGCCATTGATTTTAAAAAATTTAATTTTTTTAAATTCGTTTCGTTGGCATTACCATTATGAGTTCAATTGAAATTCGAAGTGCAAGGTGACGTGTAAAATCGTCTCCATATTTTGAATTTAAAAAAAGAAACCCGAAATCCGATTATCGGACGAGACGTACACGATTTTCGGATAAAACAGTTTTCTTCTTGGTGATTTTAACGAAATCGCCGATATTTTTTAAATCCTTAAAAAAAACCGTCAAATAACAATATATAACTTTAACTTTGTATTTAATAACTAATAATTTAACTGTTATACAATCTTATCCAACGTATATATTTTTATATTTAAACAATAAAAAAAAATTACAAGTACAATCGCTTTCGTCTCCTTACCAAACTAAATTTAAATAAAACATTTCGTTCGTTGGTAAACGACGCAATAGAAATTAATATAATCGTATACAATTTAGACACGAAAGTTAAGCGTTACGTAACAATAACAATGGACAGAACGGATTACAGTTTTTAAACGATATCCCCCACTGCTTAAAGCTACAAAGACACTGACGTTAATTAACGACCGTTAACAATTAAACACTTTTGAGGGTTGTGTTCCTTTCCACGAGTCCGTTCCCAAGAGATAGGAATTTGGCGGATTGAAACGGATGAATCTATATCCATTGAATAGATTCTCTTTCGGAACCGTCCTACGTAACGTTCGTTTTAATTAATCTTAAATTAATAACTCGCCAGACCCACGAGGACCCGCTATGTATTTTCGATTTTCTCGTATCGGTTGTTCAACTTTTGGTTGAAAATGACATTTTTAAAATCGTGTACAATACCTTACGATTCAAACACAGTATGTTAAACATTACATTTTTCTACGACAATGTTCGTACAACCGGATAATATTATAAAATACGATATATTTTATTTGATAAATGTTTTCGCGAAATTTCTATGATATGTGACACTAAAAATAAATTACGTATACCAAACATATTTTTGTAATTTTGCGACAACAATAAGGGAAGTCGGCGTATAACAAAAACAACAACAACAATAATAAAAAAACGGAAATTCGTAACAATGAAATATGATACGAGTTGCTCGCGCGAAACTCATTAACTTAATGTCAAAAATATTAATATATTTATTTCGGCGTATCTTCAATAAAACAGTTAACTGGGTAGCATCTTTCTATGCGTTCGATCTTGACGATTTTTCTAAGTTACGCGTAATATTATTATTATTATATATAGCCGTTTTTAGGCAATAATTATAAGTCACCTAAAAGTGTTCGTTTTCGTTTTTCAAATTACGGATTTTTTTTTATTATCTAATAAAAGCGGATCTCCACATCATGAGTCACGCGCTTCCGGGGCTCCTAAAAATATTAAGCGTGTGTTCATTGTAGTCCACACTCTGCGTACCTAATTGGCCGCGAAATCAATTCAAACGTGTTATTGATATCCGTCGCCCGTAACAAAATTCGATCGACACGAGTTTAGAAGACATTACTACAAGGTTAAATGAATTGTTGTTATTCGCCGAGCTACTATTAAAAGATAATTTTAAAAAAACGACCGTACGTCGTAAAACTAGAGAAATAATATTGTGGAGTTTAAGTTATTTACGAAATATCTGTTTAAGGACCGTTTAAAACGATTATCTATTCATTAAAGACGAAAATTTGTACAGGAGCGTACTCCGAAATTAATTTTCCTATTTTTGAAACGAGTCACCGGTAGGTTCTTGAATGTATACAATTTGGATACGTATAAATTATTACGTTAAATTCACACGGGAATCGACGAAAAAAAAATGTATATACATATATAAATATATTTGTGTTAATGTGTGTATATATATAAATCAGTGTGTAAATACAATTTTCGTTCGTGTACGAAAAAAATATAGTTTTTTTCCATTTTGAACATTTTTTAACCACCGCTTTCTGTAATTTTTAACTTTTTAATTGAATTTAGCGAGTACAAAACAAAATAATCCAAAACGCTAAACGCATTAAATTGAAATCAACGTCCTACTGTAGGACAAGAACGAGGAGGAGACCGAATTACATTGCTAGTAGTTTTCTGACAGTGATTATTTTTAAATATTTAGCGAAACGAAATGCTTCCAAAAAAAAAACTCGTACGGGTACGCTTGTACAACCGACGGACCTCAATTAATTGCCAGTTATGAAATTAAATTGATACCACCCTTACAATAAATACCGCCATAATGGCGATCCAAAATTGCTCTCATAATGTTTTCGAATAAAACGAGCACAACGTTTTGTTTCGCCGGCACGATTCTTTTTTATATCGAAAATAAACCACGAGTTTATCGATTTGACGAACTAAATTCTTTTTCGTACTTCTCCTCGTCGATAATGAAATATTTAAAAATTTTCGGCTATCAGTCAATCATCCGCATAAATTAATTACAAATTAATTAAGCCGTATTTTCTTCATAAACGCCTAAGACTATTACCTTTTTATAATTGGTCCATATTACGTTTTGTTTTTGATACTCATTTTCACGACGCTTAGTTTAATATAAAGTCTCGGTTTCGACGTTAAATTGTAAAATGTAATCATATAACATTATGAACGATACATAGACATTTTTAATATCGAAAGGTCAATTCGTAATATCTTTATTCACGTGTTACAGTCCTTATAGTGAATTTGTGTTTACTTCATTTTTATTCACACAAGTTTAACCGGATTTTAAAACTAAACGATCAATTTAAAATTAAAAATTATCCGTTTAAAATAACGACCAGTTTATAATTGAAATATGGCTTTTGAAAAAAGACCACGCAGCATCAAGTCGAAGTTAAAAACTATTTTGTTCCATTTAACGCTAATTATAGACTACAAATATTCGTTTAATATCCAAACGAATATTGTTCGTAAATATATTCGAGTTTTTCATTTATAAGCTCCTTCTCTTCCCCCTCCCGTTTCTCTGAAACGAGCTCGCATTTACAAAAATCAGCACAAACTTAATGTCAGTTAGATGCCTGTACGGTTTTAATTTGTAAATTATAACGTATCGTTAAACGGTATATAAAACGAAATTTTTTTCCCCGATGATGTGGAGGTGGGAAATAATGAAATTTAAACGTTCGGGACTCGTACCCGAATAGATTCGTCGTTCGCAATATGGCGTACGCGCGAAATGTGCGTAGGGATATGGTAAAATTCGCGGAGAAACAACGTAACGTGTGAATTGCCGTTCAAACGTATTGTCCTGAATTACGCGCCTACTATTCACAAATAAGTTCCCTATTCGGAGTGATCACGTTCGAGTGTACGCCGAGCAGTATATCAAAAATGTTCGGAATGCATATCGATTGTGTGTGTGTGTGTGTTGTGAACACTATAAATTGTGATTGTTCGTTCTCGGTGTGGTGGTAAACATCTCGAGAAACAAACCCTGGGGACCGTGTTATTGGTAACGGGAAACGATCGATTCAAACCAGCGCGTCGCTATCGCGGACTGCGAAATCCACCGACAGACATCCACTGGTCCGTTTTTTTATCAATTCCATGGGTACACTGATTAAACCAACTAGACACGATCGTGTACGGCTTATAGTCGGGTAGTGGTAGTGGTAATGATGGTGGGAGGAGAGGAGCTTGGATCAGCGTCGTGAGTAAAATAATACGCGCGAAACCAGCGGTGTAGGGGAAACGCGTGTTTTCGGGAGGATGACTGGTGTGCGTGTCTCGGTTTACACGCACTCGTGTACGCGAGGCGACGAATACGCGATCGTGGCGAACGAAGAACAGACCCCCTCCTCGTTTACAAAAACGGTATTTATAGAACCGTCGAAACATTTCGGACGCGCGTACATTATTATTTACTACGCCAACCCGGCGTACACGGGTAGTACAATTTTCGTTGGCGGAAAGTCGATACATTTTTTTTTTAGCCTTCGCGAGACGGAAAAAAACCTAGTCGTTCGTTAACGAAAACGAGGCCAATAGCAAACGGCTCCGCGGTCGGCGCACGCGCACGTGCGGACGACCGAATACTAGGTACAATACCGTGGCAACCGTCGAGAGTGTCTTGCGTCGTAATATCATAAATGGGCGCGCGTGTGTGTGTATTCACGTTACGCGCACGATAGGGTTAGTAGTTGCCGGATGAAAAGAGATGGAGATAGAGGAGAGGTATGTGTGCCGTCTGGTGGAGTGCCTTTTGATATTATGATATAAACACCGTCAACAACCCTGTGCGACCGTCGTTGCCACAACGTTTCTAGCCCGGAGCACACACGCGCGCGCGCGCGCGCGCACAGTTAACACGGACGATTTTCAACGATTCCCCCAGTCCGAACGACTTTCGAATATTACGAAAACCAATAAGTTTCGTATTGTTTCGGGTTAGCGGCGCGTGCCGTACAACCCGAGTCGACGACGACGACGAATAACGGGCAACAGATGTGCAAAGTCGTATTATCGGCTGGAGACGGGTGAAGCAAAAATAATACGGTTTGACTGCCGTTTTTTCGTACGAGAAAGGTATTTTATTATTACGCGCCGCGGTACTCGTCTCTATACGTACGCCCGCCGCGAATAACGGATTATCGGCGCGGTGTGCCTACAGAATCGCACGGAACTATCGACCGATGTACACGAACAGCCACCCGTCCCGAGTGTTGGTTCTCTTTCGTCCTCTACCCGAAATATCACGTACCGGTGCCTTACCGTCTCGGAAACAGCCGACACGGTCCTACGCGGTGTTCGACGTTAACGCCGGTAAATACACCGCGTGAACGTTCGTGGGCGATTTTCAACTATAATTATTGGATACCGTTTATTGGAAAATCTTCATTTACGTTTCGTTAAACTAGCTACGTACAATTTGAATACGCGAGTAACGTACAACACATACACACACGCACACATGTCGTCGTATAAAATTTATTTCTAGGATCGGCAGTCGCTAAGAAAACGTAAGATTCCGTCGTTTCGACGGTTATGGTATTAACGCAATTTTTTTCGTTTCGGTGGAAATCGTTACGAGAAAATTACGTAGCGAACGGTTTATTTTTCTTCGAAAATTAATCGTCGCGTTTTTTACGCGCTCGTGCTATCTAAATTTATTTACTCTATTTATATAATATACGTGAAATAGAGGAAACATAATAGACTCGAGATAGCCTTCTTTCTCTTCTATAGCTCTATCTAAACGTATACAACACAATCTCTATTCATGTAATTTTTCGATACGACTAAATTTATCCATGACTGCTTTTTTATTATCGCGTCAAACACCGACGTAAAAATAGCGGCCATTTAATAAAAACGTAATTCCGACTACATGGAACTGAACCAATCTTTTCAGGCTTTTTCAAAAAGAACGTATAATAACGAAAGCCATATATTATATTTAATTCAGTATGCAAAACTGATAACATAGTCTGTCCCGTTTTATTATTATTATTATTTCGGTTATTTTTGTTTTTATTATTTTTTTTTTTGAACGTTTAATAACGACCGATAATAAAATAGCTAATTCTTCGTATTTTCAAATATCCTATATTAGCATTACCGATCTAACCACACTGAGACACCATTCTTAAATAAGCGATTAATAACATTTTCTATTCTTTCCACTATTCTAACGGGAAATACGAGACGTTCGTTTGGAATCTGTTCATTAGTAACCCAATTTTTTCAACGTATTTTCGTTAATTATTTTTACTTACGTTTCAATTTGTTATACTGAATACGATAAATAATTCGATTATAGGCAATCGTCGTTTCGAATTTACGAACACGTGTAACCGATTATTCAAAATCCATATTAGACCTTAAATTGGATATTTATAGAACCGTCTTTTATATTGTAGGCGATTCGAAATGATTTTCATTCGGCGGCGTGCCCGTATAATAATTATGCTCGGATAAAAAAGATTTATGATAGTATATTATATCGATGTAAACGATAAACTTATCCGACACGACGTGGTTATCTTATTCCTTTATAGCACACGAATCCTTGAGACTATCTTAGAAACATTTACTATCTTCTTCCAGGGAATTACCACTTGAGACTTACGAAACTCCCTCAAGTCGTGTACAATTAATTTAATTAAATAATTTACAGTTATTTGTAATTTTAACGGTATCAATAATTTAAACCGAAGAAATTAATTTTAACGACGAAAAAAACGACACACGTATAATTAGCTACATATACAGATAAACGTTCGTATCATAAATTCGACGAGTAATTAATTACTTTCCAAGTTAATTTAATATTATATTTCGCGAGATAAAACAATATATAATTTCTTTCTCGTTATCACTACTTACCTTCAATTGAATAGTGAACGAGTATTAGCGCACTTTGTTTCGACACTACGTAGAACATAACTGGACATCAAACACAAACCTTACACGCCGTAAAATACCGCTCCTGATAAGTTTCGATATATTTTCGTACTTCGTCGCGTCGTATTTAAACGGTAAAACGTCGAACGCGTTTTAATCATATAATACACTCGGCCGTTGCTACACCACTCGTGTAGTATTCATATTTTGCCCAAATATCTTACAAATTGGATGACAAGCACGTCATCCACATATATATATGATCGCGAATAACGCGCGTATTACCGGCGTTCAACTTGTGAAGTGTCCAGAATGTGTGTCGGTTTCGAGAAGATTTAATTGTTAGCGAGGTTCACGTGATAAGTGGTCAGATACTTGACCGTTTACTGTCCTCAATTCTGAGACGAACGTCTGTGCACGTACATTGATTAACGGTAATCGCGAGAAAAAGCGTTCCACGTTATTCGGGCGAATAGTATACAGACGGCTTAACGTCGGACATAAATAAATAAATCGACGAATAATTCTCCGATCGTTTTAATTGGTTGGTGACGTTCGAAATTTGTTCGCCTACCGTATGTAGTTAACGGTACTCCCATTAACTTCGGAGTAAAATACCGTCTTCGCTGATCGTCTATCGTTCCCGCCCAATGAATAGAACGCAACCGCCCGTCGTTGGCAGTGGCGACGGTACGCTCGCACGTACATCATCTATTATGAAGTACACGCGCCGTCACCATTATTAAGGCGCCGTTCCGCTAAATGAACAACTGAATATCCAATAGCGTTTACGGATTAAAAACGATAGTAAAATGCGCCATAGCCCTTCGTCGTTACTAATGTAACGTTACCCGGTCGATAACTATGGATTTTGTTGATAGGTGACAGTTGCACTTCTCACTCCGAAACCGACTATATCGCTTCTACTCCATCGACGGATATTTGCAACCGTACTCGACGATCGATTGCCTAACCGCCGAAAACATTCGCCGTGTCCGAAAACATTTTATAGAACGAATTTCGTATAAATCGGTCGAGCGGTATAAGAACGACGAAGAAAACTTTCATTTTTATATCGACGAACAATTTCATGCGGACACTTCACGTTTTTTATCTAATTTTATAGTCGAAATAATATTTACGGCGAAAGCGTATCGAAGCAGATTTTTTGTTTTTATTAATCCACTTTTAGACCTCGTTCCTGGCAATAAGTTTCAATAAAATCGGTTAGATCATTCGGTTCCCAAATAAATATATCGTAAAAAAGGGTTACGACCACGAGAAAAGGATATAATTGTGGGCACGTTGAATGAATTGATCTCGGTACCATTTGGCCAAGGTGATAAAACGAATAGGCCCGTTTGCTAGGATTTACGGGAAATACCGTTTAGAATCGTAGACGTTTGCGTAGAAACTAACAACGTGTGGAAGGTCCCACGAATCGAAAGTCCGTATTGGAAATCGATAAAAAAGCCGTAAAAAATTAATCGCTGCGTTATGATTTAGGACTGTTTACGTTGAGATATCACGAACAAAACGAATATCGATTTTTTCCACAAGTGTTATTGCCTATTATAAAACTCGGAACATACGCGGTAAACGCATTTGACGAACTAGCTGGACAATTATTTTCAAATAAAAAAAACAAACAAACGACAAACGGATGAAAAATAGGTTTATGTTACTATCGGATAATTTTCCACGAATAAACTGACGTTTATAACAGTTGGGTTAGGATATTATTATTATTAGAGTTCTTTTTGAAGAGAATGTGCCCACATTGCACATGATCTTTTATTACGAAAATTTTACACCACCGGGTTTTTCGGTCACATTATTCTCTCAGCACACAGCGGTCGACCAGAAATAAAAAAATAACGAAATTCCGTACACTAATTGACCAAGTTTAACGCGAATATACACGAGAAACAAACGTAATATTCCACAAGACTGTTCGTGTTCTTAATATGGAAAATACACCAATCGGGAAATATTGCGCAACACGAATTTATCTACGTAATTGAACGACCTATTGTTCAATTACGGTACACGCGTGGAAATACGAAACATAGTTCGACATATCTAACGTTATTATTCGAAATATATATATTTCGAAGGCGAAGTATTATTTAAGCATTATGTTTAATTAATCGCTAACACGTTACAAGACAAAATTTATTTTGCGCCGTATATTTAAACGTTCGATCGTTTCAAAACATCGTGACTTTATACCGGGGTGGGGGGAATGGGGGTGAAAAGAGGAGAAACGTTTGCACTGACGATCAAACGGAAATGATAATGTGATTACGATTTTTTGTTACAATTGAGTATCAAAATACGTTCTTGAATACATCCAGGCCGTTTCGTATAAGCACGCTCGAGCTCGGTGTACTCGAGACTGGAAATAGTTAGCGCAACGACGACGTCGAATAAATTATGTTATTCTATCGACGATCCGATTGCTTTGGTTCAGTCGCGTAGATGTCGAGTCGATCGAATCGGGTACGTGTACTCGGATAAAACTAGTTGCCGACGGGTTACCTTACTCATTTAGGCATAGTGCGAAGGAACGGTTCGCGCCACATCCGTGATCGGTAAAATGCGTTTTCCTAAGATTTGTAAGAACTACGCGTGCCTCCAATAGAACAAAAACCACGCCTCGTCCAACCGGAAACCGTTATTACCCGGAAACATTCTCGATTTGCGAACGACGTAAGATGGTAAACACAATGCCGAACGCGATTGTTGACGATTAGGTCAATGTAGTTATTCACGATCGTTTAACGAGTATACATGGCGCAAAATTTCCGTTCGTTGTGTAACGACGCCGAATGATCGAATTTAACGGGAATTATTTCGCTAATATATTAACGGGATGAGCGTTACCATGTTGAATATAAAGAAAATGTATAAACAAAACGAATATCGTCCACGCCCTATAATTAGATATGTTGAGTAGCGAAGTTAACAAGTTCAGTAAGTTTCAAATTGTTCATAAACGGCTTAAACGTGTTGTTGAACGGAGGGTGACGTTTGTGTTCACCGTCGCTGTGCATAATTAGACGGAATTCTACGATGTTGGACAGAAACGACGATATTCAACGTTACAAATTACTACGTTTAAGTAATTAGGCGAATATCAACTAGTCCTAATCAATAACGATCAATTCCATAATTATAGCGAGCCATTGTAACCAATATGAATAATTAGAAAACGATACGGAGAAACGTTAATACGTAACTCGACCCGGTTCGTCGAAAATTCTGATGTTTCATTATAACCGGATATGAACGCAAATTCCGTCCTATCATTTAGCCAATAGTTAACAACCGAATTCGCCGGATTATATCGGATTAATCGTAATTGATTCGAATCCGTCGGGTGAAGGAACGTTTAAGCGAATTAAAACGAATAGAAAACCACGCGGTCGATGTTGCACGCAAATGGTGAAGCTGGAATTTCGGTACTTACGATAGTTCTCAATTTCGTGTTTTACAGAGTAAATAGTAAACCGCGACCAAGTAGGAAATAATTATCGACGCCGGTCATTATTTCAAACATTTCTCGTTTACTCGGCCGAATTTCGGCGTAAAACGACAGATGACGTATGCCCACGACGAAATTCCTAAGCTTTTTGAATAATCTTATATACACGTATATGTTGTACTTTTCATTCTACGCCAACGACATTATTTTTAAAGCGGTTCGGCTTATATAAATAATTTTTTTTTTTTAATCGACAACGTACGAATCGCGCGGATTATTAAACATTGGCCACGGTTCCATCAACCCGGTGCTTTGAATAGGCAATGCATTAACAAAGGGCCCGCTGAACGGTGACAAGAGCGACGTACGTATTACTGTACCCGATTAGCTAGACAACGGTCGCCAGAAATGTGCACCGACGCCCGCTATTTTGGTACGACCGACGAAGTACGTTGGGATAATTTTCTTTATTGGTCAAAAAAAAAAAAAACGAACGAAAAACGAAAAAATTCATAAGCCGAAAGGCGCGGCCCGAAAAACTCTCGCGAATAAATTTAACCAATTTCCCGGGTCTGCCTCCAATCCCTCGGAGGTGATACTTATTTACCGATAAGTACGGACGCCGTGGATCATAGTTATTGGTATTTTACGTGGACAACGTTACGATAACTTACCACCGATAACTCGGCAAATGAGGGCCACGTCGTCGCCCTCGGCGAGTGGACCAACGGTGAGGTTCAATTGTCTTCCCCACCTGTCGAACACGACCGGATGTTCAGGCGGAACTGAAACAAAATGACAAGAAATCCGTTGATTAATTATCACGGTATCGTGTATGGTAATTATATCAGGATGACGATAACAACGGCACGTAGACGCGAATGACGGTCGTAAATATTAAATTACGCGCAAACACACACACACACACACATACACACATGGGCACACGGGCGCACGCGACGGAAATCGATGCGGTGTCCGACCAAGTCTTCGCCGGCAGCGGCGGTAGTGGTGGGGGCGACGAGAGGAGCCGTCCGGCTGTAGACGCGACAATTGTTCGACTATTGTGTGTTCGCACGGTTTCCCTTTCCGGTCATATCTTGGACCGGAGCTATTATATTTCCACAAAGCCAACTTCCCCTCCCCGCCACCGGTACTCTACACGCTGCCGACCGCCGCCGACAACGAATCTACTACGACCGACACACACCGCCTACACCGTTACCGCCGCGCTCGCGGTATTTACCGCGTTGCGAACAATGTCCGTGCCCCGTCCTCTCCTACCAGCCAACACCGCAATTTCGGCGCCCCCGTTTTGGACGGAAAATCGTCGTCACGTGACCGCGGACCAATGAACCCAATCAACCGGCGCCGCGCGTTATCGTAAACGCGGTAGCCGAACCGAGCGGACTAAACGACGGGAATCGGCCCGGGCCTCCGTCACGCGGGTATGCGACGTACATACGAATACACATATATACGTACGTACATATTATTTCCTTTCAGCCGGACAATTCGCGACAGCCATTTATATTTATTGCGCCGCTCGATTGACTTTGTAGTCTCCTCCGCGACCTCCACTAAATTCAAGTACCACGTGAAGTGTACGTAATAATCCTACAACCGTCAAATTTGTCGGCGTTCCGTATTGTTTCGCCCCTATTACATACGGCGCGTATATATAGTTTATAATAATTTTCCGACGAAAAATGTCGAACAAGTCCTCTCGCGGCACACATGGGCTTCAATGTACGGTACGTTCGACCGGCGATATGTTTATTAAGCGGTAGGGTAGGTAACTCGTCGATGGCGAATTGTCGAAACGCTTACGAAAAACCGGTATTTGTCGGAATGGAATCGCGCGATAGTCGTAAATTATAATTTACGTTGAACACGTCAACCATAACGGTACGCTTAGTTTATGGAATACATGTTGTTCCAATTGTAGACTGTTTCGTACGACGACGGTAATATCGTAGTTTAAAAGAGGAAAAACTGTACGACCACCGACCGAATGTACGTGATCCTCTGTGGCGATATTATAAAAACAAACCGAATGAAACGCGCGCGTCAGTTTACCGGCCGTCTTGGAATTAAAAGGAATCGCTTACGACGGTTACTTCACTTATAAATATCATCCGGCGTAATAAATAATCGCGGCGGGTGCGCAATATGTTTGTTCGAAACAATTAGAGTAAACGCGTTATCTTTACGTTTGTTATTTGTTGTACGCGTGTAACATAACGCCACAACGAGATCGTCCACGTACTTAACAACTAATGGCTGGAGTCTAAGCCTCGATATTGGAACAAACGAACGGCCCACCTCGGTAATCTTAAATAAACTCGTCTGCGGCGCGGCCTCGCTGTTTTTTTACAATTCCACTTGGACGCTTGAAATTGCCGTTATTAGCGTTGTTTTTAAGCTATAGGATTACGCGAATTACGTGCAATTCGTAGAGACGACGGAACGGCCGTAAATAATAATTCGCCGCGTGACTAACAATTTAGCGCACCGTCGCTCGCAATCGAAACGAAACGAAAAATTACGTCTGTAAAACGTCGCGTGATAATTCGATTGGGCTATAACATCTTCCCGAAAAAAGGAACGTTTAAATGGCGCGGGCGTCCGAACGAAAGGCCATGTGCGTATCTTACGAGAGAGTTCATATTTTCGAATTGTTTACGAGCGCACAATATAACGCACCGATACGCAACGCAATATCAGCGGAATACAAAACACATCGGAATGCCTCCGATATCGGTATATAACGTCTTTTTTTTCATTTGTCTAATTGAAAAATATTTTGTCAACGGACGGGATATTCGAGGCAAGTCGAGTTTATCTCCGGCCCGTCGCCACCCTCGGTGGTAGTCGAGTAGTTTCTGCTTTTCGACGAAATTCCGCAGTTATACGCGACCGCCGAGGAACCGGAAAAATATTCAATTACTTTCCCGAGGCGTCAAAAGAAATCATTCTGGCGTGTGAACAAAACGCGCGCGCACGCGAGCGAGTCCTTTTCGCCCGGCGCCGGCTCCCGCCGACGTATCCCACCCGCCCGTCAAACGACGTCGCCGCCGGCTAGAGGAACACGATAGTAAAAGAGTTATTGAACGAGCGAGGGGGAATGCTCGTAGTTACCCCGCGGATTTCGATTAATGTTCCGATGCCGAATAATTATACGTTTTATGTAATTTCAGGCGACAAAGTCGAGTCGAGGCCAACGATTGGTTCACCGGCTCCGGACCGCTATTATCGAAACGTTCGTTTGTTGTCTAACGGACGCGGAGAATAAATACTATAAAAAGTATTCTAGTAGTCGAAGAACAAAACAATTACGCGTACACGTATTGACGACTACATTCGTTTACGATTTTCGGAGTGGTGTGGATTTTTTCGCGCGATTTTCGCTATTTATTTTTGAACAATCCTTTACAGCGAACGCACGTTAAACGACCACGTCGTTTAATAATGGTAGTTGGACAATCTTTTAATACGTTTACGTATTCGTTCGTTTTCGATCGAACACGCACCAACGGAACTGCTTTTCAAAGTTTATGTATTCGACGGACGAACGAAACGACTACTACAAAAAAGTTATTTGAAAGGTCCTATTAGACAAAGTACGGTCGTTCGTCGTCAAGTCGTACTTAAAAATACATTATTAACGTATTTATATTTTCGGTCATCGAATTCGACGACGTAATTTTGCCCGCGCACTCGCGTCTAAAACGGAAACGAGTAACGTTTCTGTGTAATGGGGAAATTTAGCGAACATTTCGTACAAACCGTACGCGTGTTATATTTTCGCAGTTTTCGTAACGCTTGAATGATACGCTTTAATTCTAAGGCTTAGCGAACACCCGGAGGACACCGACAATCCAATTACGTAAATATAACGTTTCCCGTAATTCGCCATTCGTTACGAACGTTCGGTTTTCGTTTGAATGTTATACGATCCAACGTGAATTCTGTCCAATTAATACGCGTAAATGCGCGTTGATGGTGATTAGCCCGGATAGGTATACGATACGTTCTTTACGTTTCAAAATCCAACGAAATTACTCCACAATAAAGATATCGTTTATAACGTTTTATCGGGCACGACGCTAAAAAACAAAAAACGTACGAACTGGTTTTAAATTCGTGTTGCCACGGCGACAGTATCCATCAAATACCAAAAATGTCCCGGCAACCCGTCCACCGGCCCTATAACGTATCACGTGTACGACGGCAATATGAGATACGTTATTATATTTTATAATATTATACATAAAAAAAAATAAAAGCGCCCGTACATGGTTTTTCCCGTTATCCCTCGACTCTTTAAATCTTGTTCTTTTCAAAAGTTTATCGTCCGTATTCGTCGTAGTGCTTACATTATGCCATGACGTCGAATACGATCGTAAGTGTAATTCCGTGTAGACACAGCGTAATAAAAACAACAAAAGAACTAGACAACTATAAACTATTATCTTCTCCGCCTACGTCATTCGAAATTAGATTCGGTCTCGTGCGCGCAATCGATACGTACGAGAAAAGGTAAATGAAAAAAATATCAATTTTTTTAATATAATACACGTTAGCTTATATATTTCTTTTTAGTATTCCTTATATAATAAGCCCGAAATATATATATACTTGTTATCCGTTTCTATTATTTAAAAAAAAAAAAATACATCCATCTATGTAATTGCGATACATCGCCCATTAATGGATCATGTACACCCCGCTCGGATTTAAACATTTCAGAGTCAACTCCGTAGCGAGAATATTGCTTAAAACAATGTTAAATAGTTTCGATACGAAAAATTAATTAAGAACAAAACGATTATTAATGGTTAGCTAAAATTATTTGAAGGTACTATAGATATATTCATTTTGCCGATAATATGTTCATCAGTCCTGGTCATTGGAAATGTTAAATCGACGCGATAGATTAAGATAATTTTTTTTTCTTTTTTAAAATATGATGAAAATTCGTAAACAAAACGGATGGAAAAACAATAAATAATACACGGGCGCGTTGAATATACGGGACATACTATCCTAAGAATTTGAAGAGGCTATCGGCGAAGGGAACGACGCTAGAATCGTGGACTAACTGACAGAGACTGGATTATAAATTAATTTGAGAAACTTCGTAATTTTAAATAGTAATAGGCTAAAACTTAAGTTGTTGAAACCTTATCAGAAATTAAAAGAATAAATAAATCGTTTATTAAATATACGGCGATTATGTATTCATAATTGACGTACGTTTTAGATAAAAGTACATTTAGATTTTGGGATATGTTCGTATATAGAGTAAATGACGAGAGAAAAACTTAATTAAGAATATCGATTGATTATTATCTTTAAAGCGATTGCAACGTTGTATTTTAAATGAATAAAATAACGCGTCGAATAGTAAAACAGAATTATATAACGTGTTCGTGTTAAAATAAGCGTATAGTAAAAAACTTTGTACTGGTGCGTAAATTAATTTAAAGACTTTTAACAATCGAGCAAAATGTAAAAATAGTAACTACAAGTGTAAACGCTTAGATTTTGGTACATAATAACGGCTTTTAATTGACCGGACCGACAAATCGGCACGTGATCTAAACGTAATCGTAAATAAATTCACCCGACAAACATCATTCTCTAGTGATACGTTGCATAACACATGAGTGATACCTCTCGGCCAATATACAATTTAATATTTAAAACCTACTGGAACTTGATAATGTTAAAATAAGTACGAAATTCCGTTCACCTATGGATAATTTTAAATACTCGGAAAAATAATTCGTTCACAGACGAATTTTCGTATATTCTATAAAAATGATAGAGCGGCGGCTACTTCTTCATGAATGTAGTAGGGTGTCCGATTAACCGTTTAACTAAATCTAATGTCAATAAGTCGATGAAATAATAACGAATAGACGAGTAATAAGCGTAGTAAGGGTGAAACGTTATATTCTATAGCTCTATTACATGTTATGGCTTAATAATTTCACTTCCGTCGCTAATAGTAAAAAAAAAGTACCCACGTCGTATTATTCCGGAGAAAATTGAAATTCACGACGCACCCGTCGCGGAGAAAAGTCGAAATGATTTCGATTATTTTATGTTTACAATAACAACGCTATCGATAACATTACGCTGACACGGTGTCAGATATCGAAACTCATCATGATTTTATTTCCGTGTGTTTTTGTCGTAACGCATAAACACCGAGCGTTCAATTAAAGTTACTAATAAATCTCGTTGTCTTAAATCATTAACAGTAATGATCATAATAATAATAATAATGATGTAATTTTTAAACCAAGGACGACGTCACGGGAACTACGAAATTCTTCTGATCGCGTCTCCGTCGGTTACACGTCAAGTTCTATAATATCTGATCGGAACGATATTATTATTGTTTTTGGTACAATTGTTGTCATCGTCGTCGTGTGTGGTGGTCGACTATAAGTACATTTCGTCCGTATCACGTGCCATCGAATTAACGCACGGCGTATACAACATATAACGAATTTACCGATAACTTGGTTAAAACCTTCCTTTTTGGTCAGAAGTTGACAGCGAAAGCGACTGCGCGAAGTCGACTTGATCCCACAGACTTTGATTGTGCCCGTAACTATTATACACACGTAGATGGTACTCGTACAACCGTATAATAATACCTTTAATTTTGAACGAACCCGAGTAGAAAGAAAAAACGTTTACATTTCACGTTTTTGAACGTATCAAATACGTCGGGCATTCCTTTACTTAATAATACGTAACAATAACGATTGTATAATTCGGTGTCGATGAATTGAAGTGATCAAATTTGTAAAACTGCGAACATTGAACGGAAAAATCGTACGTTACGATTAGGAATGAGTTAGAATAAAGTATCGATGTACCCGAACATTTCAATATCAAAGCGTTTTTTCACGATTAAAAACGAAATTGTTTTTGCCTCAACTTTCGTTACCACATGGGGTACGACAATCATTTTCTCCCGTCCGTCGAAGGTCGTTACTCCGAAAATAATTCGGCTACGCTCATTTTGAAAATTATATACGGTATATAATATACGGTAATACGAACACATTAAAATTTTTTGTCCTGTTCGTCTATACAACACGATATTCCTTAGTTAAAAAAAAATATCCGTACGTATATCCGTCAAAGATAAGTCAATCGAAATCACTCTGTAATTTCCACATAAATCCCTTGGCGAATATGTCGGGAACTCAGCGTAACTCACATAACGTTTAAACAAAAACCCCGCCCCAACTCCTGAGTTATCCTGTCCACGCAATACGATTTATACGTTTAGTAAAGCGTCTAACCGTGGCGCGTTGGCCAAGTATCCGGATAAGGCGTACCATTTTCCGTTATTCGTTGACGATCCGGGGCAAAACGAAAATTTTGCCCGCTAATTTCCCCGTGCGAAATTCAATCGCACGTAGACGGTAGCCACGACGTTAATAAAGCAGCACGTCCGTCGTGGACGCGTCGTCCACATGCTGTCCGTCCGTTAGCTACGATGTAAAACTTCGGTTACACGCCCTCCACCGAGCGTATAACATTAAATTAAACACGCGTCGTTGTCGCAAAAGTCACCCCGAGCGAGGCCTTGGTGACGGCTTTTGTCCGTCCGAGCTATACGCGAGCGTGTATGATGCACACACGTGTATATTATGTCTGTGTGTGTGTGTGTGTGTGTGTTTTTGTCAGAATTTAAATATTCTCCGTGAACGGGTCGCGTTTTAAATTCAACTGAAGGCATTGTCGGCCGGCGTGGTTGTCAACAGTTTGGGTCGGGTTTCTTGTTATAATATATAGGGTTCTGTCGCCTATGCGCAGCCGTTTTCTCTCTCTCTCTCTCTCTCACTCACTCTCTCACACACACATACACATACACACACATTCTGTCTGTATCCCACTCAGGTCGCTAGAAACTGTCCCGAAAAAAAATTATTCTTTTCTCGAAAACCTTACCGCGATTGTAGACTTTTACCACCGCCCTGAACACCCGAACACAACGTTCTGTTGGTATACACACGTATTATAACTGGCCGAAATTATATCGGCTACGCCCGGGAGATTGCCCGCTTTTGTCACCGTACGTTACGGGTTTCATATTTACTCGACCGCGCAGATACTCGCCGTTTAATCGCGCTAACATTATGCGGCACGCACGTTTGTTTGTCGATTATTCTATCGATATATAAGAGGCGCGATCAGTGGCGGCGGGTGGTGGACGCTAATTGGAGGAGCGCTGCTTTAAACGCGACATAGCGCTTTATTCGAATTAACGACAAATAAAAACGAAATTCTGTACTGTTGTTTGTTTTTGTGATTAATTCGTATATCGTATCTACGAATAACTAAAAAAATGTTTTAATCTCTAGTAGATTTATGCGTTCGAAAACTGTATAAACTAACCGCATCGGAGTCCGTCGAAAATGGAAGAATATTCGAAACGTTACCGCTATGTTTCGATGTTACGCGGTCGAGCGTTCATTTATTCGTTTATTTTTATTTCACTTTATAGTGGATTCATTACGGTCGACGAATTTCGGAATTTAATTAATTAATTTCAAGATCGTTCGGTTACTTGCGTGGTAACTTTTCGTCTCGCGCGAGTTTCCGTCACGCTTATTCGTTCCGACGAGTAAATTAGTTTTTATGAACACCTAATTACGGTGCTTACAGTCGGCGATTAACGCCGCCGATCACCCACTCTCGTTTAAATTTGGTAGAACTGTAATGCAAATAACTTTTTCTATTTCTCTGGCTATGCCGCGAGGTTTTTCTAATTTTCGACTTTTACACCAGTAACAAATTTCGTCAGTTATAGATTAAAACAAACCGATCAATATTTGAAGATTCGCCATTAATTTATTGTACGAATAAATGTCAATTATCGTGTAGTTGTTATCTATGCAAAGGCACTTTTCACACCAACTCTTTTTAATACCGTGCTAGAATCAATTATTAAGCGGATCATGTCCGAAAAAACGGGAATTAAAAGGAACGATGACCAATAACAGGAGTGTTAACGACGTATGCGAATGGAGTAATGGCCGTGAATGATGAAGGCATATAGGAGACTGTAAGCGAATCTGACGTTTTTCGAATTCTGTTTTTCGATTAGGCTAACGATAAACGAGAAAAAAACGAAGTATAAAGTAAACCACGGGACAAGATACTTGAATCTATTGTTGGTTTGATTGGACGATTCGTTTCGAATATTTAGGGGTAAATTATTAACGAGGGCATCGGTAGACACATTTCAATTTAAGTCGAATAGTCTATACGAAAATTACGCTACACAAAACGTCGGTGGGAGACCGAGAGTGTTTATAGACGTGCAGTGCACGGACGACTCGGCGGATCAAAATTAATTAGCTACGATCGGACGAAAGATTCTGAGAAGAATCGATGGGCCAGAAAGGAACGACGACGGAGAATACAAGATATGGACAAACCGAGAAATAAAAAAGCGGTTCGTGAAAAGAAATTTAGTCGGGGTCATTAAGAGCGGTGAACTAATTCGTGCGCGGAGGTCATGGAACGCGAAACGGCCCAAGAAGCCAACTCAAACGACGGTAAAATGTCGGGATCGTTAAAAATGTAGCGTCGTTGTAAGTAGAACATGGAGACGGAGGCAGTTGTTTGTCGAGACAGCGTACCTGAATGGCTCGTAAAATGCCGTGAAAGAAGAAGAAGGAAAGACCGTTTCGATCCGTTTCAACGTTATTTCAAACTTCAAAGTCAAACTCACGTGAACAACCTGCTCGTTATACTACTTTCGATTATCCCGGGTGTAATAAGTTGAGTTTACTTACGGCGACGCGTAAAATATTCCGTATTATTATATAAACGTTTTAAAAACGTGTTCGTCGGGAGGTTATAAGCGAACTACAAACAAAAACTTTACGCGCAAAACGTTACGGGCATTTTTAGCGAAACGCCCCGTTTTGTTTTGGAAAACACGGGCGATTTTATTAAATATTTAATTAAATGTTCGCGAAGGTACAACATACGCGGCACCGGCCACTTTATGCGCATTATCGAATACGTTTTATCGATCTACTATACGGATTCCGACGCGTTACGTTCGTCCCGTACCAACCGCGAAGTATCCACGACCACGTCGAATCGTTTCCGGTCCCGTAGCCTAAATTCGAAACCACTGACTGTCCGTTGCACGCCGCGTGGCGTGTGCTTTTTCGTTCAACGGACAACCGTGGCAGTTTCGGGATATTGGTGCTCGGTTCCAGGTGCCGTTTCCAGGGGCTCTTCGTCCAAATAGATATTATTATGGGTTTTTTAACATTACGTAACGCGTTTACAAATCGCGGCGAACTTTCGTCTTTCGTGCAGTTTTCGGTACATTATTCTCCGTCAAATTCCATTTCGCTTTATATTATTTTATTAAGTCGGCCCGTAATAACGATACGAATATTCGTAGCCATTTTTAGGGGCAAAAACAGTCGTTCTCCGCGTCGATTACTATTAACGGTAGCACCGCTAATCGAATCCCAACCCGACCACCGTTCGGTCATTTCGCGGTGAAATCCCGGCGCACTATTCGACGGGTAACTCCCGCGGTACGATATTATTCTCTCGTTTGTTCGCCGCGTCAGACGTACGTTATTTAAGTGCGCGCTACCATTATTTCGTCGTCCCGATCACGCGTAACCACCGTAATTAATTAACGTACACGGGCCAACCGAACGTCCGAGCGTAGTAAATTTAATAACCATAAATCGTGACTCGTTATTCCCGTTTTTTCGTTCACGACAAATTACAACCGTTTCCGCGAGGGCGTGCTAAGCGCCAACAACAGACCGCGCTACATTTTCTATACGTGCGTCTATCGTAGTAGACGAACAATTTTCGTGATAAATATCGGACGAGATTTCGCGTCGTTATTATTATTGTTCATATCGCTACGACGAATAATCGAAACCATTCGTCGTACGCGCGCGCTTCGGTTTCCGTTCGTAACAGAAAACATCGTAATTGTCAGGAAAAAATTACAGTTGTTTGAAAAAATGACCATATTCGAAAACCGCCCAGCGAATGAAATAACGAAACTCTCACGGCACTGCGAATCGGACTAACCGTATAATAAAATCTATCCTAACCGCCGTTGACGAACGAAGCTCTCATTGCCGAGTAGTGTACGTGGACGTTCAAACAAACTCGGAACGATGTAATTAATTTCGGTAGATGTACGTAGCTCACGCTATTTAAATCGCCATTATTTCGAAACGTACGGCGATATTGTGCTACAAAAGAAAAGAAAATCCGCCGTTTTATTAGTATAAATAAGTGTCGCACAATCCCGGGAATAACAATAAAATTGTATTGTTCATTTATCAACGTCAAGATTCGAAAAACTTTTGTTTTACGAAAAGTGCCTAAAAAAATGTATTGTTCTTCTTTAATCTTATTTCAAAGTTTTCCGTCCAACGTTGTCGCCAATAAAACTAATTTCGTCAGTATAGCCAACGATAGCGTATAATTTCGCAGTCGTTGTCCTTCTACGGGGGGAATTCCAAAAATACGCGTTTTGCCGCAGTAGTTGGTATTTACAAACACGACTAGTATGCGCGTCGAAACTATTTTGAAAATCCGTTATATTTACATTAAACGCCGATAAAACCGAGATAACAGTTCGCAGTATCGGGCACTAGTCTCGTTTACATTCACCTTCGAGCGCATCGGTAAAGTTTATGAATATTATTATTATATAAAATAACGACGACAATTTCGAAAAACAATAATGAGTCGTGGCCTAAATTGCCACATATTGTAACAACCATAATGAATATCGACGTAATATTCAAAAATTCTAGTAGTGACCGAATATACATACAATTTTAACATATTAAGATTTTGATACAATCGTTAAAATTATTAATGACTTTTAATCGAAATAGTTCTTAAATTTATTTACAGTCCCTTCTCAGCACATTATAAATAAGTTTAAATAAATATTCGATAAATTTTAGTTCTGTATAGAGTTGATAACATTCGTAATATATTTAAAATATTTCTGTTCGTTCAGCGAATATTTTTAACTATATAGAAAATCGAAAAATATACCATGTGTATCAAATTTCTCTCTCTCTCTCTTTCTACATAAATGCAAGAAGAAAACACGTTATTGTAAAACCAATATATTTCTCAAAATCTAAAATTATTTTTACATCCGTAAAATATCAATAGATAGGTAATTTAGGCACGATTCATTTTCAAACTTTCGAGTAAACGTCGTCGGTTTTCGAACTATGGAAAAAAATTTACCATCGTCCTGTTATATTGGCATTTTAGGGGATTGCTGGTGCGTTACAATTACAGTAGAAAGTACCGGTTTTAAACCAACGAGGAATACTAACGAAGGAATAGAATAATGTAAATTGTTCGAGCGTTACTCGATCGCGTCGTTCGTAGCTAGACAATAAACACTCAAACTCGTTTTGTAATACGAATCGTTCGTGTTTGCACATTGTGTGAAAAACATGTATCGTTAAACTTCAACGATTCAAACGTCGGTACGCGTAACTGTTGTTTTTATTAATTTTTACGCTTCTTTATATTTCTATATTGAGGGGAACTTTTCCCATATTGTAATTAACGTGGTTGCGTACACATACACACGCAATACTTGTTATATATTATAGTTTCGAACTTTCGAATATGAAAATGAAAAAAAATCGCTCGAAAAACAATTTTTACAATTAGTATTTTATTATTACATAGGAGAGCGTAAAAAGTGTCCGTGGATGGTTACGAGGAAATTAACGTTATAATTAAAAAAAAAAAAATGAAACAAAATAGAAATAAATAACGACGATAGTAAAACGATCTGTTTTGCAAATTTAATTTGGCTATTGAACGAGCCATAATTAAAAAGCGAACGACCCGACTACAAATAATATACGCCTATACGTTTATATATATATATATATTTATACACGTGCGTGTTTGTTTGTATGTATCTCGATTTAATATAAACGAGCAAAAAAAAAAAATAACCTAAACGAAAATACGCGTTTAATTGACGATCGCCGATAAAGTAATAACTAGGGTAGGAACATTTTGCTAATCGGAAATTAAATACGAGTTTCGCGTAAATAGAACGGATAGGGTACGCGGTGAACAATTACGAACAAAATCGGCGTTCCGCGACGAGAAATACGCGGCGCGAGATCGTTACGGAATGCCGGTAAACTCTACAATTTCGCGTACCCGAAACCGCGCTTCGGATCGATGGTAAACAATCGTTGCCGTAACGTGCGGCGAATAGACGGGTGGCGAGCGATTTCGCCGTCCCTCTACAAACGGACGTCGAGAGAAACGTCGAGCGTTTCGTTACGTATTATTTCGGCGTATCGGTCGGGTATACCGGTGTTGTTCGGATGTTTATTTCGTTTCGGTTTCGTTCGGTCACGCGAACCTAACCCGGTCGAACGCATTTGTCAAACGACCGGACGGACTTTTCTCGCGACCGTTTCGTGGTTCGGCGGATGTACGCGCAGGGGATACGTTTCTTTTGTTTAGATCAATGTAGCGCCTGGTCATGATGGAACCGTGCCGTCTCTAGGCGATATAGTGCCCGGAGTCGTGGCGACTTTTCCGTCGAATCGCGTCACGTTACCGGGTGTTATAGGAATGGACGGGGGAGATGGGCTTTGGCATCACACGCCTAACAAACGCCATGGATCGTTAGTTAATTAATAAATACGCGTGGTACACGGATCGATTCGGCGAACGATTGAAACGACGGTATTCCCCATAACGTATTCAAATGATTTTCTTCCCGGCCACGTGGACCGAAAATCTGTCTACCACAGCCGTGGAATCAACCTAGTTTCTCCTAGTCAGTTTTCGACGTTTACGCAACTGTCGCGGAATTATCCACCGTTGACCTGTAAAATGGTCGCGCTCGTCCGCTAAAGCGAATTCGTCTTCGACGTCGGCTAAAGGAAACGTTCGCGTTAATTTACAATTCGCAACGTGTTAGCCGTTGTCGCTGATTGATCGCCTGGATCGTGTAAATAACGACGGTGTTCGTGTTTTTTTAGCAAATTCTAGCCGGACACAAACGTCATTAATGTAATTTTATCGATCTCTCTAACGGTTTTTTTCTTTTGTTAAGGTCGTTGAACATCGGAAACGAATAGCGAAAAACATTTATAATTTTGATGATAATTACGCGCGACATTGGAAATAATATTAACGACCAGCGATAGACCTGCAAAACGATAGTGGATCTCCGAGGTACCTCGGAGTGGCTTTTTCGAAGTTTTCCGAAGTTTTCGAGAAAATTGCCAATAACCGAGTGCACGGCAACGCCTGGAAATCTCAAGAAACGAAGAATATTTCGTGATCGGTACGTTTCGCTCGTTTAACGTGAAAGTCGTTAAATTCGAAGAGAAAAAAACAATATTCCGTAAATTATATCGTAGTACGCGCCGCGAAAAACTGGCGTCCTTAACGACGTTACACCCCGGGCCGATTGCCTAGTCTGCCCGTGACTTAATCCGGTGGTATCGGAACACCGGTCGACGTAATTAATTACAAAACGGCACGCGCCGTCGTCTTGGCGGAAATATTACGTTCCGGTTATTTTCTCGATGTCAATCGGGTAACACCCCCCCCCACTCCCTCGCCCCGGATCCCAAGTCAGCGTCGTCGCGTTAAACGAAAAACTCGCGAGTAACACATAAAGGAACGCAATACGCGTGGCGCGGAAGGCCGCGGACGAATAAAACGATACGGCGAAAACGGTACGAGATTTACGAACGACCCGTACGTAAACGGAATTTGCGTACACGTTTCGCTTTATTTACATATCTCGGCAAAATTTATTCGAAATTCGAGTAAACGTATAGCAGTCACTTTCAGTAGGGGATTTCTATTATTGCGAAAAACAATACACGTTTACGAAAAGCGGCCGGTCGTAAAATTACTCGGTTTTTCGATACGCCAATTTACCCCTTCAGGAGCGTACACACACATACACGCGCGCGCGCGTTTTATTGATATGCTAAATTGAAACGCGAAACGGCCATAACGCCGGGCGAAATATGTATTTATTTTGACCGGTGACTACGCATTATGCGGCCGAAGTCGGCCTTTAATCAGCTTTGCGTTCCTTCGGGTTTGCCTCCACCGTGTAATTATATTATGGGCACGGTGTTTATTTGCGATAGGCAAATAAAATTATAGACCCCGCAACGATTAACACGAAAGCGCGGTGGAAACAGAGGTCAATTTTCTACCTTACTAATACACGTAATACACGTTACGCGTTGTATTCGCGCGGGTACGACAATTGAAAAACTGGCGCTTTTCGCCCGAAAACGTACACGATCGTCGTTTTCGCCAACGAGTTTACACCAACGGCCGCGCGCTTAAACACACATTCGCCGGCGTCCGAACGCAATCCGAACGGGGAGATTAGCGTCGGCATTTTCGGACCCGGTTTTCTTTCCCGGCATCGCCGTTTGTAAAAACGAAACGCGCCCGTCGAACAACACGCAAAATAAAAAAATTAACAAAACAATTACGTACACGTTGCTCACCTTTCGTTTCGGGTTTTCAAATTGTCATACATAACGTACATGGATCGATGGACGACGACGATTGGACTGTACGCGCCAACTGAATGACACGGGCGATCGGAAATTTCCCAATAGACGTAGCGCGGTGGAACCGAACGCGGTCGGAGCGAATAACCACGGCAATGCAAACGAGACATGAAGGCGTTTTCGCGGGATGCAACGTAAAATACGTTTTCGGGACCGTTCGGTACCAAAATGTCCGGGCCTAGTAGCGGAAACTATTCTAACTTCTAGTAGTAGAACCATCGTTGGTTCGTTAAACGACAATGATATATCCCTTTCGCGTAATCCATCCCCGAAATTCGGCCGTCATCCTGACGTTGAACGTGTCACAAGACTGTCAATATAGCGACCGTGCACCGGGTATATAGTAGTAGCCGGTCGACGCCACGAATCGGACGTAACACGATTGAGAAAGAGCGATTTCTTTTTTGGAAATGAAAACGGCGGCGTAAAATGCGATCGACGCGAACGTGACGCACCGACGGCTGACGACCGTCGGCTTAACTCGGCCGAGAACGGTACGAACGTCGTTCGGCCGTACGAAAACGTGCCGTTTTTGTTTGGTCGGGTGTACCGTCAGTAATTGTTGACGGTCCGTCATTTGGAGTTCGCAATACGCGAGCGTTGATGGTACGATTAGGGGCGAGAGGACTCGACGACGGTGGTGCGCGCGTGAAACGATTAAGGCCAGAAAAGTTTGCGAGTGGCTGATACGACCGACGACGACGAGGGTCGGCGCGGTAAAACGAAAAAATAAAAAACTATATCTCTCTTCTCCGAGAATTGTACTTACTCGTTTTTACGTAAATTCGGCGGCGAACGACAACGGACGACGTTCGCGCGCGCATAATATTCCCATTCGGCGCAGTTATATACCGTAAATCTCCGGCATAACGGTAAAAAAAAAAACGTTAAAAAAACCAAAACGAAAACCTGCGAAAAATCTGCGTGTATATATAAATATACGTATGAAACAAACGAAAAGCGGTTCAAACGGATGGTGGCGCTAAAAAAAAAAAATAACGCATTAGAGACGGTAAATCGCGTATTTTATTATACGCCTACTTGGTACACCGGGAGAACGTTTGATTTCGTTGACGTAAATCGTATTCGGGAATAACGAACGACGAAATTGTCGCCAGTAATTCGCCACAAACACATAATCGCGGAACAAGGCGGCATCGATATCGGCGCAGTTCGTATCGGTAGGCCCTACGATTTTTCGTTTCGCGCGGGAAGTGACGATATTTCCGTTTTTGGGCGACCGCGTAACCGTGTTGTGAAACGCGTTCGTGGTCGTTAACGTTTCGCGAATGGTCGCGACCCTTTAACAAACCCTACACACACCGCCCCACACCAGATACGTTTCCGAACGGTGTAGCGTCATCCAATGTGTTCACGTTAATTTTCTTCGATTCAACTCCGGGGGTAATGATTTCCAAAACGCTTTCACGAACGGAGGATATTATTATTATTATTTTTATTATACGCGTCTATATGGTCGCGTCTCGTTGCAGTCCGCGCGTTCGGAAGAAGGTAATATGTATTATGTTCCGCGGTAACTTATTTACATATTTCGAGAGACGGGAACGAAGAACGGAGAATAATAATAAAATTGTTATATACACTAAGGGTTGCCACTAATCTAAATCCGAGGAGAACGGCGTGTTTTTAATTTAATTAGCTTTTCTTTTTTTTTTTTACCGCGTTGGCGTGGAAACTCATAACCCACCACCACCACTACCATCACCATCACCAAACATCCAGTAAACACACCGTTGGAACAAAATAATCAGCCGACATTGTGCGTGAGAGAAAGCATAGATATTATAAATAACGTTTCTAATTGAGGAAGAGAAAATAAATGAGGGCATTTTCGTATATTTATATATAGGCGCGTCACATCGACCACCGCCGACTGCGAGACCGCCCATACCGCGTTTACATATTATTTCGTAATTTTATTAGTAGAAAAAACTCGTCGATTTCGTCGGAGATACTAATGGCCGCCGTTCGCCCGATAAATGCGCCCGTGTCGTGGTCGAAGATACTGGGGAAGAGCGCCGCCATTATTAATTATGTCTTCTTTCACTTGTACGGCGAGTGACAGAGCGTATCTACAACGGCGATGCCGTCAATTGCTAATACGAAATAAAACCGATTTATCCGTTCCAAAAAAAAAAAAACCGACGAAAAAAAATCGGAGAGTCCGTACGCACGGTCGCCGGTGATCGTTCGGATTTCTATTTTGTCTCTTTCCCGTGTACACGCGCCCGACGTTCACGGTTAATAGATAGGTACCTTCTACATATCTACCTACGGCGTCCGCAAAAATACGACGGAACGCACGGAAATATTTATTTACAACGAACCCGTAATTCGCGCGGTCCGATATGTACCGTTGAAAATGTTAACGAAGCGATTAATATCGAAACGCGGACGAGTTTCGCGCCTCGGACAAACGAAATATATTTTTATATTATATATATTATTCGACGGCAAAAGCCGAAAACGAAATACTATCGCCAGTATGTGCGACTTAATGGTTAAGCGTGTCTAACCTAAAGAAATATCGTTGGTTAACCTATGTGTACGGTTAACGTTTTGCTCGACAAGTTAGAGAAACGTGTATTCGAATACACATTTAAATTCACCGGGTCTCTGGCGTAAAATTAATTAATCACTCGTTCACGTTACCACGGTTTCGAAGCCGTTATTCGCATGTTCGCTGTCTATATAGAAAAGAAAATATTAAATAATCGCGTTAATCGAATGTAAACTAGCTGAAATATTTTTTCGAAAACCGCCTGAAATCGTCTAAAACGTCACGCGCGACGACGTTGGTTTTTTTTCTTTGTTTTTCAGTCGAACAACGGATAAAACTTCGTCACACTTTGTACACGTATCGTAAGCGTCGAATTACGTCGTATAAAAAATGGGATCGACGATCGAGCACGTTTCGAATATAACGGAAACTCTCATAACGGTCGTAAATCGTGTACGGTAAATCGATTCTGATCGCCTTCCCGCCTCTCGATTTCCTCGAGACGTTTCGCGCGACCCCCGGGCTTTGCTAATTATCGTCGCGAAGGGACGAAGGGGACACACACCCGACGTTGTTAGCGACGGCGCGTGTATTCTAATCGAGAGTTTACCGACCCGGTACGTTCACGCACTATTTTACGGTATCCCGTCGTTAGTAATTCCGAACGTTTTGTTTCCTAGGCGCGCCGAAATCTACGACCAACACTTATCGCCGACGCAATGATCCGCTTGATCGGCAATCGTAATATCCGGCCGGCGTAATAATTAGGCTAAAATCGGACCAATTTTTACAACGCGCTTACCCACAATACGTTTTACGGTTCCGTTTGAACATTGCGCGTACGACGCTCGACGATTTTTCGAAATCGTCTTAAACATCGGCTTAATTACGCGTTAACGGAATTAAGTAGAGACGACTTAGTAACGCACTATTTAAGTAGTGCACGAATCTACGTCCCTATAATTGCGACAATTGTCACCATATATTTGTATACGATTTAATATTAATTCCGCAATCCGTCACGAAGGTTCGTGAATGCACGCGCACACACACGCATAGAGCCGACCTGTGTCGCGTACATAACACGGCGTATGACGATTTTTTTCAGTCCGGCGCCGCGACGCAAATATAACTGATAACGAGCTAGTCGAATTAACCAGAGCCGTGAAAAACGTATATTCTTTTTTGGCACTTTTCTCGACAATTCACGCCGTCTCGACCCATTTCAAAACGGACGCGTTTATTAATAGAATCGGAAACGATGCACTTGGGACGAATCAAATTCCACGAGAAACCGGGCGCAAATAATTCCTGGCGAGTTGATCAACGAAAAACCGTAGATGATAATTCGTTTATTTACGTAAGACGGCGCAATTTTTTTTTTTTATGTAAATTAATCGTACGTAAAATATTAATTTTCTATATTTTGGGGCGCGTGAAAATGATGTTTTTACTTTTAACGTATTTTCGTGGATTTAAAATGCGTTATACGTTATAAGGTTTTATGGCGCGTTACATATTTATATTCACAGACTCGATTATAGCTTGAACCAGACGGACGGAGAATTCAAATTTCGCCAAACGTTTTTTTCAGTTTATTTATTCTTCGCCAAGCGAATCTCACCACCAACCACCCTCCACCATTCCACCTCGCCGTCACCCGAGGAATTATAAGTAATGCGCTTAGCGCTTAGTATATATTAAATATTCTACTAAATTATATTGTTCTCGTTCACGAGTCGCCGTTATAACACTATTGCCACGACCCAAATTCGGGGAAGCAAATATTAAATCCATAATAATGCTCGACTTTTTCCAGGAACCCTTAAAATTTTTCGACGAAAACTAATTAACTCCTCTATACCCGTTCGGTTCACAAAAGAAATTTAACCGTATGTCCGTTACAGGCCATGTAACACACACACACGGGCGTGCGTGCGTACACCGTCTCGATGTAAAAAGTCGCGCGATATGATTGCGTGGCTTGGGTGGATGGTGATTGAGGGGGAGGGATCTGTTATGTTAAACAAATTGCTATTCACTCGCTTACAACGTTCACGATACAGCTATTAACGATACGGTTGTTCCGGTAGAATAATATCCGTCTATAGTAATCGCTAATCGAAATACATCGATTTAAAAAATAATCGCAAGTGCGTATTATTTAATAAGAACCGTTCGTGTTTATCGTTCCCACGGCTCGGGTGTTAATCGAATTTTTCTCGCGTTATAATTAAAATTCGAGCCTAACCCGAACACGAATTTCTTTCGTATTCCGTATAACCGAAAAACGCCCGTTTCGTTAAAGCGTATTAACCAATATTTTATTTCGCCCTCGTACTCTCGAAGACGTAAACGCTCGTGTAATTTCAAATACGGAACTTTAACCTATAATCGGCCTCCCCCCCACACTCGTGTTGAAAATAATATCAAACGAACTGTATTTATGGAATTTTTACCGCCGCCTGGTATTTATTTCTACTCCGGTATCTCATAAACACTCTATAATACTTAAAACTACGGTGTCGCGCGTACGCCAATGTCGTTGACAAACGCATAATATGCTCATATCGCGTACAATTTTATCGTAATGGCCCGATATTTCTGTATTTTCGACGCTTGTAAAACGCGTAATACGATTACGTCGTTTTCGTGCAAAACCGCGTAAATATTCGACTCGTTTTAATAACACGAAACACACGCTTATCTAACGTTACGCACTTACCGTATGTATATATTAAAAAATACGCGAGCGTTCGTTTTTTTAATTTATCGGTAAATACCGAAATTATATATAGCGCAGGTTCGACAATCGTTCCGTCGGTATTTATATACACGTTTCTGCCGTTGAAATGGAATTTCACTGGCACAATCGAAACGGAATCAATTCGATTCGAAAGCGTCGCGCAAAAATTAATTATAATACTAATTAATAATAATAATACGGCGGAGCGAAATAACAATAAATAACATTACGATTGTCGACGGTGCGCTGTTGAACGGAATAATCGTTTCGTAATAATTCCGTTCGTACACGATTTAACAACGTTATTTGTTTCCAATTCGTAATAACGCGACGGTAATGTACGTCTGAACGTCTTTTGCCCGAAACTGATTTCCTCCTACCGTTTTCCAACAGATTTCTGTTTGAAATGATTACCGTGCGTCTTCATTGTAATCGCGGTAAATCGATTTTTTCCAAATTGGCCTATAACTAATGCACACGTGTCTACATTTTAAGTGTATACATATGTAATGCGCTAAATCATATTTTCGACGAGTTCATTTTACTGCCTTGGACGTTATATATCGGGGTTTCGTTATGACGCCTATAGTATATCGATAATAACGAAACGATTTCGTAATATGTAAATTTTACTATTAACGTTTTGTAATACAAACGAATGTTCGGCCTCACGTAGTATTTTGTCGACGGTTAAAATATACAAAGCGTCCGTTTTCTACACAATCGAAAAACGTAATTTCGATTTTTATAAATTTTGGTTCGCGATTGAAAACGATTAATGGTCACGTCGATTCATCTAGAGGAAAACACTTAACGTCGATACGACGAACGTCGGCGTACGTATTCCGCGTAGTTGAACGATTTTTTTGGACAAAATCGATCGGACAAAACTACGGGCGCTCTTGTATCACGCGAACGATTACGTAATATTTATTATCGCCACGCAAGGACTCGCTGCTATCCGTCTGCCTCGTGTACCGACGATACGTGTGTGGCGCGCTTTTATTTATTCGCGAAATAAATACCCACTGTAGCGTATTCGTAAGTAAATAAGTTGATTTCGTACTCGGGAATGGGCGTTAAGGACGACAGTACGAGATTTGCATTGAATAACGCGCCGAGCGTTCATAAATTTGGTCAAAATCCAAGCTTAACGTCAAAAGGTATACTAAAAAACCGGAGCACTTAAACCTTCCGAAATTCTTTGGTTCGATATATATATATATATATATATATACATATATGTATACGCGCTTTGGAAATTGAAGCGCACGCGTATATTTTCGCGATATTAGGAATAACGAAATTCACGTCACGTCAAATTCAACACGAACCATTGTCCGTGCGGGCCATGTATCCGACGGACACGATTAAAGCGTACCGAAAGCGACAACGACAATTTGAATTCGACCGTTTCCGGTCGTTAGTCATTATTAACAACGCGAATAGGTTAAACTATTGGATCGTCGCCATGTCGCGTCGACTGTGGCCGAAAAGAACCGCGACGGATAAATAATTATTACAAATATACGGCGGACGTGTAGTAGAAACTATTCGGGTAACATTTCACTCGTAGATACCGCGCGGCGAACGCGAAAATGAATTATGCATTCCCGAAAATCGGGTTTTATTTTATTCTCCAGGGTGGCCATAAAAAGAGGTATTTTATTTCCGCGGTTGAATTTATGTACGGACAACGGTAATACGAATACCGTTTATTATTAATAATAAATCGTGACGCGTAATTAAAACGCGGTACGTAATATGTAGGGCGGCGCGTTCGATTACGTTATTTTCGGAACCGCCGAAATTAAATCGATACCGGAAGCGAAGAAACGACGTTATTGGCGTTTATAAATCATACGCGCGGCCAAAACAAAAAAAAAACCAGTAAATTTTATTCCGCGTACGCGCTTTCGAAGTGTTTTACGCCTTAACGGCCCGTAATAATGTAAAGCGGTCGTCGTCAGTGTTACTATTACTTTTCGATTCCTTCGAACGCGAAAATATCGCGGTACAGACTCGGACACGATTTTGTTACGGGTTTTCGAAAATCGAGTCCGAGCGCAAAAGCCCGTAATTAGAAACGAACGCTTTGCCACGGCCGTTGGATACCGTTCTTCATAGCCCTCTTCCCTGCTCGCGAGATATCTAGTGAGGTAAACGACGTGGCGAATAATCGTCGTATAATTACGATCGACAGACACTCGTTATTATGTTTTTTTTTTCGGCGTGAACAATCCCGGGGAACCATTTATCGACAGTAAACGACGATCGTACGACTCGAACTCGTCGATTTCGTTGAATTCGAACGGGAAAAACGTACGAGATAATGGCCGTAATTCGTGTCGGGATTTTCGGTAGAACTTGACGTCACACGAATAGCGAGTAGAAAGGGAGTTCGAAAAACGAAATATAATATCGCCCACGATATTTTACAATTTTTCGACGAGTTATTGACGAAATGACGCAGTAATATTATATCGGGAGGGTAGTTGAAACAAGCGATAGATTCGCATAACATTTGTTGGAGCTTTAGTCGTGTCAAACATTAGATATCGTACGTTTATTGTCGTCGCGTTAGTATCTTATTTAAACGCCGATAGCCAAGGCCCGTTTATCCGCCAACGCCTAAATAGAATATTTCGTCGGCAAGCGCGTATCGTTTGCGCCGCGCGACATTGTTCTTGATTAACCGTTTCCAATACGTTCTAATACACCTCGTCGAACGTTTATTGACCACGAAAACGAATAATTAACGAACTGGCGTCCGTACGTACCGTTCACCGTGAAGTCGCCATCGTTTCCGCAGATCGTCGTCGTCGTAAGGTATGTGATTTGATTCGAAACGAAATGTATTTATGTAACGTATTACGAGCGGTCTACACACTTTTTTACCGTCCCGCGGCTGTCCGAATATGTAAATATTACGGCGCCCGCTACGCTTTTATTTCGGCAACGGTAATATTATTTACGGACTTTAGGTTCGTACGTATAACGAGACGCGTTTTTTTTCGTTTCGAAACGTTCGGACGTCGTACTGGAAACATTTCGTCGCGTACATTTACCGACGGTAATGTAACACTCCGGGCGCCTGGGGGTACGTTCTCGATTCGGATGGTTCGACAAACGCGTCCCGGGTGCATTGGCGTTTGGTACTAATTAGACGTGTACGTACGGCGACCGCGTTGATATTCCAGGACCGTTCTCCGCCCGTCGGAAGCCAGTCCGACGTTGAGCGTCGCGATTCATAATCGGTTTCTCGTTTCCTTCGAAAATTAATTACCGCGACCGAAAAACGGAACGAAAAACCCGCTCACGTTCCTTGTTACGACGTCGCGTTTTCGTCACACCCATGGCGAATTTTCCGCTCGAATCGGAAATATAAACGATTACCCGCAATACCGTGTCGCGGGTCCGACGTACCATAATTCGATATATGTGTACATTTCGTATTGTGACAAATCCAAAACACCCGTCACTTGTTTGTGAAACGTGATCGGGTACTCCACGTCCGAAAATACGAAGGGAATGTGACATAGACACCGTGACCGGCGGCGAAACGTCCGGTCCCATTGTCTAGCGCGTTATTTAAACGATTATAATTATTTCGATACCGTTATAAATTATAATTATCAGTGGGACCCGAACGCGTCAATCACTCGGCGAGTCGAAAATATAATAGAACATCGCCGCCGCCACACACGCGATACAATCGGCCAATCACCCTGGCGATTTTAATTATCGCTACATATTCATATTCTTCGCCGATAGTAATTTTTTCCTTTCCAAAAAACGCACGCGATATATATACAAATAACTGTGTTATTCTTTCTTTTTTTTTTTCGTTCGGTCCCTTCCAATTTTTTTTCACTTGTCAGAATCGGCATCCATCCGTTGATTTCCCGCTGCTTCGCCGCCGATTTTAATGGATATCCGGACGATATTAAAACGTCCTGTTTGACTGATGGTTTGCCCTGACACCTTGACTGCCGCTCCCATTGTTGAACGCCTCCATGCGTACCTTTCCACCCACAAACCACTAACCAATACTACCACCACTACTGCTGCTACTACTACTACTACTATTACTACTACTAATACTGGTGCTGTTGCTTCTGCAACTACAGTCCTTACCTACACACACACACACACACACACACACACACACACACACACACACACACACACACACACACACACACACATACAGACATAACACTTCCGAGGTCAAACTTCAAAACGAATTTCTGTGCGCAAATAGGTCGGCGGCAAAGGATTCGGAATGACACCCGCGGTCGATCGAATATTGGGACCCGATACGAGTTCGAGGAATAGAAAACGAATCAAAAACATTCAACTTCGTCGTTTTGACAAGACGAACGTAAACTGCGCCCAAATTTACAGAACCATGATCAAATTAATTTTATAAGAACGACCACTGTTTATTGATTTCACCATCTGTTCGTAACAAATTTTTCCGTCGAAATATTATCGTTATTTACGTAACGAAAAACACCGATTAGCAAATTTCGAATGTACGAACAAACGTTCTCGATGATAATTCGAAGTTGGCGTAACGACACATAATCGAATTTAACGCCGCATTCTAAAAAAAATAAAACGAACAATTTTCTTTGACGATTTCCGAAAAATTGTAGATAAAATCTGCGAAAAGATCAACGGTTATTATGTTATACACGTATTCGTCACAACGAAATAATAGAACCGTACGAATTTCAGATTTAAACGCTATATTGTGTAAGTGTGTATGAAAACAAAATTCTTTTAAAAGAAGCCGAAATAAGTGAAATCGTTCTTTTTTTTATATTCGAATCTAAGGAAATCACATCGTGACAAAAGAATACGCGTCATATACTTTTTTTAAATTCACCGTGTCTGCAAACTGACAGATTTATGTAGATTTTCACGCACTACAGTTAAAATTTATTACGGACAAAATAGCTTATTCTTAGTGCTTATTTCTAGTTCACGTACTGCCATATCGTTTATTTAGTTCAAAAATAAATTCGAGTGCATTTTTAAAATCAAAAAGCCAGGCGTCCCGTAGTTAGTCATGAATATTTAAACGTTCTTGGTCCGAACGATTTTCGCGGCGTCCGTTCGCGAATAAATTTCGTGAATCGCGTTCGTTAAATTTAATTTAATACAAAACGCCCAATTCGCGTGGTACATTTTTGCAGAAACGAGCGTAGAAGTTGCGTAACATTTTTTACGTTATTGATTTTGGGCTTAACGCGGAAACCCAATAATAAAAATAAACGATTTTTCCTTTTTATTTGCCGATCTACCGACCGTATACTCGCCTGTCGTCACATTTCGTTTGTGCCCATTGTTCAATTTCCTTATTTGCTAGACACGCTGTTTGCGCGAAACCGTTGTAGATAAAAAAAAAAATCTTTTGAATCCGCGACAGGATTACGCACGGAACACCGGCCGTCCTACTCTCCAAACGGATCAAAAGAATCGGCTGTCATAACACAACGAAAAGTCGTCTTAACAAATCGAATCCATCCGATATTATTCTCGAACACTTTCGATCGCTGGCATACATATCATCACACGCGTACCGCGGGTACGTACTTTTCGAATATCCGACGATCAACTAACTCGTTTCAATTACATCGGATAGGTTCGTCGCACATTGTGCATTGTCGTGCTGTCGCCGTGTACGCTAAGGGTCTCGATAATACAAAGTTTGAACGAAACAATAAGAACAATGAAAAACAATAGCCTTATTATATATTACGTTTTATTACATATAATATTTATATATTTACATGTACTACGTTGAATAGTGTTAGTAAAAAACCACCTTATTCCAATTTAGCGTGACGGACGAAAAAATTGAGATTACGTTGAATCTTTATCAGCGTAGAGCCAAAAACATAAATACGATATTGGACAAAATATTTTTTACTACTATATATCGAAATATACATGACGCTCTATACAGTGTACATTTACGTTTTTTTTTCCGCGTCAACTTTCTTTTCAAATGCGAATAATTCGATGAAACAACGTCGAGACGATGGTTGGTTGTATAAAAAAAAAAAAATTATATATATATACGTAAAAAAAAATGTATAGGGAGTGGTGATTGATAGAGGTACCTTCTACACCAGATATTAACACATTTGAATAATATTTGAATTGAGTTTAGGGTCAGTGTATATTTTGCTTTCGTCATCACTGGTATAGAAAAACTACCGGCTCTCCGACGTCAGTATTCTTAAGTTGATACAAGTATTGATTTTTGTATATTACGTTTTTTTAAAATACAAGTTTTTCACAATTTCTCGGGTTATATTCGATATAAAATGTTTGGGTTGTATATAAGTGTTTATAGGTTGAACGATTGTATATACTCGTGTGTGTGTGTGTGTAGTGCGCAATGAACTAATTCGTATTACTTATCTAAATTAATCGAGTATCGATATCATAATTATATAGCGTGTCACGTAATTAAAATTGCTATACGTTTTGTAAATTAAATTTCGGAAAATAAAAAAAATTCGATTGACCGTCGTGGGGAAAAGTTAACAAGTAAAGTAACTTGATTTCACGCGGGCAAAAAACTTTTTGACTTTCGAACACCTGCCGTATCTTCACGCACGTTCATATTAATGTCTTAAGATAGTCCAAGTACCCAACCACGAATGTGTTTATATAACATAATTACTTCGGGCGTACGATTTTAGAATTGTCATTAGTTGTAAACCCTATAACTATTGAACGGAATGAAAAATAATACTCGTCCGTGTGTTTGTTAACACAGAGGGCACTCGAAAAGGTCGAACGACAAATTAAAAGGATCACGTGGCCAATATGTTAGGAACGTCGGGTCATGCGTAGCGACGAGCCGCTATTCAAATGAAATGCGATTACCGTTTTGAATACGTTCAATTAACCGCGTTAAACGAATTATCAACGCGATATAACGAACGGAAATGAAAATAAAAAGGCAAATAGTGAACGTCTCTTTCGAATCGTCACCGCGAAAATGGCGTAATTAAATTACTGGACAATGTTAGAACGCGTAACATACTAATCGAAATCGCGTCCACGAAGTACGCGAAAGTCTGTCGCTTGCGTAAAATAATGTCGGCAACGAAATCGAAAGCCGTATACTTTTATATGCAATCGCTACAGAGACCGGAATTTATATTCCAACGACTTTGAACTGAAAATTGAACTGCTAAGAGTATAATATAATATATAGCTATTCCGTACTATCTCTTTGCAATCGGTAAATGTTCAGGGAACTTTACCTAGAAGTTCGTATATATAGATTATTTCGAATAATATTATGGGGGAAAGCGTGCGATGATCCCGAAAAACCAATTTGGAATATACGAGTATATGTGTGGATAAAAATCGAGGAGATAAAATCGGCTTATCATAATAAAAGGCTGCTGGTTCATACGTGATTCGACTTCTTAGGGTCTCCATAGTTTGACGAAGACATTTTAACACGGGCTTTTGGATTTTACAGATATTATAAATCCAACGTCGGGCGATCCGACCGGAGGATTATGGAGAAATTGTTTTTCCACCTTATCATTATCGTCGGCCAAACACTTTCCCACTTAGACCAGTTTCGTTGTTTTCACCAAGAGTGATCGTCACCGTCTAGCGAAATGTAAATAATTTACCGGTCCGACTTGGATTGTTTGTAGGGAAAATTATTTCCGTACATAAATCGCCACGCTCATATAAATGACGTTCGTTTTTTTTCGTTGTTGTAATTAACGGTGGCGAAACGTAACGAAAATTCCCTTCAAATATTTGAAACCGCGAGCCACGGAGCCGTATAAATAATACACGGCCGCTTGAAAACCGTTCGCGCGCATATTTATCAGCTTCTGGTTCAATTGTACGTGCCATTGTACAACCGAGTTCGTAAGTATGAATAATAAGTTTTCGCGAATAAAACAATACGTAGCGCAATTAAACCCGCGAAGTACACGTGCGTAACCGCACGCGTAATATGTACAGTGTATATATATAATTTCGCCGTACTCGATTTACTTACGAATATTTTTGGTTACGGTATCCGTGTTAGGCTCCGGAGTTCGTTTAATTAAAACAAACTAAATTATTCACGATCGCCGTAATAACGCGATGGCTGCTGCGATTTAAACTCGCGACGATATTTTTATATTTAAATACGCTTCGGTGAAGTTCGTTCAAAATATCGTTTCCGTTCGTATCGTTTTCGTTTTGTCATCCGACGTCAACTACTGTTTCGGGTGTATTTCTGTTCGTCGAGTGGAAAAACAACGTTTTAACGCAAAATCGCTATTGAAAATTCAACGCGCGACGCGACGACATTTTTAAAAACTCGCCGGCGATTTTTTTTATTAACTAATTATTAACGAACAATTTCCTTTTGACGATACGCGCGACAAATTAACGAGCCGTATATCACGAACAATATACGACAAATTATGTGAATATTACGTTTTGCGTCGAAACGAATATAACGAACTACGAAAAAATGGAAATACATTTTAAACGAATTACGGACGCGCCGCGCGAAACGACGCGATGTTCGTTTTTCGTATAATTGATTGAAATGTTTAAACCTTTTTGAAACAGTATAGACTCCGCCATTACGAATAACGTAATACCGCGCAAGAATGTATACGTGTAAACTATTGGTAAACAACTTAATTAGATACGGTCTAATACAAAATACCTTAAACGTATCGGTAGTTTCGTCGATGAAATGAAACTCTGATGTATTCCGTTCGAGTAACGTCCCAAGAGAATTGAGTGGTACACGACTGATAGAAACCGCGTTTACGTCGAACGTACGAGAATATTAGCCGTTTAGGCCATTTATTTAAGGACGAGAAAAATTCAAATCACCTCCGAGTCCGAAAGCTACGGACGTGGTTATACTAACACGCCTTGAGGATACTAGAAAAAGAATTAATACACATTGAGGATCGGCGAGTGGATATTTTACGCGGGCGTGATAATCCCACGTTAGGTCCGCGCGCGTCGTGGCTTTAACCAAATCGTCCTTCCACCGGTCGAAATCGCGTTTCGTTCCGAATAATTAATTACCGAATACGGTCGATTTCGGTGAAAGGCTTGATCCGTCGTTTTGTTTTTATTCTTTTTTTATCCACGTTTGCCACGCTCGCGGACGCGTGAACAAATCGTAGACCTGTTTGGAAGCGACGTATCGCCGTGGATTTCGGATTCGCGCACGTTCGAATAAACGAATACGAGCGCGTCAAATACTAAAAATTATCAAACAAGACGGATTATATCATGATTGGTGTGGACACCACGGTTAGAGTTTTTTCGTAAACGGGTGTAAGTTAAAGTAACGTTCGGTCGCCATAGTTCCAAGCGAGTGTCTAGCGAGTGAGTAACGCCAAACCGAATACCGAAAGCACGTATCGCCGCTATTGGCGCGTAGAAGCCAAGTGGCGTAATCAAAATCTCGCCATTCGCTGCTATAGCCGACACGATGACATTTATATATATATATATATATACCGCGCGAGTGTGTAGTTTTTTTTTTTTGTTTTCTGGATCGTAACTTCGCGACGAAATTAGCCGAAACGAGTCGACGGGTAACGACGCGCCGTTTCGTTTATTTCGCGGGCCGAAGCGACGGTCCGTGTTGAACGGGAATCATGACGCCGCGTCCACGAAAAATGCAAATACACCGTCTTTTGTGAATATGATTGAACGCTACGCGGCGCATAATACGTCTTTGATAATACCGAAGTTCGAAACAAAAATACGCTACGCTTGTGCTTTGAATACGAAATTGTTCGGTTTATTACGTAAAAACAGCGTATTGTGTGCAGCGTAATGGAGACAGCGAAAACACGAAAACGCTCGCGTCGTCCCCGTGCACCTTACGCGAACACGGCACACCGTCGTAGTTGGTCAACGGCGTTGTGGGAGAATTATTCGAAAACGATGATGGATTAGCTGTTCCCAAACATCGATACCGGCGCGAAATGGAGAAAGAAAACGACCGCGCTAGTGTTATTCTATTTACCGACACGCCCGTCGTTCGCGTTATATATCGTACCGTTAGTTTTTCCGTTCTTTTTAAACAATTAAAATATTTAATAAGAACGTATTGTTCCAGCGAAGACAATTAATTGCGTCCAATGGATTTACGGTCCGACGTTTAGCGAAACGAACGCGGCTTCGGTTGTCAATAGGAGTCTTTATATATATATATATATATATATATATATATATATCGGAACGGTTTAGACGAGATTATCCGCGGAATATTTTGGTTGTATACAGCGGCCGTCCGTTTGTTTCTTCGTTTGATGGTATCGAAAAACGTCGGTTACGCGAACGTTCCAAAGACCTTTACGCGCCCAATTTATTTATCGAAAACTTGACGGTTCGGGCGCGTTATATTTTCGTAAAAAATAAAGAGAACCCGATTTCGAAGTTTACGAAAATTTTCTAGACACGTTCAATTATTACGCGATACTATAAAAATAGAATATTAGTGTACTACGGATTAATAATAATGACGATGGTCACGATCTTTTGTTAGCACCGCCGTCATTGTAAAACAAACCGACATTTATAGTCCGCGCGTATAAACTAAGTAATTCAAAGTTTATTTCGTAACAAACACGTAGTACGTAAAAAAAAATTATTTTGAAAACTAAAGATAAGATTGAATATACCTATGTATGTAAGTACATAATTTAAACCTTTATGTAGATAATTGACGGTGAACTTACGGAGAGTTTCGAATTTGTAGCTTACACTAACGTTGCGTACAAAAACGAATTTAAATATTATATTATATTATAAAATTTAACTAGTTGTGAGTATTATTTAAACCGTTTGATTTTCGAATTAAATTTAACCTCTACGTACATAGATCTAACATACACCACGATATGCGATAACGTAAAACCAGCGATTGTTCGCCGTTTAGACAATCAGCCACGAATCGTTTGCTAAGTTTTTTTAGGTTCAACAAAGTATTTTGGGCGAGTTCGTTGTCCCGGCAGATTAACTTTGCAATTATCACAGTCAACGCAAAAAACACGATAATAATTATTTATTTCGTAAATTTAGATTACGATTCGTGTATGCGTCTACAAAAAAAAAATATTCGGTGTGATTCGGTTTTCGATTGTGCCAATCACATACAATAAAATCAGAACAATTTAATAGAGACGTACGTATTTATAAAACGCGATAAAATAATGAATATGTATGTATTATTGTCGTATACACACTCACACATATATAAATATATATGCTTCTAAATATCAAAATTTAAATACAATTTTATTTAGATTATTAAACGTACATTTACATCGTGCACTCGGCATTTAAATATTTTCCTATTTTTTTATCGTAAAATGAATTCGCCTAGGTTCAAAACCGACGTGAAATCGATTTCCTAACGAAATAGTTGTACTATAGTTGTATTTGTATATATTCCTTTGCGAAATTATCCGTACACATAAAATTATGCATAAGAACTAATGTATATATGCGTAAGTTAAGACAACCCAAAAATGAGCAAGTTAATACGACGAATACGACAGTACCAACAAAATTGTATTTTTAATAAATCAACCATAAAATGAAATAAACGTAATTCGATTTATTTCGCGGTATAATTCGTACGGATCGAATAAAATTTACGATATTTTTATTAAATTGAAATACTCGTAGCATGAAGAATTATTTTTAGAGCACTCTTTGAAGGAATTAAAATAATTCGACAATAGAATAGTTCTGAAAAATCTACCGGCTACAACAAAGTGTTTAAAGTAATTGATCGAAATTAAACGAAATAACCGTAAACAAGCGCTTCGTAGAATATTCGAAATTATCGTCGAAATTGAATATTAATCATACGTTTGACGCTAAAAAAATTACACTAGCTTTTATCGGGGAAAATTTTATTTTCAAAGGAAATAACGACTGTGGAATATTTGTATCGCATTTTCGATAGTCGATAATAACATGCACGGTAACAAACATTCAATAACCACGATCATACACGCGGCGTAATAATGTCACATTTAACTATAAATTCGAAATGATATACAATTTTTGGACGTAACGTAAGTTTGTCATCGACGACATAGCGGTATAATGTTTATGGGGTAAAGCTACAATAACGGATAATTTTTCGAATAAACGACGTAGCTTGCGATAAACTAGTTTTCGGCAACATTTATGTCGGTTATTTCGATAGTAATTATAATAAAATTGATCGTTGCGGAACGAAACAATACAAACGGTATACGGAACTATTGGTACACCTACTATATATTCTTCTTTCAGATCTAATATTAAATATACGGAAAATAATTTTTACCTTGGCGATCTCACGCTAATACAACGTAAACGATCGAAAATATCTGAAAACGGTTTTCAAGGAATTAATCATAATGTAAGCTTCTGAAAATCTTTTCGCGATAGATCTAGGGTATTTTACATTCGCGAAGTTAATTGAAATACTACGCAATTAACGATATCGAGTAAAAAAACATACTCCAAGCGCATCAGCGTTCGGCAAAAATACTAGATCGTTTTAACGTAGACTATACGTTAAGGAAAAATCATAAGACACGTTCCTGGAAGCCATAACGTTTCCGCTGTTACGTAACAATGAAAAATATTATTGCAATACCGTTTAAAAATGCACAAAGCCCACTTATATATATATCGAACGTCTCGTACGATATAATTCCGTAATAAATATTTACTTAAAATAATTAACAACGATGTATATCCGTTGTTCAACACAATTAAACGGTAAACCGTGCGTCCTACGCGCGTTGTTTTCGTGAAAACCATTTTAAAGGGAAACTCGTTGTTTTCCTTTCAAAGGCCCTTATTATATTAATTTATCTAATATTTTCCAAATTAATCCGATAAGTTTATCTCCTTTTCGGAAATCTCCACGCACGAGCAGCGATGAATTTCGATAATTCCGAACACTCAGTCGTACGTACCTACCTTCGTACCTTGTTGTACTCCATTGACACAATTTTACTATCGTACTCGTCCGTATCAATCTACCTTCACTAATCGCCAATTACTTTCGCATCATCAAAATGTTCTAATATACATTTCTAGATCCAATCGTAATTTACAAATTACGAACGATCCGAAATTATAGTGTAATTTAGCCGTGTTTTAAATAATACATATATATATGTACAGTTTTTTTGAGGGATAATTATTCGTATTCGAGAGAGATATTCCTATTTACGGAGCGAAATAAATGTTAAGCGTTTATGTCTTCGTATATTATCCATTATCCGAGTACGTCCACGCTTTTATATTTTAACGATATTATCTTATGATATCACTTATAAAATATATATATAAAATATATACTAACGATATCACTTCCTAAACTTCATAAATACATACGTAAGTATTGTTAGTATTCGAGTGATTAAACGCGTTAGGAGATGTGTTTTGTCGTTAAAAAATATATTTTAACGAACGTAAAAACGCAACGATCGCAAAATTCGCAGAAATATAGACAAAAAACAAATCGTGTACGCGAGATATTGCATTAAACTATTCGTAAATTTAAACGCGAGAAGCGTACAACGATATCAAAAATTCGCCTTGGCCACTTGAATTTTTATACCCGAGTATACATTTTTATTTTACTCATGATGGACATTCGACGAATAAATTTCAATATACGTTGTCAATTTACTTTAGGTTTTACTTTTAAAACGACTGTATAGTCTCCAAGCATTTATTATATTTATGTTCATGGTATTTCGTGCAATTTTCAAACTCGAAAAGAATGATCAACCAATACGAGTAAATTTGTGATTGTTATTACGGTATATTCGGTGTATGCGTACAACGCATAATTAGGGCACATTAGGGCGAATAAATTAACGCTAATGATAACGAAAAAAAATCAAAATTAAAAAAGGAATAATTCGAATAATACGAACGACTTATTCGCGAACATTTTTGAGATAATAATGCACCCTTTGGCCGTGATAATTGATAATTAAACGTCGGAAAACGCACAAATACGACTATATAACTATAAATTGTCGTCGTTTTCTCAATTAAAACGTCCACTATATACGCGACGGTCATTTATCGTCGTACATATTAACCGGTCTAGTACGTAGGTAACAATCTAATACCCCGACTCGGACAATGTCGTTGTTAATATTTTAATAGTATATCCTAAATATTGTAGTCGGGGCGGTGATAAAATATTCGAACAACGAAATAAAAATATTTCATACGCGACGTAAATTATTTATTAAGACGTAAACTAGAGAGACTTAAAAGAACGTCCGGAAATTTATGAGGGTTATTGTGAACTGGAGCGGAATAAAAAAAAATACAGACGTCTCACGTGAAAATACACTTCCATCTATTGGGTAACCGACATCATGATGATTGTTATATACAGTAAAAAAACATATATATATGTATAAATGTATGTAAACGTACGTCTATATATAAAAAACGTTGAAATATAATGAAGTCGTACCCGAATGTTTTTTGTTGAAATATTTTTCGTCAAATTTCGACGTTCATTCGCGAGGAACGTCCGTTATTACACTTTAGCAAATTTCTCGACCGTAACGTTTAGCTCGGCAATCGTGAAACGTTTTATTTTCGTTCGGTTCAGTGACGCGATTATTTAAAAACAACCACCCTCACCCCTCCGCCCGGTTAAATTGGGTCTTTGCCAATCGTTAAAAGCGAACGATCACCGTATTCGTTCGGCGGTTTAAGACCGCGCAATTAAATTCGATTAATTTCGGCACGTTTTACGCAACGTTCGTTTCAACGCGGTCGATATATTAAATTGAACACCCGCGCGATACGCCAGTTTTCCGGTGCAATCGACGGCGTTCGTGGTGTCTACCTCACGCTCGAATCGTACGCGTTCGATTTACCGTACGAGACGGCGGTGTTAAGTCCAATTCGATTTGTCGCGGGCAATCGACCAACGGAAGGGGTCCAGGGGGGGAATGTTGTTATCGCCGTCTGTCGCCCCGTTAGTCCGGCACAATAAGAAAAAAAATCCGTTTGACTATTCAGTAACTCCACCACCCTATCGATGTGTTAAGGTAAAAAGTGCGTGGTGCTGCGCAGGGTGCGCTGACGACCCAAACGTGTATATCAGATGGTTTTGTTCGACTGTTGAAAGTGACCACGGATGTTCAATTCCTACGAAAACCGTGCCGCTCCGTATGTTGATTGCGGCCGCCACGGCGAAAGTCCCGGCCGGCGCGTACGGATTGTCGTCGATGCGTGTCTCGTGACCACGTTCGTTTCCCCGGCGGTGGCGCGTCGTTATTCGCCAAACGACATCCGTAAAGCGCCGCGAGACAATAATTGGTTTCGTACCGGTCGGGTTCGAAATAATTGGACAAATTCACGAGCGTTCTCGTACCACATATATATATATATATAGAGAGAGAGAGAGACTAACATATATGACGGGTAATAAAGCTCCCGAAAATTTTACGAAAAAAGTTCCCCTGCGCGTATATATACCTATCGCGTTTTATTGTCCGACTTATTTCGACGATTGACTTTTTATTATGTTTTGGAGGCGAGACGGTTGGAGGGCAACAGTGTACATAAATCTTTTGGCAAAATATTTCCGGAACTCGATCAAATTTTTTCGGTTATTAACTTTTAAAATATTCTTTTATTCGCTCGAAAGTCAATACTATTAAAAAAGTAAACGTTATTGTTATTAGTTTTGTTATAGCGTGGTTTTCGCTTATTACGTTTAATCAATATTAAATACAGGTATAACTGCTATATATATAATGAACACAAACAAAAATTCTTCAGTTTTTATTATTATTATTGTATTGAAACGTTCGTTTATTGCGTAATCCTTTTTCGTTTTTGTTTATAGTTATCAACAAGCAAATACGATATTGACGGTGGTTGGTATGGGAGTATTTAAATATATTATTTTTCTTTATATTGTCGCTAATGTAACGGTTAAACGCTTCAAACAATTGTCTTATTTATACATATAATGCGAAATTAGCAAATCGGTTTACGTACAGAGACACGATTTATTCCGCCGTATATCCAAACCGGCGTTTTTGATTTGTTATCAACGTCGTATAGCGTTAATTATAATTTAGAGGCAGGAGTTATATTCGTAAAAATTTTAATTATACGATGTTTTAACGTTGTTGAATACAAAACAATTTATTCGGTATATTCTCTAAAAATGTGGAATATACGAGATTAAACGACAACGAGAACACTAAATATTTTTTAAACATACTGAAAAAATAACGTTCCTTTAACCAAATTATCTCGAGGGTCATATCCAGTTTGACGTTTGTCTTCAAACTTCGCGTCGATGGATACAGGTACCGATATCTGGAGTAGATACTACGGTTTTTTTTATTATTTAAACGTGAGACTTAAAGAAATTTGTGTACGCAATGTCAACTTATAACTTGCGCAATAATAAAAGAAAATTATTTCGTTCGTTTACGGAAACGACGAACAAACCACGTTTTATTCCGTACGGTCCGGTGCCAGTGTTGTACGCCGGTCTGTAGAAAAGTTTCTGTATACGCCGAATGACCGTTGAACAACAACAGACGTCATTAGAGTAAATTGCCTATCGGCTACCTTAGTTGATGGAATACTTTCTAAAAATTTCGCTTCGTTATTTCCACCAAGAACTTGGACAATTTCTTTCTCGCAATTCTTCTTATCGCGTTCTTTAATTTTTAGACGTATAGAAGGGAGCGAACGAAATGTTCGAGAAAAATAAATGTTTCTCGTACGCGTATGTTCTCGGAGTTGTACGCGTTGTTTAAAAGAAGGCGGCGTTATATTCACGTACCGCAACGTATTAAATACTCTCGAATTTCAAACTACGAATTTTCACGCAATCAAATTCCATGTTTCGTAAATCGTTAATGTGTCTACAACCGTTCAGTTGCGTCGAATCGGAACACACGCCCGTAAAACTCCGGCCTCGAATGATAACGATTTCGTATCTGCGTAAATTATTTCATTCGATTGATTGAACGCCGATCGCTCGCGACTATTATTATCGGAGTATAAAATTATCGCGCGCTTTGCCGCACTATTTGGAATCGAACTATTATTACGTGATATACGGTAATATGCGTGTAACCGCGAGCAGTGTAGTTTAATTTCGTGCCAATTTTGGTCATATTTAACTAACTAAATCTGTCCGTATCGATAATTATTACGAATTTAATTTTCGAAAAAAAAACGTATTTCCGTTTAAACGACACGAGCCTGATACGCTTACGCATGCGCCTAGGTACAAAAGGAATATCGCGGCATTTGTATAGTTTCGTCTGAACGGTTTTTATCGTAACTGTTTGATTGGCGTCGAAGACAATACGAAGCTCACACCAATAGTCGACCAACGGTACAGAGCTTCCCGAAAATGACGCCAACCGATTTTTCGCCGGTTGTTTTTAAATACTACAACGATCGGTCGAATGCCCGTCCTCAGCGACCGGATAAAATAATGTTGACACTCACCGATAACGGACAAATTGTACCGGAAGCTCTTTGTGGCCGAATTTCGGAAATCCACGCGACATCTGTACACTCCTTCGTCGTTCCGGTGCACTTCATCGACGAACAAACAAGCCGGATCCGTGACTGTCCGAAAGGTGGCTCGGTTACCGAACACGTCCGGAGCCGAATAATGGTGCGCTTGGTCCAACGGCATACCCCTTACGTCGAAACTGCGAACGTAACGTAATCAAATTGTCAATAACCGTTTTATTTTTATCGTAATTGTATACATTTATACGTATACGTTTTTTTGTCGTATTTTATTAATTGTTTTTGTTTCCGTACGACATAACGTCGTACCTCGAAAACGGGCGGCGCGAAACGGATAGTGTGAAATAATATCGTTATCGAGATAATAACGGTTGGGTACGCGGTACGTGTTCAGAGACCGTTGTGTGTCGATGTTCAATTGTCAACGTTCTACATAGGACGATCAGCAAAATTTTCGTTCTACGAAAATATGAATTAATACGCTAGAATATTTCGAAATCGTACCTAAAACAATGTGTTCGGACGAACGGAAGTTGAGCAACACTAATAATTTTTTATATGTGTTTCGCTATACATCTTGTAATATAATGCACTATAATACGTTCCAAGTAAACTTGAAAAAAATACGAAAGAGACGAAAATCGTACGAGATTCTATTAAAAAATCGTATTTATTTATTTTCCTCTAAAAGAATATAAATACTTTCGTTCGTTTTTTATCGCAATAAACGTATGTTATAAAAGTTTAATATAAAAATACTTTTTTTATCCGCCATAGAATTTTCTGATTCGGAAAACAGAGTTCTCTAAATGGAAACTATACAAGCGAACTACTTCTTTAGTTCATAGTATTTCAAATTCATTATTAGTTTCCAGTGATTCTACGGATCTTATTGCTAGGTATGTATATTGTTAGCAATTCATTATTTTAAAAGAAATGTCTGTGTTACTTTTGTAAAGTTTATTTTAACTCCGACGTCGAAATAGATGTTCCTTATTTTCGAATCGTAACAAATGAAATTATCGATTTTCAATGTTGCCAAGTATTCGGGTAAAAGAAATGAAGTACGAATATTCAAATTTTTTAATTCGAAAAACGATTAGTTGATACGGAATACAATAAATATTAAATAATTATATTTCTTTTTTGACTATTTTTAAACGAAACGTTATCACTCGCACAAATTATATTTCAATATGTCGGCTAATCGTTATGGCAATGTAAATATTCGAACGACTCGTCAGAAAGTTAAACAATGTTTAAAGTTATTTACATTCGTTATCCGGTAAATACAAATATAACTTACTTCGCTAATCACCCATAACATCGATCATAATAAATACTAATCAAACAAAAACCGTTCGTTTTCTTTATTTAGCATCGCCGTAACAATTATTTAAAAATATTCGAATATTACAAAAAAATACTTTTATTAGAGAAATATTTAAATGTTATTTTTACAGTAAGAACAGTTATGAAATTGAGTGTGGAAGGAAGAAGAGGAAGAGGAAGACCAAAGAAAAAGTGGCTAAACACGATTGAGGAGCATATGAGGATTGCTGGTGTGTACGTCGAGGATGTGGAAGATCGGGGCAAATGGAGGTTTAAGACTAAGGTGGCCGACCCCAAATGGATGGGAATAAGGCGAGGATGATGATGATTTGAGTGTTATTTTAAAGACATTTAAGAATAGTTTTTTTTTTATAACAATAATATTCGCCATTATGTACGTGTTCAAGATATGTTGTATAGAAAATATTAACGCGTATATAATCACTTTAAGTTTAATTTTCTTGTATAACATTATAACTCGTCTACTTAGTTAAGGACCCGTATATTTTGATATTCTCACTTTCTAACTAATAATACATATCTACGTTAAATAATATGGTATCGAGTGCCGGATCGGAAAACTAAAACGAAGGGTAATTATCAAATTTCTAAATTATTTTATTCGTATAACGTTCTACGGGCGCTTCGTGCTTCCCATTTTAAAACGATTTATTTTTGTTCATAATTTATCAAAAATCACAAAACGTTTGCGTTCTAGACGCTGTAAACCGTCATTTGGTTGGTTCTGTAGGAAAACCGCACAAACTTCGACTTTCGTGAAATATTTTTTTACAAAATAACGTAATTTCCCGCACTATACCCAATAATAAATAATCGACAGAAACAGACCAAAAGCGTTAAAAAAGTAATATAAAAGTAATGTACCCTCCCCGCATTACGTAATTTACCGCGTAGAAAAATTCGACGTTAACTTAAATACAAAAATATACGTAAATACATTTCGTTCGGTTGGCGTTTACAAAGGGTTGTTCCATTTCGGCGTTTATTAATCTCGGCAATTTGTTACGAATAAGCTAATATTGTAAAGTGTTTCGTGCCGAACGACCAACACGTTAGGTACGAACTTTTGAAGATTGCATGGTCGTTGGCGTTGTTATGAACAAAATGTACAACGACAAAATTATACGGAATTATAATTAGTTCGTTTATATTCACCTTGAAATGTATTATGTATTAATAACAGATTTGCCTGGGGAGATGTCCGGAATTTCGTATTCGGTTTTAGTCAAACGACTTAATAAGAAAAAAAATCTTATCCCATAAATAATCGTAATTACGATGATTTCTTAGTACTATTTTAATTAAGGTACTCGTTTGCGAAACATAAACGGTGAACGAACGTTTCACGAATTTTTAACGTACGGAAGCATCTAATTACTCGACTATGATGCCCTGGATAAGTATTCGTTTTCAAAACAGATCGCCATAAAATAAGGCGGACTATTAGGAAATAATCGCGCGACGTTCAATCGGTGCCGAACACCGTTTGAAGAGGTTTCAGACGCTTGGATGTAGTAACGCGACGTATAATATAGGCCAACAACTTGATGAGCTACGCGGCGAAAAGGTCACGGATGTCGACGCAATAATCTCGAAAACTACGGAAAAACGGTTGTCATACGGATCGTTTGGATCGAAATCAGTTTTCGAAAGACAACAAAAAACTAAGCGAACCCACTAATACGATTTTCGAATACCGACGACCGATGTCGATTCGTGATCGCGGTGAATTTCCCGATTTCGATACACAATCGTCGGATGAATCGTTTACGGTTATGGCGCGATAACGACACTGTCCATACACCGAACAGTGTACATACTCCGTAATCGTGTCTCTCGTGTTACATAATTTACCGCTCTTATCGCTCGTGAATTCGCCCGAAATAGCGAAAAACCTTCGCGTAAAAAAAATAAAATAATACCAAAACGAGTAATTCGCGTAAAAAAAAACTCCTATAATTACGCGCGCCGTACGAGTTTCGCTGCTGCGCAACGAGGATTGAACGTTACGGTGGTCGGATGGACCGTAGCGGCGGCGTCGGCGAGATCCGTCGAATAAACGGCCGTCGTATAATCCGAAACATTGGTCGTATTTCCGTACTGAACTTAATTGAATTCTCTCCGCCCGGTCCGAGCCCCGTAACCAGCTCGTCACGGGCTCGAGTGTATATAATGGGTGTACGCGTGCGTGCGCGTGTACAATTTTGCGCGGCCGACCGGGCGGGCGGTGGATATTGCGCGCCAGGCTTTTTTCGGGAATAATAGACTCGGAGGCGGGACGACGTTGGCGGGGAACGAGAAGAGGAAGCGAGAAAAGATTACGAGCCCGAGTGGTAGTCGTAAATTTCCGGGCCAATTAACAGATAAACCGGATAGCGTCGGGCTTTGCATGTTAATATCGTTGCCGGGCGTTAATAATTAGCGTAGTAGTAGCGGTGGTGGTAGTAGTAATAATAGTAGTAGTAGTGGCAGTAGTGGTAGTAGAAGTAGTAAGAGTAGTAGGAGTAGTAGTAGTAGTAGTAGTAGTAGTAGTAGGTTTTCGCTACGAGGGCCGGCACGAGCTTGCGGACTTGGTCGGTGCGGGGAAAGGGTTATGCTGGGTATGGGTTTTTTACGCCCGGCCTAACCGCCCGCTGAAGCCGCTATACTCATTATATTATACTCTATATCGTCACGTACCCTATATCTCCTATGTCACGCGGACCCCGGTACATGATTGTCCCCGAGAACATGCGTGATCAGGTCGGTTGATCGGTGTTATAGGTTAACCGGGTAAACAGTTTGCCCTCAACCGCACCAAACTACACCGATCGAAGGTTATACCGATATAGAAATCTCGATCCCGAACTTTCCCATTAAACAACCCTCCTCTCCTCGAGAATATCCACACACACACACACACACATACATATGCTACCGCAAGAACGACTGCGAATTAATTAATTCGAATTTTCAATACGTCGACGAAAAGTCGTTTCTTACACGTTTATTCGACGTATACGATATGTTGTAATTAAACGTCGTTCTCTAGCCCAATACTCGCGGCGCGCCATTAAGAAATATATAACACGAATTCGACATTGAATAATTCAAGAAAGCCCATCGTATTCGCTTTATACAAACGTACTGAGCCTAAAGCAAACAAAAAGACGACCGGAATGACAATCGTTATGTTATTATTGGACGTAAACGTAAGAATATGTTAAATTAAAGGTATTTTTCATCCGTCCGAACGAAAATGTCGTGTAACATTTCGAATGTCACGTTGAATCCCAATCAGTGGGTGTAACGAACATATTTTACGTGTTAGTAAAAAAAAATGTACAGATAAAACGACGCGTTCCCAATCGCTGGCAAAAGGCAATACAAATGAATACCGTTTAAATATTTAACAACGCGCAAAGATGTTCTAGTGAGTAATTATTAAAACGACGAACGATAATAAAATTATAACTGTCCGATAACGCGTAAACGTTAATTTCCATAAATTCCAAAAATTTCGTTTTCGTTTGCGGTTATTAGAAACCAAAAAAAAAAACAACGATCGAAATAACTTTATGTAGTTCGTTTACGATTCGTAGAATATTCAGAAACGCGCGACTCAGACTTTTGCGGTCGTTTTGTTGATTTTCGAGAATACATCCCTTTAATATTCTAAAACTCAAGAACGTACAGACGACCAATTCTATCATTCTAGAAATATGATTACTAAAGATTGGAACGCCACTAGAAAACGTGGACGTAATAAAATGCCGCTCGGGCGCTCGATAAATTAAAAAGCGATAGTTAATACCGAAACACGATTATCGGACCGTGTCCAACGGTTTTATACGTTTTGGATGTTTGTCCAGTGTGTTTCTTGTTATTATATTCGAACGAAAAACGTCGTCGGTTGGTTGTCACGACGACAGCATTATCGTTTGTTCACTCCCGCGGACGCGCCAACAAACGCGTCACACGCAAACACTTATTACGTTAATATCGCGCCGTTTCGTCCCGGTGTGTTGTAAAAGTGCCGTCACAAAAGACCGAGGCACGGTGGTATACGCAGAATGCGCATAGTTGCCTGATGTCGAAGTAGCGACAGGGGTGGTGGCGGATGGTGGAAAGAAAAGTGGGAATTGTTCGCGCGGGCGCGTACTGCGAATATCACGACGACGTCGGCAAACACTTGCCGTCCGTACAATTGACTGTGCCGTAGCGGTTTTTCGGATCGAATTGGAGACGGACGTTGGAACGAGCCCGTCGTAGACAATAACGGTTAAATTCCTTAATAAATCGTATTCGCCGAAAGCGCCCCGCACGCGAAATTCGCATAAATCACGGGGCTCGCGGCGCGGAGTGTATTAATAAACACCTCGTTGTAGTTTTTCTATTGTCCCGTTAATCATTGTTAAGCACACACCGCATAATACGTAATGTGCGTTTGATATGTACGAATAAACGTAAATTACGATATTTCGCTTTTATCGATATATACGTACGTATATATCGATATAGTATAACCGCGCGTGTAAGAGAAAGTGCGAGAGTCATATGGATATCCCAAACGATAATTAAAATTTTCTATTATACGACCATATTTACGGGCTGCGCGATTATTGTGCCTACAAATATCGGCGCGTTCGGTGACGCGATAATTGTATTGTTCGCGTATACGGCGTACGGTAATTATGACACGCTCGCCACGGTCCGTCCGGCGGCGAAGTATAGCGATTCGCTTCGCGGGCAACAATAACTGTCGACACCGTGACGACGTTTCACCACACGAGTTGTGGTTACGAATAGTATTATTATTATTATTGTCGTATCATTTTCGAATTGGCCCGGGAGATGTCCGAATACGAAGCGTTCGAAACGCTCAGAATTTGTTCGGGAAGTTCGCGTTCGTATAGCGCCGAAATAAAAGTTCCACGTGCTAAAATCGCGTCGGACAATAAACGTAGTCAAAACAACCCGTACAATAACTTAAAACCGTCGGAAATCCGTTTTCGTGCATTCTCCGATAACTGTTTGGGAACATAGTTAATACGTTCGTTGTTTAGAAGAAACGCACGTGTGCAGGAACCGATTTCCGATATTTTAATTACGCGTTTCAGTAATTAAGACGACGTAAAGCGAACAATTGTAGTTCGTAGGGTTATTAGATCGACGAAAATCGGGAAACGATGGAATCTTTATTTTCGGACAAAATTTACTCGCGTATTTCGGAAATACGTAAATTAATTGCCCGCGAACTCCGTAGATCGTATCACGCGCAGACTACCCCCATTGTTCCCGTTCTAACTATGATCAGCTAGCGTTGAAGTTGACTTGCCACGGACAACACCAACCTGATGGAATAGTGGCACCGACTTCCAAACGGTCGGTTTCTATGATTCCTATAAAAAATGATTATGCTACAAGCACCGTACGTGTAATTCGTTTTAGATTAGTGTCGAAAGAGCCAAAAGTTCATAAACTATTATCGAAAATTCAAAACGCTGAAAACGAAACGGAAAATTTAATAATCGAACAATTTAGACCAAAAAAGCAAAGAGGGTTGCCAAAAAGTCCAAAGAGACGATAAGAAACAAACGGTCGACGAATTGAATACTCTTCGTTCCTAGAATACTAAAGGTTCTGATGACGATGATATTTTAGAGTTTCCACGAAAAATCGCGCAAGATTCAAGAGTTTTCGTTTTACACTCTTAATGTCATATATGTTATTTTGCTTTTTACGTTTATAAAATTATAATTAATGTAAAAATGGATTCGATCGTACGTCACCGTACCGCGTAGATTAAAATACGTACCTTTGTATAGGCTACAGCGGTGTATCAATAGAAAATTGATCAATAGTAATTCCACCGCCTAAACGGTAATTTCTTCGCAAATCATGACATTGGTTTAATAATCGATTCGTATTCTCATTTTGTCGACAATATTAATATGCGTATACTCTATGTCATTAGTGCCACGAAACGCAACGTCGACAATTACTTAGTGGCGTTTTCTCGCTAGAAATTATTTGTCGGGCGAGGCGATAATCGTTAGTGGACTAATACGACGTTATCGGTATAACAGAAAATCGAAAACCCCGTCGAATAAAGAACCGACGAGATACAATTTATTACCAGGTCGTAACTCATGTCAAAATCGTCCGAGCACCCCGATAAAACCTTAAATAGACGAAATAAAAATTAAAAACCAAAAAAAAACGCTTCGTTATAAAACGTCCATAGCTTCCACTCGGAATCAATAACGCGTGTAAATCGTCTATAAACTTTTGCCTTGATATCGTATGACAAAACGCATTGAAACATCTTCGTTTCTATTAAATACTCGTGTTTAACAATTAGAACGTGTCTAAGTATTGCGCTCATGGAAGTACAGCTTTCGTTTTCGAATAATACAATGTCCAATATATTAAATAAATGTCGAGATTTTCGTTCAACGTCGATACATCGTCACACTAGACGTACCTATCCCTTACCGGGATAAACTTTCGAATACGTTATTGACGAGTAACGCGTATAAATCCCCATAATTATCGTATTGAAACGGTCAGGTCGACGACAATATGCGAAAAAGGAAACGCATAGTTATTAGTTATAATTGGCGAAAAAATCAATTTTAACGTATTTCGTACCAAATTGCGGACGAATAAAAACGACTGATCGTAGAAACGTGTGACACATGAAAACATTTGAAAGTGATACTATATGAAGACGGTGACAGAGTTTCGCGACGAAAAAAGGGTGAGATAAATAATTTCGTTTTAATCGAAAAATAAAGGTTAGAATAAATAGAAAACGTTTACACGTTTTATTCCGCCACCATTATTATTTTGATAATTCTTTTTTTTAACGAACGCAAATTATTATGGTCGAGAGAGACACCAGTTGTAATTCGAAAACATCTCCGACGGTTTACTACTCCTCTCCATCCCCCGTGTTGTTTTCTAATTAAACATACACGTCGTTTGATCAAAACGGTGAAAACAATTCCTCTTTAAAAACGTTTATCCAGAACGAATTAAGCTGCAAAACTAACGATCCATTTAACGCTATCCGCTGGTTTTCCCCTGGCGTTAATTTAATAGCAGCGAACTCGTTTCCACTTCGATAACTATTTAATTAATAATACGCAATCGTCAAACGTATATAATATGTTTGTTGACGATCGTCGTAAAAATCGTAATTAAATATTTAGAAACGAAGTTAGGTGTAAGCGCAAAAAAAAATTAAAAAATCGTACACAATATAACGAAACGTATTCATCATAGTACAATTAGAAATTAAAAAACGACGTATATAATATATACATTAAAATATATATATATATATATTTTAATTCACGAATCGTTTTAAAATGTAAATTACACGAACAATGTTATTATGAACGGTCGATTCATTTTTGAACGAACGACCTATTGTAATTTACGGATATTTATAATTTACAGATTTGCGCGGGTCGCGCAAACCTCGCATTATTCCGAAAAGTTACAACGGTTGTTACCGATTCAGAAAAATAATATTTGCACGGCGCGGTGGTGGTGGTTCAACGTAAATTTAATATTAAAACATGTCGACCGTACAATAAACAATTTACCGTTGAACGAAAACAACCTTTCGGCGAAATTCCGAAAATCGCTAATAGAGCCGAAAACCCCACCGGTGGTTGGTGACGAGGACTACAGCCGAAATAAAAAACTGTCGAATCGTATTATACGGTACGCAATACGACTCCACTCCTCTACACCTCTCCCCGTCGAAAACATTGTGGACGTCGTTTAGTCGTTTCGTATTATATTACGTAGCGACGACGGTACACAAATTAGAGGAAACGTTCGATGGCCGAACGGTTGGTGCACGAGGCGGTACGAGGCGCCCCACGCTCAAAGGTCGCGAACCATTATCATGTGCGCGTATGTGGAACCGATTTCGTAACGGGTTGTTAAACATACTTAGGGCATTTCGATTACTGAAGGGGGTGGGTGGATGAAGGGAGGGTTAGACGGTACGAAAATATTATACGACGACAACAATAATGTTTAGAACGGCGTTAGCCGAAGACGGTTATATAGCGAAAATGAAAAAAAAACAACCGTTGGAACGAAAGGAATAGAACCGAAGTTGTACGGTGCGAGTAAATATACGGCATATATGTCGTTAAATTCGCGGGCGTAAACGCCAGCGTCCGTAATATATTGAAACAACGACTAAAACGGTATACATAATTGACGCGTTAATTCTTTAAGTCACAAATTGCCTAACCGTGTCCATTAGTGGCGATATTCCTATTGCTTTTCGAATTTTTATCGTTAAATTTAATTTTCGACGCAGAAAGCCGATTCTTTCACAGCCCCTCCCCCTTTGGCGCGTTTTTCGACAACGATGACATAAACGTTTATTGTCCGACGAAAATTGCGAATTATTTTACGGATGTCGCCGCCGAATCGCGTTGTGCCGTTCTAAAACCGTCTCCACGAACACGTTGGGTATTTAACGAATGAACGTCATCCGTAATTGTTACGGGCGAGCGGCACAAGGGTTCGAAACACAGCGACGACTAGAGATCCGTTGATTCTTTGTAGTCGTCGCGCGAGAGCACAGTACAAAAAATAAACGGAATATAACGATCACGTTCCCACCCAGCAATCGCTTCGAAGGCTCCTCCAGAATATAAGGTAATTACCGTAAGCCGCTCGAGAACGAACGATAAATGTTCAATCATTCGGTGAATCGATGACTGTGACCATATCGTAACGAAACTACGTATTTTGCCAGCGCGACATCAAAAGAATTCCGTACGAAATAATCGACAATGTTCATCCGTGCCGTAACATATTTGAACGTCGAGGTGAAGTCCGTATATTAAAATCGCGAAATTTTCTCTAAAAACTGCGCGTAAATAACCGAAATCGGAAAAAACGTCGCCTTTTTATTTTTTTTTTCTGCAATTTCACGAGTACGATTATATAAAACAAAGGACACCGCCGAAGCGTTCAGTTTCCGTCGCGTCGATAACATTACGCAGACGGTATTCGTTTCGTTACGAACGGACGTAATTCAAGAAATGAACGAGCGAATACCGGTACGGTCTGGAATGTCGCGAATACTGATGCCGGACGTGGAAGACAGAGAGAGACGGGACAATACGTTCGCTATTTTCTACGTCGACGTGATTCGAGACCGAACGTCAATTAGCCCGTATCGTTTGTTTGTTATCCGTGACAAAAAAAATATCCTTAACGCGATAAAAAGGACAAAATCCGTCGTAGCGGGCCCTCCAAGCTGGGTACAGGCCCGGTCGACGGCCGTACCCGCCGGGTCATTTAACGAATCGAAATTGCGTTTCGGTCCGACGGATGTAAGACGGGGAGATCGGTCCGCCCGCCGTGCGATAATATCAATCGACGACAGTTTATCGCTTCCGGAACGCGCTTGCGCATACGCACACACTTATCGTCGTTCGTTATTTTCCGTAAACGTAAATATTGTATAAATATTAAACGTAAATTCGTTTTTATAACCGAACGTCGCGGCCAGTGAGACGATTCTTCACCAACCCGTAATATCGTCATAGGCACGTCGTCGGTATTCGCTTTAGACGGAACCATCGACGTTTCGAATTGGATTTTTATATCGTGGACGGTATCCGTTACGAAAACGAAACGTAAGCCTTTTTTCGTTTTTGATCCAAATCAAGCCACGGAGTAGACGAGACTTTGTTCGGAAACGCGCGGCTACGGCCACGTAAATTACTAAACACGCCGTTCGTTTTAGATAGTCCGTAATTGAAACTGTATTCCGTACCGTGATTGTTCTCACCGCGATCGCCGTTAAACGAGCGCTAAAGCCGACGACACAGCCACTCGGATATTCTCGTTCGCAATTTATTTTTATGCGGAACATTCACGGTATACGTTAAACCGAATAAACGTGCGACGTTCGGTAAATCGTTTTTCAATGTTATAAACGTGAGTTTGTCGCGTTCGATATTATTAAAAATGCCGGGCTTATCTATGAACAAATCAATTTGCATTGTATGTTGCCAATGGTCCGCCGTATTTGCCGGTTATTACATCGAAGGACCATAAAACTCAAAAAAATAAACGTTCCTTTTCGATCGTAGAACCAAGTGAGACGAACACGGAGAGACCGTTTAAAAACGTTCACGGCCATTATTTAGCCAGTGACGGACGTAATTGAATAAAAACAGGAGCGACGTCATCATTTCGTCGCCGCCGTTGCCGTGTACTCCGTGAATATGTCGCCTCTCGTTGTTTCGAACGCTTGAAACTCGGCCAATGTTCGATTCAACGATATCGGACCTTAGAGAAGTAAATAATTTAGAAGTTCTAACGTACTGTAACGTTACTTTCGTATGTTCTACCACACGTTCGTGAAAAAACAATTCGACGACAAATAAAATACGTATCTTTGTTCGCGCTATTGCGGGACTTTGTTGATAAATTGTATCCGCTTTACGGTATTCTGCGCGTTTGCGAATAATTGAAGACGACGTTTGTCGTAACGTAACGGTTACGAATGACGTAAACGAACGTATCGGCGTACGAATTCCAATATAACGACGGACACGGAAAACAACCGATTACGGCGTAGCCGTCGCGTCCGAGACGTCTAGCCGCACACACGTATTCGTGTATCGTGTTGAGTACTTCGTGTACCTATTACTAAAATGACGGCCGTTTTTATATTCCGATTTTACGAACACGTTGTGTTCGATTTGTAGCCGTTATAATTAATAGTTATGTAAAACCGCGTTAAAACGGATCCGGGACGTTTCGTTTTATACGTTCTCCCCGAAGGGGAACACGGTCTCTTAAAGGATTTCGAAAGCGGAGTGGTTAAGCGTAAAATAGAAACGTTGTTTTGGGGTAAGTCTGCTGTCGAATCATTATCCCGAAAAGGATACCAATCAATCGGACTTTGTCGAAAACTTTTGCGCCAGACTCTGAAGTGCTTTTGGTCCGTTTAAAGTCCGGCGGTTTCCGTACTATTCACACACAACGTGGTTCTAGCCAAATGTCAAACGGTTGGGAACGTTCTTTGAGAAAAACGCGTCCCGATACGGAGAGTTCGGTGACCGTCCGTGTACCGAAAACAATGTCGCGATTCGCGTAATCGTAAACGACGATCACAACGGGCTTAGTGAATAAACGGAAATCAACGACCCCTGAACAATATCGGGAACGTACGTTCGTCTTTTATTTCCAAACAAATCGTTCGGCGGTTTTACGACGACACGAAATTAAAATCGCGCGTCCGGTGTTCGCGAATTGTTGCGAAATTGATAAATGTATTACTAGCCAAGGCGTGTAAACAGCGCGAGTGTACACGGAATACGCGTAAAAATTGCGAGGTCGCGCGGGAATCCGTCAAACGCTGGTCGCTGGCTAAAATAGCACGGCCGTGGACGGTGTTTGGATCGGCACGGCAAGGGGCATTTTTTTTTGGTGATCGTTTAACCGGAATACGGTATAGCGATAAAAATAAACAACTTCCCGTCGTTTTAACGAAATAGCCTTTCGGAACGCCGGATACTTGACGGTATACCATCCATTTATACGTCGATATGGGCGTTACCTAACATTGACTACGTCCCAACTATTCCGTAACGATAAAGTTCCATGGGCCCGTTCTACGCCGTACCGTCGCGCGGCGACACGTGTCGTTACGTCGTCCGTAATAGAATGCCGGAGCGCGTACAAAGACGAGACCGAACGCCACGTGACCGTTAACGCCGGAGTAATTGGCCGGCGAACGTTTTGACGTCCGCGGGACACGGGCGGGCGTGTAAGTAGTACCACGCTCACCGACTTGGTACATCGTTCACGCGGGCGAAACTTACACGGTGGCTCGAGTAGGTATAACTTACCCGCGCCACAACTCGACTAATCATAAATAAAGTACGACGACAACAACGTACGCCCGATCGCCGCCTGGTTGCCCCGGGAAAGAGCAACAACATACGGCCGCGGTCGCGAATATCGTCCGCGTACGCGCCTATTATTATTATTATTATGTGTGCATGTGTGTGAACGGCGAAACAGAGTTCGCGAAGTGTGTTGTTCACTTCCAACGAATTAAATTCACTCGGAGCGGTGTCTGGCCGGGACACTCGCTTCGCGTAATTCAATTGCTTTAAACGCTTTCGTCGTTCAAAAGAGATTACGCCGCCGCGTCCGCCTCCGGATCCTTCGTTTTTACGTAATAATATTCGCGAATAATAATAATAATAATAATAACGCGAACGGACAATTTCGGACGCGAAAAAACGAACGTTTCGCGCGAGATATTCGTAAAAATATAGGTCGCCTTATCGTATTGTTTCGCTATCGTGAGAATACCGCGTTTCCGTCGTTCGTAGTTTTTTTTCCGATCTACACAAATACCGGTGACTGTTAAACCACCAGAAAATCCCGAGCTCTTAGGTTTTTTCGCCTCTTTTTTTGACCACCGGCAGGCAACTCAACGCTGCCGTTCTGACGAATACGTTCGCCTTTAATTTTCTACGAACGTTCGGGCCCGCTCGCTACGCCACCGTCTTCACTCCCGTTTCGCCATCGCCGGTTAAAAGCAAACAGCTCCCCCTCTCCCCTCTACACACACAAACGTCAATAATACACGCCATATAACACGGCGATTGATCAAAATATACGTCACGCGTAATAGTTCGCTTGTTATGTCCGTATATTATCGCGGAAATACCGATAAATCGATGTTAAACAAAACCGAAAACTCGCGTTAATATTACGTTATAAATTCGAAGAAAGTTTAAGTGAGTTTTTGATACGCGTACGCTATGAAAACTCCTAATAGCTTTTTCATGCAAACTCGACATTAACCGAAATTCATAAGACGAGATGTAAATTTTGTACAAACATTGAAAACACACACGCACGCGCCGATGGTTATTACGCGTGTCCAAATACGAATACGAAATATAGGTAAATACAATCGATACGGGTATACGCTATTCGCGTAGGCAAAGACGGTGTACGTATCGTAAACGGCTGTGGCCGTGTTGACGTGATGATGGGGATGTGGGGGGGTTACTTCGAATTGTAAACGCAATCTGCTTGTTAAATACGCCGTAAGCGACGAGGCGATTCGCTACTGTCGCGTGCGTTACTTGGCGACAAATAACGCGACGGTCGGATCGTAACGCGTGCGCGGAATACCGTTTCCGCAATAATTGTCGAAACCGCGTTTGTAACGCGGACGCCGTCGACGATTAATCAAATTGTAGGATCGACAAAGCGCTACTATGGGACGCATTACGATTGTGAAAATTGCGATAGTCGGGAAGAAGGGGGCGCTGTGAGAAAACCACGAGACGCGCCCTGTACGAATTCGCGATACGCGGGCAGGAGGACAAAAATATCCGGCCGGACGACGAAACGAAAATCGAACAACGTAATTATTTCGGTGGCGACGATTGATTCGCCGACGAATCACGCGATACGCTCGTTTAGTCGTGGCGTAGTAATAATTGTCACGGGAGGGGGGGATCTTATTAAGAGATTTTTTTTTGAGGGGTGTAGGGCTGAGACGTTACGTAAAAAAGTCGTCCGGTTATTACCGATTTCCAACCTAGGAGGACTATTAGACGTTGAAAATTGCCAAAACATCGCCGATTCGGGCGCTATTCGAAGACGAGACTTGGAATATTAGTACGGACGCGTTATTTACGTTATAATGTTACGTGACGTCGTGGTTTTTCGTCTATTTCTACCGTATTCGAAACGGAATCCGCAATTACCGTTCGGTAATTCCGGAGTAGTCCAATAAATACGTGATACGAAAGAGTCGGAATATTTCGGCATTTTTTTTAACGACGATAATTTATTTAAAATATTCGATTTAATCCTAGAAGGTACTGGTTTTTAAAAAGTCGTTCCTGACATTCCGGCCGAACCAACGGGCGGGTCGGTGGTGGTGGACGAATGAAACTGTTCTCTCCGGCCCGTTGTTCGAGCGAGTTTGCGCGGAACGAGCGGACGTCGGTCTTCCGGGAGCGCGTATTATTGTCCGCATTTTGCGGGAGAGAAAACGTAGATGGCGTATCTTATAAGCCGCACGACAACAACCAGTGGCGTTTCCGCCATTTTTTTTACGTCGAACTTCGACGTATACTAATTAATTTTAAATACTAGCCGTTTAAGCACCATTATCACATAAGAAAAAGATATACTTAACGCTATATGTTTAAACAACCGATTTAAATCGATCCAAATATCGAACGACCAATCGACTGTTACGTAAATAATCGACGGTACACTAAACACAACCCTCGGCGGAGTGCGGCGAACAAATAATAATAATCGACCGTACGTTGGCCGCTCGTCAATGAAACGAGTCGTCGATTCGAAATTGAACGAACGCCTTGCCCAGTGAAAATATGGCGGCATATTCAAAATGTTAAAAAAATACGTTGAACGACGAACGGCTGCTAGAGGTTCGTCGCGTGGACTCGCCCTACTAAAATACACTCGATTTTCCCGTACACTCGATAACGAGACGAGGCTTGATTTTGAGCATGACGCCGTGGATTAGAATACGTACCGTTCTACAATTGATATTTAAGAATGTTGGATTGAACCGGGCGCTTTGATGTGGCCAGTCCCGTTCTGGTAGTAATCTCGTCGTTAAGAGCAAGCGTTTAAACGAAAATACGGAAATAGACGCGTTCGTTAACGAAATTGAGATTGGCCCGCCATATGGTGAAATATGTCGACGTGTAGAGTACTCAAACGGAACAAAAAAAAAGCTTGTGAAAAGCACTCGGGCGGTGTTTAATTGTATATTCAACAGGGCACAGTTGAGATCGAGCGATTTAATAGACGATCCAAAGTAATTGAAAAATTCGACTCAGCAATCTCTAAGTTTCGAGTATAAGGTGACACGAAGATATTAGGAACGCCTTTTATTTTAAATTGGACGGACCCGATACATTCTTCCCCGTATTTGTATTCGTCTTCTCGTCCTTCGGTGAACGACTCCCAACAGCTCCTGGCACGTCCATTCCCTACAAGTGTCTCCGAGCTGACCACCCGTAACGTTCGACGCGCGTGACACGTAGGTCGACGCGTCTGTACGAACCTAGCTGTAATGATATACGTGCTAGCCTACTGCGGTAGCTGTCGAGTTCGCGATGAGGCGAATTCGTAATTGTTGACGGCAAACGCGCGTTTGCGTTTATGTATATATATATATATTTTTACGTCATATATATTGAGACGAATTTACGCCGTAAACGACGCTTTGACTAGCGTACGTGGAATAATTTAGAATAGAAAACACGGAACCCGCGCACGTCCGGTGAGAACTCCGCTGACGACGGCTAAGTGAACAGTGTAATCGTTGGATGATGGTCGTTGAGGAAACAGTTTCGGTAATCGACAACGATGATGGGAGCGCCGTCGTCGGACTGATTGAAACGAAATTTTCCTCGGGTGGTAGTGAATCTCGTACGGCGATAATTAATTAAACCTATTAGCGGTACGTGTGCGCGCTGCGCGCCGGCGTCGACTTTGTCGGTGAAATAATGAGGAAAAGGTGTAGGCAGTAGTCACGTTAATAAAACGGGGGGGGAGTTCCTTTAATCACGTACGTACGCGTTATGTTATTATACGCCTAAAAATGGGAAATAATCCTCCCGCCCCCGAGGCACGTCATTTGCGCGTAACATGCACGGACATACAAATGCCGGGAATATATAAATATATATATATATATATATATAAACTGGTCTCCGTTTACCGTATTTAATTTCCCTGCGCGCGCGTTCGCGTACCGGTCTCGGGCGCGAATTTTCGGTCGCCCGCATACGAAACACGAGAGAAACGTCCGCGTCCGCCCGAGGGTCTAATGAAGAAGGAATACAAGTTCCACGAACGTCTAAAAACTGGACGGCCTTCGGACCTCGTATCGGCGAATTAATTAATAATTCAGCCGACGCTAACGAAAATATCGACCCTCGCCCTATAATCGACACCGTCGGAAAAAAAAAGCGAAACCAAATTCGACGGTCGCGGATCACGCACCCGACACCCGGTACACCCACGTCGCGAACACTCGACGCCAAACAGATACACCGCCGTAGGCCGCTCGCGATAATAACGACGGGCCGGGGCACACGAGATCGTCTTACGCCGTAAAAAATGACGCTCACCACGCGCGCGCGCGTGTGTAAAGTTCGATTACGTTGTTGTCGTAGTTGTCGGTATTATTATTATTAAGTACGCGACGCGCGATTTCGGCGAACATCAATCTCGCGTACGGTACACCACCGCCGCGTAATATATTATTACGAACGTTATTATATTACCGAAGGTTTTCTTATCGACGGGCCGCGGGGACTGCGGTTTCGTTCGCTGCGACCTATCTATTACCACCCATCCGCCGGCGCGCTCCGAGCATTATATCGAACGAACAAATTCGCTAATTCATCACGCAACGGCGGCCGTGTAACGATATTACACGGCACGCTCGTTATTAGTATACGCGTTGTATCCGCGCTGCTAGACGGCGGGGACGCCGGGGGCCGCGGACGAGAGATGTAACATACGCAACACATTCCCGTGTCACCCCGCGCACGTTACCCAAATCGAAGACGACGACGAGTGCCGTGAATACAACACCGCCACCACCGCCACCGACGAGTGTATCGAGAATACGTCGTCGATGTGTGGCTACGAATTTCGAATAGGCCGCGGGTGAAATTTGTTACAACCTTTCCTGCGGGTCGCTACCACAGTACGTAGGAGCCCCGTAGACGCGGCGTCGTTCCATCTTTCGGAAAGTAACGGGAGTTTTTCCCAGAGAAAATCGTTTCGTTTTAAACGGCGAATGTTCGAACCGTTTACGCGAAACCGTATTTATATTAGAAACGTTGCCGGTAAATCCAACGGCGATCGGTTTAAGACAATAATTCGTCCAATTGGTAACCGATAATCTGTTATGTTTAAAGTCGCGGAAATGCGTCCGAATCAAGCGAGCGCTAAAACCGAATTATCGTATGAAAAACATACAAAACGGTTTTAGACGAAGTTCAAATCGTTCGAAACGGTTTTCAGCTCATTGGGGCTATGTTCGTGTTTCGAAATCATAACGAGACACCGCGAAACCGAATCGAAACTGGATAATAAATACAGCGTTTCCGCGTCGTAATAGAAAAATAGTTCCGACGTGAACGCGTATTTACCCGAACACGACGAATTAAACGTAGAATTGTCGAACACGAGCACGAACGTTCAACAAACGTCATTCGTCGTTATTAAAATTACAACTTTTATTAAACGCTATTCGTCTTATTTTTCTTGGCGTCGTCCAATATAAAATAAAAATTATAACATTTTTTATTTTATATTATTAAAATAATATAAAATAAAATATATAAAAATATAAAATTTCTGATCAAAAGTGGTCGGTACCGTCGCAATTACTTTTCGTAACGTTTTCCGCGTTATGTCGCGTCGCGACTTTTTTCTCCGCCACCAATTTCGTATTTAAATTATGTTCCGACAATAACATATCCGGTCAATAAAACGATATTATTATTATTATTATTATTACGCATCTCGTACGTGCGAATGTAAGCAGTTCGATTGCAGAAATACCGTTTAATTTTAACCGATGTAAGTATTACGAATAATGTGCATTCGCCATTTCGTTCGGTTTTCGATTATTCGAACGATTAAAAACTATGGAAAATCGAATAACGAAAACTATCGCCCGTTGATCGTTCAATTTTTTTTTTTTACTAAAAATCCAATTTAAGGTACGAATTATTATAATTACGGGAACGAGTCGGTGATTTTCGGCGCGTAACCGGTAAATTTGTAGCCACTTTTTAAATTGTTAAAAGTGTCCCCCCACCTTGCCGCTTTGATGTCAATTTCAGAAAATCTCCATAGGCGCGCGATTCGCAACAAAATGTTCGCCGCCCCTTCCCCTTTCCACCCACCTGGCCATTTGACGAATTCGTTTATACGACACTGAACTTGACGCGTATACAAACTCCGTGTAAAGCAATAAGTCAGTGTCGATTCGTACGGAAATTATTTCCAGCCGCGGTGATTACATATTGCCCGGAACACACGGACTCGGACCACCACTCGTCACGTCTTACGGTACACCGTGACTAATATTAATCGTTTTAATACGACGACGTTCGTAGACGGAACTCGGAGCGTCCACGATATAACGCATTTTACGGATATAACTCCACGTTAATCCAATTTTACGTTGACCTAGATAAAAATTTACGTTTACAAATGAAATTTTATTTTTCGCTTATAACGTAACTACTTCAAGGTTTGATGAGAATGAAAACGCTCGCTTCGACATATTGTAAAAGGGTATTTTCCGATTCCTAATTTGTTTTTCCTTGTACAGATATACATCATGTACAATTCTATTCGAAGGTATAACGTCTGACGTATACGGAGGAGTGCTATTGACATTTACGCTACGGATATAATTTCGAATTTAGATATTCGTTTCAGTTTCACAATTTCGTTTCTCACTCGGAAGCCGACGAAAATACGAGCTCAACGTGAACCGTTTCGAAGACGATGACGGCGATTTTACTGTAGGAAACACGAATTTAGTAGTGAAATTTTAACGATTTGGGATAATTGCTCGATTATGAAGACCGAATTATAATTTATATGGACGGTTGACGTTTAAAACGAAAATCCGCGATACACGAATACGACGAACGCATTCATTTTCGCGAAACGAAAACTCTCGACGTAATTCCGTCGAACTCGTTAAAACTTGAAGCGATTAGAGGGCGAATCGACGTGCCACGCGTATGTGTACGTGTACGTAAAGGTTACACGCCACTGGAGAATAGCGCACGATCACGAGAATATTGACCATTTGCTTCCTACACAATCACGTGGCACGTCTGCATGGACGTAAACGGTGTACAGTTCCGTTTTCCGTCCAAAAGCGCGTTCGAATTCAAAAATATTCTATTTTAGATACGACCGCCGCGTGGGTATTTCATAGTATTTTTAACACTCGTTTTATCTATTTTTTAATTATTCTACACGCGTACACGCATTTTCGACTCTGTCGTGTATCCATTCGTGGACGTAGGGATTCAAGGCCTAATCGCAGCTTTGACATTTTCCTATTTTCTACCTATTCCCTCGCTAATTCCGTTTCTCAAATGGAATTGTTGGAACGTCAGCGAAACACCTACGACTCGGGCGGTATTATAGAATTTGCCCGTGTCCGTTACCCGTATACTCGTGTACATACGTGTGTATATATAAGTAAGTGTGTAATTAAATAGCGACTGCGAATATTAGACGACGTAGTTTTCAATGTATACTGGCCATATTAGCGCCGGGCTATTCAAAACTTATAGCGTGCGGTTGAATAGGCGATCCGATTTGTCAACGACAACCTCGCCGAAACTGGACTACTTAAACGCTAATCGCGAGCAAAACATTGGACAAGAAATATTGGCGGTGTTCCGAGAGAACGTATATTTTATCAACCTGCCAAATTCGCGAGTTTCGGTATATTACTCAGACCGACGCGGTCGCTTTGTCGAGCGCCCTCCGATTTTCCCATAGCCACCGTCGGCCGGCCGGCCGACCGCTCTCTTTCGCCCCACCGCCCCACCGCCACTCAATACACCGCACAAAAACCGCATCCACTGCCGTGCCAACGGTATCCCGAAGCCATTCAATACGCGACGCTCGTCCGGCGGAGCACGCGGGAGAGAAAATTGACGGCCGTCGGTCTAGAAATACTAATACCTATCGGCCGACTGCGTTCGTCCGGTCGCCGTTTCTCCCGGGGTTTTTCTTTCCCCCTATTATCTATAGGGTTTTCACTCAAACACCGCGCGGTCCGGGCGCCGTTCAATTACGAACGTATACACGCATAGATGAACCGAACGGAAAAGGGATTACGGGAAATGCTTTTACACACGAAACCGTCGTTACACGGCCGGAGGTGTTGTTAATATTTTTTCTTGCACATATTTTACCGTCAATATATAGGTACGGGGGGGGGAGAAGGGAAATGAGGTTTTTTTTTTTTTTATTTACAAAACTATACCGCAATATAAGATGTCGCTATACCAGCGGCGTACAGCCTACGAGACGAATTTGGCGGTTCGAAAAATAAACGGTCGTCAACGACAGCGCGAGCTATTTTTACGGATCAGAGCGTTATTCGAATAATACTAAATTCGGGGAAACCCGAGAACGATTGGATGTCGCGCGAACGACGCGCATCCACACTGCAAAGCGCATGCAAAAGCGCAACCAACAATTCGGCACCTAACCCGGAAAATGAACTGAAAAAATCGTCTCCTTCGAATTTACGCCCGAAAACGAAACGCGGTCGTTGTATCACTGTCCATTATATTTTAACATATACTCGCCGACAACGAACGAAAGTGATTTTGGACCGAATTTTTACGAAATCGATCTTCGTCCGTACCCACGCGGTGTTTACACTCCTTTGACGTTAAATACAGGGGGGGAGAAGGCGTTCGATAATTTCGTTCTTTAGTGTTACGACGTATCGACGTGGCTCCATGGCTACAAAGAGAAAAGAAAAACGGGTTCAATGAGGCCACCGATATTGGTTGCCGGCCGGGAAAGAAATCGAAATTATTTTCGACGGCCATGGCTCTGCCACATACGACCGCCTAATAGTACTAACGTCGCAACCATCTTGTCGTTTACGTATCGTACGGATGAATCGATCGTTTCGGACACTTTTTTGTGCGGTCCGCGTTTGTCCCGTTCTCCGACTAAATGCTTACGTTAAATTATCGCGTTTTGTTCATCATTACCGCTGTACAATCTTAAAAAGTACACGGAACACGAAAAATCTGTAACGATATTTAATCGTCCGATAATCGTCGATAATATATATATATTAATGGTGCGCGGCGTAGTAATGTATATTGATAACCCCTAAATGTGCAATGCTCCGAAATTCACGTTTATCCGTACGATATTCGTGCTGTTTATAAATCGCAACACACCTGTTACGATACACGATTTAGGTTACAACGATTTTGTTTCAAATCGATTCTTTCGAAGCGTAGTTAGATAATTAATTGGCGAGTGCCCCGATTATCTTTCGTTCTTATTAAATCGATAACGTCTACACAAAAACTATAAACCGTAGTCAGATAGTCCGGTTAACTCCATTTCGTTTCGGTCTCTGGTGACGGGCAAATTTTTCACTCGGTACGCTGGCGTAATCAACTATCTATAATGAATTATACGGCGTTTCGAACGTCAATTTTCGGAAAGTTTCGCGCGATATTAATAACAATAAAGCGAACTTTAGTCTTTTTCCGTGTAAAAATAACACGTCTATTCTGCACAATTTTTTGGACGTTAAACTTTTCAAAACTCAGAAATTTCTTACAACGTCTTTGACATAATTACGCGAACAAATGTCCGCGCTTTTTGCGTTATATGTAAATATATCATTCCCTATATGTCGTATCGCTAAATGTTATAAATAAGCGTTAAATATGTATACCGCGCCACGAAAAACAGTCTCGATCGACTCAAATTAGAATTAACGAATACGATTTTTTAACGTATTCGCCGTGTAAACGATTAGTAATTTCTGTAAACGAACGTAGAAAACGACACATCACGACTCGTTAAATTTATAATGAAAATCGACGCAATAGGATAAGTCGTTAACATTTATAGAAAGTATCTAGTTATCTATTAATATGTCATGTACGTGGTACACAAGTCGAATAGGACGTAAAATATTTGATCGCTTAAGTTTTCGTTCGATTTAAATTTCCTATTACACATTCGCGATAAAAGGATCACTATTATAAATATCAACTAAGTTCATAATGCGATTACTCGAATAATTTGTAGTGGCTTAAAGACCCGCGAAACAATTAAAATGGTACTTAAGCGAAAATTACTTACCTTAAATTTAATCATAGATAACAACTCGAGATTATTAATTTAAATTATAACGTAATAAGCGCCGAAAAAAAGACGCTTATCTCACCTTTCTTCTGCGTATTTTTTCGAACGCTCGAATTTAACGTTCTCATGTATTATGATCAAATAAACCAATACCGATTCCGATTTACCGACGAACGCCCTGTTGTCTTTGTTTTTTCCTCATTATGTTCTCATTCGACGACAAATTCGGGACATAATATCCGCGTTTACGTTTAAATTAGAGTCGCATAATTAATTATACTTTTTGTGTACTTCAAATACGGATAAGGATTGTGATAATTTCTAATCGAAACGAATAAACCTTTTACCCGTTGGTTGTATTTTCTCCGTTTAAAACGTAAGAGAATTGTCGACCAGTTTCACTATTGGCTAACCAAAACGTAAATAGATCGAACGAATTTATTATCGAAATTTTCGTAATGAACTAACGCTTCGAATATAATTAATGACGCGCCTTGGTGTGTTCTTAGTAGCGATTCGAGTTTCCCAGTTAAAATTCGGCTACGACTGAAACAACGTACACGTTTGTAATTATAGTAACGAGCACGGAACATTATGTTTATTTTATACGACGCTCGTTGCATATTCAACGTGTTATGCCCAAGTTCAAAACGTTTTGGAATAGGAACGAAAGAAAAAAATAGTATACGCGCGCCACGGCGCTAACCTCCTATAGCTGGATATGATTTACTAACGGCTAACACGAGTTGCGACGCATTTGCATAAGATACGTTTCGGCATCAATTAAAATGGCAATACTTGATCGTCGTTTAAGTGTAAAGGGAGCGCCGATGTTTTTACGAAAACAATTTCAGCATTGCGTGACACGGGCCGTTTGTTAACGCGCCATTAGGTCGTTCAGAGACTGTTCAACCCGTCGCATATACGGCACTTAAAAATAAATCCAGTGGTCCAAACTACGAGTGGTCATCGAAGAATGATGCGGTATATACATATATATGTGTGTGTCGGTTTTGTTTTTATTTCGATTGTCCGAATAATTATACATTTTTCAGAAATCCTCTTGCGCAAACATCGTTTACGTATATACGTCGCGCCATAGATCGTTCGATATTGGATCGGCGACGATAACGTTTAAGGTCTTGCCCACATCGCAGTATTTTCGCTGTCGGGTCCGAACAACTGACATTTTCGAAATTAAAAATCGTCGAATGTCCCGTACTCGTTTCACTGGCACCACTCTACTATCAATAGAAAGAGCCAACCACGGCGAACGAAATTGACACGTCGGATTTGGCAACAAACGAATAACGGCAAAAGACCGTCCGAAGTACTACCGAAATTAATCGAAACTATCGAATAGTCAATTTTATTACGGGCACGTCGATCGATCGTTCGTAAAAGAAACGAGTGTTTCGAAAATAAATTACGAACGTAAGTACGTATTAAACACAAGACTCGTACGATAAGTCGCGTTGTCGATTTCGTTCCAGCGTTCAGCGTAATAGAGAAAAGTATGGTCCTGAGATCATGGACATTCCGTACAGGGCGTATGTGTGGACCGAAATGTACAACTTTATAATAAGCACAGCTCGCGGAACAATATCTGGGCGTAGTGACCGTAACAGGTCTGCTCGAACGCTCTTTGTTCGCGACTAAAGTATGCGACCGTTTCTGAACATTATCGTCCACCCACGCGCTCTCCGAATGTCCACGACATCCGGACGATATTTCCCCTTCAACGCCTCATGAATTTCGACGTCACTAACCTTAGCCGACCAAAAATAACGGATAATCGACCCGCACTTCACAATTCGGCGAAAAATCGTGCGAAACTATGGCGCGTCGTTACTAAAACACGCGAACGTAGACGGAGGCACGTGGTTCGCGCTAGCAGGAATGTCCCTTTGTCCCCACCACCTCAACGAACTCGATACCTCAATTACAAGGCACGCTAGAACGAAATCGGACAACACTTATTGAACGACGACCTCCTACAACACTGTTTCCCCCTCCGCCGTACTTTTCGACTATTTCTATCGTACGTTTTCGTCGTAAATAATCAATAAACCGATATAAATATAACAGGGCGCTCCACGTTCGAATTTGTATTTAATAAGACCTGTACGTATATTTCTTTTTCGATGACGAACATTTATCGAAGTGGAGAAATTTCGCCTCCGGGGCCACCAAATTTTGTAATTAGACTACGGGCAAAAATCGTCCGAACATCGATAACATTACGCGTTCGAACGACACAAACAAGTAAAAAAACGTCGGAATAGAAAACCGCGCCGAAAAGCGAATGTGCTCGGACGGAAGGACAAGTGACGAGAACTGCGAATCGTAATCAAGGATTCGAAACTAGTCGTCTACAGTGGTAATGATATGAATAATAGCTTATTCGCGATACAGTATATTTGAATAGTATTAATGGATACGGAGTCCATAATTAATTTATTCACGAAGTAATTTAGTAACGCTCAGGTAACTCCTAATGATAAGGTCTATAGATTTTATGGTGGCTCGGTTGCCACAAACCGTCGACTTCAATGTTGACCTTAAATATTATCTGTTCGAATTTACTTACGTGCCACGTTTAATCTTGTAAAGCTCTGTACGAACCGATTTTATTTACGAATTTCAATTATTTCGTTCGAAACAAAGGCGTTTCGTCATTTTATAAATAACCCGAAACTCGCGAATATTAACGATGCCGATCATTACAGAGTAAAAAGTTAAATTGAAACAGTTTTTTCGTTCGTTTAAATTGTTATTTAAATCGAAAATTTTTCAAAAATTAACTTTCACCCGATATGTTAATAGTTTTTAACTCCACGTATTGATTTCGAGTTAATTATAATTTTTACGAAAGTATCGAAATTTCACTAAATGTTCAAATATATCATTAACGTCAAATACTCTAATATATATAAATGAAGTTTATATACGACGTTTAAAAAAATAAAATTAATAGTATTGAAGACTACATAAGACGACAGATTCTTGTATCTTATACTAATTTTTTACGCTAATTAGAAAATTCCGTTGGCGAACTAAGTTCATTTAATTTTTTTTAAAGCTGAAGAGAAAATTATCAATGACTTTTAACTATCAAACAACGTTTTTTATACTAACTTTACGTTTAAAAGATTTAAACAAATTAATTAGCTATTCCGGTCTTGATATATATATATATATATTAAACGTTATTGATTAAGTTTAAATTTGCGCAATTTTTTTAACGATTATATTTTGTATAAATAATTTACTCGAGTTATGAAAATGTATTTTCCACTTATAAGTTTTATAATGAATCTTGCCGAACTAAAATTCCTTATCTGTATACTCTATCAATACAAACATAAAAAAATTAAACCCTTTGAATGCGTTCAGTTCGATATTCGTATATTAGATTATAATATTATTAATTTTAGAAAAGCCGCGCGAATAATTAAATGCAATTTCAATACATTTTCGTCGGAAATTAGTCGAAAATCGGATATATGTGAATAATAAAAACGTATTGGAGACAGAAGTTTAGTACGATTCCAGTCTGATGTACAAAGATATACGTGTGGGTACGCCATATATGACGGAGTATAAAATGCAGTTGCGAACTATTAAAATACCAACTCTTAAACTAATAATGTCGGTACGACTATGACGGACGTTGTGGACTTAACTATTTAATGTCGTCCATATACATGGTACTGGATTGTGAACATATTGCGATGGCAGTGACCAGTTGAGATAGAAAAAGACTAACGGCAAATGGAGTATTGGGAGAGATAATAAACATTCGGGTTGCTATGTGGTACCAACGTTCCGAGCCGGAAATCAATCTTGGCTCGTAAAGTGATTGACGCAGTACCGAGGTCGTGAAAACAAAAACAAGATGGATGATCTGGGCTGTTGACATGGGAGAGCAGTGGCGTGATCGAAGGAAAGCAGAGAAGCGCGTGTACGCAAAGCCAACAAACGAGACTCTTTTACACCTCTAGTGAAACCAAAAAGAACCCCCGGGGTGGGGGGAGACGAAAATAGTATGTGTGTGTGTGTGTGTGTGTGTGTGTGTGTATATAATGTGTGCGTGGTGAGGATGGACGTTAAGGAAACGGAGAACAAGCAAAAGGAAGGGCAAATTGGAAAACCTTTTTGCGTTCACACATATATAAGTGTATACAATACACGCGCGCGCGCACATACATAAACACACACACACACACACACACACACACACACACACACACACACACACACATGTTTATGTACCTAGACAATCGTTGACGGACAGCTATTAATGGTTTATAAAGTATTCGTAAACATATATGAGGATAATAGTTTTAAAAAACAACCATTTGTAAGACGTCAATATATAATATTTCGTTTTTATAATTTTACGTGAAATTACTACATACTAAAGTATAATTACGGGCTATATAAGTTGCGTAATTTTGAAACTAAAAAAACACGAATATATACATATATATATATATATAGAAAAAAATAGTTAGTGAGAGAAAAAAACAATACCCGAAAATACTTACGGCGTTTCATTTGTCATTTATACATATATATATGTGTGTGTAGTATTATGCGCTATAATAATATAAGATACCCAAATACGGTCTACAATAATAATAATAATATTATTATCTCGTTTTGACGATATTCATTTTGACAGCGCATTTAAAGATATAAATCACATTAAACGGTGGCATATATTTAAACAACTGTGTAAAAAACGGTCGATAACAAAAAATCGTTACAACATTTTGAGCTTTTAGAAACAAAATCTGGACATCTGCTAATTCGGCAACATTGAATCGCCGCCATCGTATCATTCCAATGGGATTACTTTTTTGGACCATATACGCTCATTAATCCCTTTATATTATTAAGTATTTATGATGGACGATCAATTTTATTTAGAACGTACGTATTCTGTTATTATTTTGCAATAATATATATATATATATGTAATTTCGATATCTTTTGAAACAAACTTAAATATTGCTTTATGAAATTATGTTAAATTGAAACGATAAATAAGTAACGTAAGCCCGAAATATTTATTACAAAATTATAATTGGCGAAATAGTATAAAGATTGTTGCGATAAGAACGTACCGTCTTTAGTAAAAGTCGAACTGAACAAATTGAATAAATCGCGTAATGTTTCTAAAAAGAATTATGGATACATCTACACATTTTCAACGAATACTAATACGAAAAATACTCGATTATATAGCGGAAAACGTGTAAATTTAATTTCAAAAATGGTTTACGGTCGCGTTTCTACTACTACGACGAATCGCTCGAACACGAACTATCGAAATACGCGAATCAATTCGCTCCACGTATCGTTAACCGTTGAATTCAATCGTTCGTTTTGTTGAAACGAAATCGGACGGCGAAACGCAACACAGAGCTGTGAGTGCAACGCTCTTTAACTGCGCGTCGCTACAAAATGGGTTTGTGAAAATACGGTATTCGATCCTGGAGACCGATTGCCGACGACCAAACGATATTTCGCGACCAACCCGAAATTGGACGTTTTAAGCGCGCCGTCGAAATCCGACGAAAACATCGAAGGGCAAAATAATTCGGATTGGACGTCGAGTGCGATAACGCGCGTCGGTCGCCAGCACGCGCGGCGGAAACGGTACGATAATTCGTAATCGACTGGACCGAAAATCGGTGGACGAGTGCAGGGACGCGGTGTCCGAGCATCGAACGCTATCGAACGTCACGAAACAAACCGGGTACGATTCGCGCGTGCCCAGGCACGGATATTGCCATCATCTAGATATGCCGATATTACGCGCGCGACGGGAAAGCCGTTTTTATTAGGCGAATACGACGGCGTGTCGTAAATAAAGCCGACGCCGCGCGTCACGGTACTTGGCCGCGCGGACGTATACGGTAACGACGTGAACGAACCCGTCGGTGTACGATTTGTTCGCGGAATTTACCGGATTCGTCGTCGTCTTTTGTGGCTTGGTTGGCCAATGCTACTTATCGTTGTACGGAACCGCGGCCGTAAAAATCCGATACTTAAAGTCCGACGCGATATCGTGTCCCGTCGATTGTGATAGCGCTCTTCGCAGTCCCCGTGTATCGTCGCGTTACGATTGTTTTTTTTTTTTTTTAGACATCTCGTATTTTTCAAATATTAATTTTGTTCGCCGGCGACGGAACGCGCGACTATTGCCGCGACTTTCAGTTCGTAATGTTTTTTTTTTTATAAATTATCTCTTCGAAAACACTTTTAACCGAAATTAATTTTCGATATTTTTATTCGACATTTTCGTTACCCGTCGAGTGTTTTTTTCCAATCAAACTGATGATATCGAATAACGTTAAAATCTTTTATTCATTAAATTCGCGTAAAATGTTTTGCATAATCATTACGATTCATATTGCGTCGAAACATGTACAACGTTCATTGTTACGATAACGAATATCTTTTTAAACATTATATTCGTAATTAAAACATAATTTACAATTCTAAAAAAACACTTCGAACTCGTCTTATAGAAATAACGTAAATATTGTTTTTCGCAGAAAAAAAATGCTAAAACGGTACTGCCCGAGGAAAAACACGTAGAATCGCGTTTATTTCTAACGCGTATTCGGGGGCTCGTCGACATAGACGAAACACCACTGACCCGGCGGTTGGGGGAAGGCGTGTTAAAATATTACGCGGCCAATAGTTCCGGCCAACCGATAAATATGACGCGTAGGTTACGACGACGTATTGTTTCACAAAACTTGTGGCATACTTAGCCGCGAGTTATTCGGACAATCGGACAACTCTCTCCTACCGCCTCCCCTTAACGATGGATAATTGCGGTTGAACGCTACTAAGTCTCCGAGTATTATATATACGGTAAATATGGATGCCGAATTCGCGGTGTTGTCGACGCGTCGTCCGACCCGAAATTTCGTCTTTTATTCGGTTTCCGCGGGTCGTACAGTGCACGGTGCCCGCGATGTTCGAAGAAAATAAAATTATTGTGGAATCTTCGGCCGTTCGGCAACGGATCCTTTCCCTAGATTTCCAATGGCCAAACACTGAATAAGCACGCGCGACACGTAAAACGTCATCATTTTCCGAACAAATATTCGACGAGTATCGACAATTGATCGATGGCTGATGAGACGGGCGGATTCGATAACAATACCGAACCATCGACGATATTACTGTAGAAACGACGCCGCAGCGCTGTACTCTCGATAACGGTTCACCGGCGAATTCGCCCTACTAACTTTGCCGCCACGAAAATGGATCGCATATTTATACACAAGCGCTTCGGCGTATTATTTTCGGTCGAACATTTTACCGTCGTCGCCAACAGCAGCCGTAACATTAGTTTTACTCCGGAAAAATCCGCCGGTCATTACGATCGTGCTGTTGTTGTATAATTATTATTATTATTATTATTATTGGACAATTTCGGTCAGAGAGTTTTTATTATTATTTTATACACACGCCACCGCCGCTGCCCGTTCCTCCACGACCTTAATCGTTTTCCACAATAATGACCGTCTAAGGCTCACACAAACCAGTACACACAAACCAGTACACACACACACACACACACACACACACACACACACACACACACACACACACACACACACACACACACACACATATATATATATATATATACAGTGTACTCTATAGTATAGTAATGGTACCGTGAAAAGGAATTGCGACCTTCCGACCACCCCGTCCATTCAATCGCCTACACCCGCCAGCTACACTTTTGGCGGCACATTTAATTGCAACTCGCTCGCCGTACACATTCCTGACACAAATACACGAGCACACAATTGTACACGGTGTGCTTATGGATGTGTGTGCTTA